>CM032231.1:11852500-12077500 GCA_019009955.1 Riptortus pedestris
GTGGAGATGAAGAATAATCTGACTATAGAAGGCCCCCAACTAAATAGACCCTAACAAAATCAACTATACTACTTCACCCTGAATAATAATAATAATAAAATTTGATTCCTGAATAAATTAGAATAACCTAATAATCAAAAGTCCTGCGTAAACTAAGCAGATTCCTATGAGCTGGCATGACACACTATTGATCTTGTGGAGATGAAGAATAATCTGACTATAGAAGGCCCCCAACTAAATAGACCCTAACAAAATCAACTATACTACTTCACCCTGAATAACAATAATAATAAAATTTGATTCCTGAATAAATTAGAATAACCTAATAATCAAAAGTCCTGCGTTAACTAAGCAGATTTCCAACGTGCTGGCGTAACAAATTTTTGTCTGTCACCACATATTCTCTATTCCTATTGGCTAAACGGGGAAGGCACACACACGGATGTTTGGCACAAAACATATATTTATAAAATAAATACATATAGGCTAACTTATCTACTATCCTATATCTACGTTATACATACATATACCTTATATTACGGCTTACAACATATACTAAGACTTAACGCTAATTACATTACAACTCACATACCGCTGGGGACCAAGGCAAGAAACAGAGTAGCACTAGCATATCACAAAAACTCTTCATTCTCTCAAAGCTAGCAATACAATGTGCCCCATTTTAAGGGGCTGCGTTAACTAAGACAATTTCCCATGTGCGCCACTGCATAATTTGCATTTACCTCAAACGTGAAAGTTCAATGAGAACAATATTTGGTATTTAGGCTTCAAATAACGTACTTCATAATTGCTATTGTTAATATGACATGAAAACTAAAAAATTGCCAATATCTCGGTTAATATTAAAGATAGCGAAAAACATTCCATAACAACATTTATAGAACATTACTTTTAGCAGATTTTCCTTAAGGCAAATATATAGCCTAAGCAAGCCTATAGGCAAATAAGAGCTGGTTTCAACTCGATGGTAGTCCTGCACATTACGGAAGGGCCGTACGAGACTGGTTGGACATCAACTACCCAGGTCGCTGGATAGGACGAGGTGGGCCGGTGCCTTGGTCTCCCCGGTCTCCGGACCTCACGCCACTAGATTTCTTCGTGTGGGGATACGTGAAAGAAAATGTCTACCGAGAGCCCGTCCACACAAGGGATACCTCATCGAGCGCATCAGAATGGCTTGCAACCAGCTCACCGCAGAACAATGTTTAGATGCAGTGCGATCTGTGAGTACGCGATGTGATGCGTGTATTGTAGCGAGAGGCCAGCACTTCGAACAACATTTACGTTGACGCTTTAGAAATTAACGATGTAATTTTAGAGAAGGTAAAACCTTCAAAATTTTCAGGGTTTTTTTTCTCACTAAGGTAGACCCATATAAAAACTGAAACATTTATGTTTTCCAAGTAAGAATATTTAATTATTTTATTAATTTTCTAAAATTTTAATCTTTTTTTATGTTTTAATCATCAGTTATTCTTCTTAATGTTATCTACTTTAAATAGGTAATTTTTTTTATACTATGAATATTTGAATAAAAAAGTATTTATTATTTTTTCTTAATAAAAAAATTTTTTTTTTCAATTACCTTTCTGATTGTATAAGATTAGAATACAATAATTGTATTGGAATAACATTTATTGCTAAAATTCATTCAAGGAATAAAATCCGCTCTTCCATTGGCCTTAACTAGTTTTTGCACAACTATTTTTAGTTTTTTGTGATTTTCTCGAAAACGAAGCGAAAACGAGGCATATGTCAGAGGACTTTTTGTTTTAGTTTTTCGATCCTCTATCGATCCCTAAAGTTTGGTCTTTGGTTTGGGGACACCCTGTATATATATATATATATATATATATATATATATATATATATATGTCTGGTAACGCTCTAGCGGTCGCAATTTTTATTTCGTTACCAAACTCAATATTTAAACGTTTTATGCATAAAGACAGATCTAGTTCGTTAATGGCTGAAATCGGATTTTCGAAAATTCGAAATATCTCCGTTACCATACGTCGGATCACAAAAGTGTATAGAACCAATCTTATTGTAAATTAAATCTACTATAAATATTGTTTTGTGCATTTATTCTCTATCTTGAATATTAACCGAGATATTGGCATTTTTATTAAATTTGGGCCGATAACATATGACGGAATTTCCCTCCAAAAGCTAGTTCGGCCCTTTGCCGTAACTGTTCGTCTCTCGTATGGAGATTTCTCTATTGTATAACTTCACGTGGGAAATCTGCTTAGTTTACGCAGCCTCTGTGTGACGGACAATGTTTTGAAATTATGGCTAATCGGAACCGGTCACCTACAGTTTACCGCACTTTTAGCAGATTTCCCTTAAGGCAACCCTCTTGAGGTCGTACTCATGACGCGATTTTCGAAATTTTTCTTCAAATGTCCATCGATCCTACCTAGGAGATGATGAAAATGACGTCCGTTCAAACCTGTATATATATTTGCCTGATACCGCTCTAGCGGTAGAAATTGTTGTTTAATCGTTACCAAACTAGATATATAAGCGTTTCATGCAAAACTGAAGACCACGTTCGTCATCGCTTGAAATCGGAGGGGGAGAGGGGGAGTTTAGAGGGGTGTAATTTTGTAAAGTCGAAATATCTTCATTACTATACGTCGGATGTAAAATTTGTATACAAACAATCTTATTGAAAATTAAATTTACTATGAATATTGTTGTACATTTATTCTCTATCTGGAATATTAACCGAGATATTTGCATTTTTCAGTTTTTAGTCTTCTGCAAACTCCGACTTCTACTAATGTTATATAAACAATACTCTGTTATATATTATTATTATTTATTAACGTCCACTTTTTGCAACTTAGGCTAATCGGGACGGGTTATCTACAGGTTACCACCCTGTATCCCCACAGGGTGGGATTTTACGACGTTATTTAATGAATTTCATCACTAAATTCATTAAATAACGTCAAGCTTAAATATTCATTAAGTATTCAAGCTTAAATACTAACTATTGTTTTCAAGAGAACTATTTTATACGGGATGCATACAAATATGTTCTGGTAAAGGGAGGGGGGGGGGTCCCTTCGTAAGTTTGTAGACTACTTAGGTTTGATTGGTTGAGATAAAATTATTCTGATTCATTATAAATTACAGTTCTAAATATACTAAATAGTTTTCAATAAAATTAATATGCTATATTCAGATATATTTCATTAAATATTTTCCTTTCCGGTGAGAGGTTGGCAAACCTCTGAAATTTTTGTTTACATTTCAGACGCTTCCCGTCAGGAGGTTTCTAAAATTGACTGAAAGATGTCTTATTACAGTTTGTATTTATTCACTTAATATTTACGGTGGTGTTGTGTTACCAGTAGGTAGATATCACGAGGGAAATCTGTTTATTTTACGCAGAATTCTTGTAGCCATGGTTGGACTAAGGATTTTAATTCATGAGATCGTCACTAAATAAATTCCAACTCCCCAGGCGGGAATCGAACTCGCCACTCTAGGTTTGATCGGATGTAAAAAAAAAAAAAAAATCCCAGAAATTAATGTAAACAGGTGTTAAAATATAACCTACGCATGAAGTGTTTAGTCATTGACTTGCTCAAGAGTGTAATCAGCATTAATAATAGCTTCATTGTCTCCAAATGTTTCAATGAGGATCTTTTTTTTTAGAATATTTCCCTTGGGGAAATCAGCTATTCTCATTACGGGATTTTCGAAAAGTTTCTACAAATGTCCATCGATCCTACCTAGTAGATGACGAAAATTAGGTCCAATCAAAATTGTATATGTATATATATATATATATATATATATATATATATATATATATATATATATATATATAGGCGTTGTCCTGCATGATATTTCCAGCGATTAGGATATTAAATTTAATAATATTATGTTTAAAACAAAAGCTACTTTACTATATCTTGTTTATACTTTGTTATACGACAAAACTGAATATAACAAAAGTTACTCTAAATAACAAAATAAACAACTTTTATCCTGTGAATATTTGCCGAAAAACCAATAGGAAATCAAATGTCGCTATTTTTAAATTTAGGCCTTCCTTGCAACCCCCACTCCTGCTCCATCTGCCGGGCTGACTTTTGAATTTAATCCATCCACGGCGTTATCCAAACGCATACAAAAAAATTCATTCAAATCGGTCCAGCCGTTTAGGAGTTCAGTGACATACACACGTACAGTAGACATATATATATATAAAGAGAGAAGACACCTCATTTTCGTCATCTCCTGGGTAGGATCGATGGACAATTGAAGAAATGTTTCGAAAATCGTGTCGTGAGTACGACCTCAATAGCTAATTTCCCCAAGGGAAATCTGTTAAGAATAAAGTAAATAAAAAAAAAACAACAGGTAACAAATATACAATAAAAAATAATAAAAGTAAAAATAATAAACGCATATTTATATATATATATATATACACACACACAAATGCATATAATACAATTAATGCATGTGATTTGAATTCTTGTTGCATACCAGACTTAATTTTTATGTTAAATTTTGTCTTATGTTTGAATTTTGTGTAGGTATGAGAATATGTTGTTAAGGGAAGTCCTGGTGTTGTCGTTTTCGGTATTCTGTCAGTATATGTCTTATCACTATGAGAATGTTACAAGTTGAGCAAGTAGGTTTGGCAGTCTTTGTCATTAAGTATGAGTGTGTTCATTTGGTGTGGCCGATTCTAAGTCACGAGAGAACAACTTCTTCTCTCCTAGAGTTTCTGAAACTTGATTCCCACATGCAAATAGTTTTCTTAATAGTTCTTAGTTTGTTGTCAGTACTTGCAAACTTATAAAACATGCTTTACACAATTTCTTCGATAGCACTGTAAGATACGAAATAAATGGATTTTTGGAGGCTTGCTTTAATCGCATATTATATTTCAGTGGAAACCGTGTTTAGTTTAACCTTTTAACAGCCAGGCTTACACAGCCTGATTACTTCCGCCTTCCAGTTACTGGAGGCCTAATAATGTCTCAGGAATTACCACAGAATTCTTTCCAGTTGTATATTTTCTGAGTAGGTTTCTTGATATAAGTGGCATTTTATGAAAATGACGGGTATATATATTTAGCGGGGACATCTAAGCTGGTTCCTGGGTGAACTAAGCACATGTCCTACGTACTACTCCCCCATGTGACAATACCAGTTCTCCTTTATACCTATAACAAGAAACCTATACGAACAACACGAATTGGTACGAATAATGGTTTCCAGAAGACTGAAAACTAAAGAAGTACTAATATCAAATAATTTTCGAGTTAGGGAAACATGTATAGAAGAAGAATTGTAAGAAATATTTGCAATATGACTGACTACACGACATTTTTCGATTTCACTCATAATAAACACAGTATTTTGAACCCCCTCCCCCCTCCCCCACACTAAATGATCCCTGAAATATACAAAACAGACATAATAAATAAATTGGCTACAGAAATGGTATATGCATACGATAGAACAACACTTGAAATTAGTTATTCATTAAGTGTATTCAACAGACTATTATTTGACACTATCATTAACAGGACGAGGAACAATAAACACTTACTTCAATCGTTTTGGCCAAACAGGACAACCAAATTGTTGTTTAGGAAACAGACTAACCGACAAGTGATCTACTTCTGTAGATTTATTTATTTATTAACTTCCACTTTTTGCTACAATGGCTAATTGGGACGAGTTATCTACAGGTTACCACCCTTTTCTAGCCAGAGTGGGACTAGGGATTTTATTTAATGAGTGCGTCACTGAATAAATTCCTATTTGCCCAGGCGGGAATCGAACTCGCCACTCTAGGCTTACCGTATGAGATTAAAGCCAAACCTTACCAATATAAGTAATCTGTAGGATTACCAACCGAGAAAAGGAAACAAATACTTAGAAAAAGATGTCCAACGGCTAACCCTCAATTGTCCTGTTGATATATATATATATATATATATATATATATATATATATATATATATATATAGATTGTGTAATATTGAACGAACCTCAGTTACGTCGTCTCGGTGTTTAATTGGAGATATCAAAACTTTATTGGGAATTTCGTCAGGAGCACAATTTTAATAGATGACTTCTTCTGAGGGCATTGGAAAAGCGTTGATAATTGCTAACTGCAAAGTTCATCTTTGCCATAACTTTAAGAGCTTATTAAACCTTCGGGTAACTGCTGAAGGGGACAATATAAGCTTTAGTCCTGAGGCAATGTGGCCATTCAAGGGGGAGGCTTATTGAATTTTCATGAGATTCACGTTTATCCAAACTTATTAAATGGAGATTGCTTAGGAAGTTTACTAGAAGGCTATTGTAAGTCAGTTTAGTTGGCTCGCAGAGGGAAAGAATAGCAAATGATCTGCTGATAGGTTTTTTCTGTGGTCAAAAGTTCTAGCTTTTTAAAGTGGTGGCCACAATCTTATATTATAAGAAAGTCCGTCACGCAGGGGTTGCGTAAACTAAGCAGATTTCCCTCCTAAAGTTTTACTATAGATAAATCTACATACTGATAACTCTAAACGTCACCGTGAATATTAAGTGATAATGAGAAATGATTCAGTCAAATAACCAACACGACAGCAAGCTTATGAATTGTAAATTAAACAGGGCAGCCAAACTCCTAGAGAATGAGACGGAGGACGCTACAAGATCTCCAAGGTTTGATATATATATATATATATATATATATATATATATATATATATATATATAACAGACCAAAGAGAAAACTTTAAAACCCAACTAAAATGCCGACAAAAAAATTGGCCTGTTGAGGAAAAACTATTATTTTATAAACATAATAAACCATTAAAACAGTTTGCTGAGAAATGTGTGACTTCCTGAATTATTTAAAACTGAAATACAATTAAATTAATTATTTATTCAGCGTTGAATTCAAAATTTGTTTTGTTTTGTTTTCTTTTTCTTTGTTGTAAATGATTTTATTGTAAAAATATTTTATGTTATTATAGTTTAAAAAAAAAAAAAAGTATCAAGCACACTTTATGTACTAATTATTGTACGGGGCGTGTGGCTAATAAACTCCCTTCCTGTAGGGTTACTTCAGGAAGGAAATAAATAATAAATATATATATATATATATATATTTGAACGTACCTTCTGTTTCTCGTAAACTAGGAGGATCGTTCTTAATCCAAGGAAATATGATAAAAATAAGAAAGCTTGACACAGATTGGGAAAAAATTAGTATTCCAAACTATGGTCTGTTCGGAATTTCAATCAACTACTAATATATGAAAGAAACATTCAATGATTAAATTCGTTGGTAAGAATAAATCATGTATGATAGTAGGGATGCTGGAAATAGGGAATTAAGAATATACCAAGGGCGGATGGAACTAAAGGTGAACTAGTGATGGCTGACGTCACGGATACAACTAAACCAAATAAAACAACAAACAGTAATGGCATTATACATTCCTTCGTTCACTATTTACAATCTCTTCTAGAGCGGCAAATTATATGAGTGAAATTTGCCGACTCGTGATATTTATATTCCCTTCGAAATTCCACAATGGACAAAAAGTCCGTCACGCAGGGGCTGCGTAAACTAAGGAGATTTCCCACGTGAAGTTTTACAATAGAGAAATCTGTCTAATAACAGCTGCAGTAGTAAGAAACCTCTAAACCTATTCACGAGGGACGAATAGTTACAAAAACGGCCGCCAGAGCTCACGGCGGAAAGTCCGAACATAGCCACTGCTGCCGAGCACATGCAGAATACAAATGCAAATATCTCAGTTAATATTCAAGATACAGAATAAATGTATAAGACAATATTTATAGTAAATTTAATTTTCAATAAGATTGATTCTGTAATATTTTTCGATCCGACGTATAGTAACGGAGATATTTCGACTTTTCGAAAATCCTCCCCTCTAAACCCCCCCCCCCTCCCACTGGTCCGATTTCAGCCGTTAACGAACTTGATCTTTATTTTTACATAATACGACTAAATATCGAGTTTGGTAACGATCAAGCAAAAATTGCGACCGCTAGAGCAGTAACAGACAAATATATATATATATATATATATATATATATATATATATATATATACAGTTTTGAACGGACCTCATTTTCGTCATCTACTAGGTAGGATCGATGGACATTTGAAGAATAATTTCGAAAATTCCGTCATGAGTACAACCTCAATAGCTCAAGGGAAATCTGCTAATACGGCTAACAATGTTTATACACGGTTAAGGTATAGATAAGGCTAAAAACTAATTACGGGCACTGGCTAGTTACGGGCACGAAGTATTTATTAAGTTATAGGTACTGCCTATTCCAAGGCTATCAACTAGTTATGGGTACTGCCTATTTAAGGCTTACAACTAGTTACAGGCACTGGCTAGTTATGGAGTCAGACTAGTAATGGGTACTGGCTAGTTATAGGCACTGCCTATTCCAAGGCTATCAACTAGTTATGGGTACTGCCTATTTAAGGCTTACAACTAGTTACAGGCACTGGCTAGTTATGGAGTCAGACTAGTGACGGGTACTGGCTAGTTATAGGCACTGCCTATTCCAAGGCTATCAACTAGTTATGGGTACTGCCTATTTAAGGCTTACAACTAGTTACAGGCACTGGCTAGTTATGGAGTCAGACTAGTAACGGGTACTGGCTAGTTATAGGCACTGCCTATTCCAAGGCTAACAACTAGTTATGGGTACTGCCTATTTATAGCTTACAACTAGTTACAGGCACTGGCTAGTTATAGGTACTGCCAAGTTATGGATGCTGCCCATTCCAAGGCTATCAACTAGTTACGGGTACTGGCTAGTTATAGGTACTGCCAAGTTATGGATACTGCCCATTCCAAGGCTATCAACTAGTTACGGGTACTGCCTATTTTGTATTTTGGGTAAAAACTAGTTATGGGTAGTGCCTACTCAACAGAGCAGCGGCATTCCAATTGTGGGCGCCCTAAAATTTTAAGCGAATAGTTTGCTATAATCACTTATTTTATTAATGCACAAAGCTCATCCTCGCAGCTTAGAAAGCAGCAAGAAGGAGTTACCACAGACTTATTTAAAATTCCAAGAGTCAAAATTCATAAAAGAAATTGGAAAGAACCGTTTGTATGAGGGCAGCCTTAAGGTAAAGCGGGGGCAGAGAAGGATAAAAAACAAGAAGTGAGATGTAGTGGTCAATGTATGTGTGAGTATGAGTGAAAGGTCGGGAAGGTGTTTGTTGTCTATATAAGAGTATCTATAGCCTTGCCTGGAGATGATAACGCCATATAGATGGTGGGGCAGCTGTAGATTTATGACTAGGCCTATCTGCTCACATCTCCAGCACAGCATTCCGCTAACTCATCAACGCCTCCTTCAACTCAACTCCAGGCCGTTCATCATCCCAATTAGTCTTTCGGACTTTTTTGGATTCTCTTTTACTCTTATTTTTATTATACACATTATTAATTCCAGAAATTGTTATTCATTGATTTTGAAATTATTTATTTCTTATGTAGAGCTCCGCAACTATAGCGACTTGGCTCTCTCTCTTGGGGAGGGAAACAAAACAAAAAAGAGAAGAAACAAAATAACAAAAATGGAACACGAAATAATATAAAGAACAAAACTAAGGGAACAAAACACAAAAGAAACAAGAAACACAAACCACAACATAGAACTAAAAACGGGTTTTAAATAAGTGATAAGAGAACTTAGTAACTTAGAAACAAAAACTATTCATGAAAACAGGCATCATTCAAGTTTAAATACCACACACATACACACACACTCACACTTATCATTTTGAAATTAAAGTATCATTACAATTTATCTCAATAAATTTTTTATTTTCATATTTCCCTTGATTCTAATCAGCTATTGATTCTAATGAGCAGGTTGTGCTCAAGACTCAATATTTACAACTTTTATGTCAAATTTTGATCATGTTCGTTAATGGCAGAAATTGGACCAGTGGAAAAGGAGGTTTATATGGGGTTTTTCGAAAATTCAAAATATATACATTTTTAAAAGGTTTTCTTTAGTTACTTATTTATTTATTTCATTCAAATATAGTAGTTAAAAATTCTTCTCCTTTCCTGTCGACCGATTGATCTGTTATTTGGTACACAGCTTTAGTTCTGATGACAATACAAATTAATATATTCAGTATCTTTGTAAATCCAAGACGGCCGAACCTACAAAATGCTGAACATACGCTTTTCTTCACAGCTTCCTCAAGATGAGTATAAAATGAAATGGCTAGACTAGTAGAATACTGTAAACTATGACAAATTTGACGTTTGATAGCAAAAAGTTGTCAGGACATAAACCTTGTAATAAATAATGAGGTACTAAATGAATTAAATAGAATGAGAAACTCAAATTAAAAACTTTAAAATAAAATAAGTATATAAAAGTTTTAAGTTTTTTGAAAAAAAACAAAAACAACAAACACGAGATGAGGAAAATGAGGTCCGTTCAAAACTATTATATTTGTCTGTTAACGCTCTAGCGGCTGCAATTTTTTTTTATCAATATTTTACCCATTTCATCAACATTATAGATCATAATTGTTATTGGCGGAAATTGGACCTGGAATAGTGGGGGGGGGTTTAGAGGGGGGGGGGGAGGATTCGATCGAAAAAATATCTCCGTTATTATGAGTCGGACCGTAAAATGTTACGGATTCAATCTTGTTAAGCTATTGACGCCTTACGATTGTTGTTCTGTGCAATATTTCGTAACTCAAGTATTGAGGGAGTTGTAGGAATTCTAGTATTCTGCTTTGATGCCCCCCCCCGGCCCTTCTACACATCGGTTATTTACATATAAATAGAGAATATGTGGTGAGACATGATCACAAGGGTGTTATACCAGCAGTTGGAGAATCTGCTTAGTTTACGCAGCCCCTGCGTGTCGTACGTTTGCTTATTGTATTCATGTTCTTTGTACTGATCCAGAATGGAGATATTTTAGTTTTCATGTCGTCTTAAGGCAAGTCAATGAGATAGTTTTACTAGTGTACAGTAATTGCGAGTTAACTTCATTTGGAAGAGATCACACTACTTATTGCTAAGCGTAAAGCCAAATCCTGCTTTCCTCATATAATCTAATTCTGGGCTAATCTTATTTGCTTTATCAAAGGGTAACACATGTTTTATGAAGGGGTTTACTGGGGCGAGGCTCCTTTCTCAGAACCCCATTCTGACGGAGGTGTTTATTGAAGGCAGTTAAGAAGTTATATTCCCAGTCACTAATTAATGTTCCAAGTTAAATTGGTTGAAAGCAGTGAAGTTTGGAGCTCGGCATCGTTTAGTTGACTGTTCAAACGAGAAAGGATTCCAAAAGGGGAACACTTCAGTTTTAGGGTGAGCATTTCTCGGGACTCATTTGTTATCTCTAGCTATGCCAAACGTAGAAAATTAATGTGGGAGCAACATCACGTTGTCATAAATTCTTTAAAAGTCCGTCACGCAGGGGCTGCGTAAACTAAGCAGATTTCCCATGTGAAGTTATACAATAGAGAAATCTCCATACGAGAGCCGATCAGTCACGGAAACGGCCGAACTAGCTTTTGGCGGGAAACTTACTCGTGCGTTATCGGCCCACATTTAATAAAAATGCAAATATCTCGGTTAATATTCAAGATAAGATAATAAATGTATAAACAATATTTATAATAAATTTAATTTGCAAAAAGATTGGTTCTATACAATTTGGTGATCCGACGTATGGTAACGGAGATATTTCGAATTTTCTAAAATAGTAAAATAAAAGTACAGGTACTACTACTTTATATATATATATATATATATATATATATATATATATATATATTGCACATTGTTATTAGAGTGTAATAGATAGTGTTTGTGTTAATTCTACTTACCAAGACTAAAGATACTTAAAAATTATTGTACATCAGTGTATTTCCTTTGTTTACATTAGGAGTACTGAGTATAACCTCAAGTTTGTTATAAATGGCTTGGTCACTGCCTTATGTTTTGTATTTCTACAGTATATTGGTTTTGTTTGTTGAACTATGTTATAACTATTGACATGTGTTATTATAATTATTGTTATATTATTTTTTTATTAAAGCTATTTTTATGTAGTAATACAATTGATATAATATTGTTATTTCACTATGTTACATTTGTTATTGATATATGTTATCACAGTTATTGTTATATTATGTTAAAGCTATGTTCAAGTTATATATATATATATAATTTTGAACATATATTTTTCGTCATCTCCTGGGTTGGATCGATGGACGTTTGAGGAAATTTTTCGAAACTCGCGTCATGAGTATTACCTCAATAGCTGATTTAACTTAAGGGCAATCTGCTAATATTTGGTATTTAGGCTTCAATTAAAGTGCTTCATAATATAACAGCTTATTGTTAATATGACATGAGTAGGAGGGGGGGGGTTACGAAAGCCGAAAACTATAAAATACCAATATCTCTGTTAATAATCATGATAGTGAATACGTGGACATAACAACATTTATAAGCAATTAAATTAACAATAACAATGGTTTTATGAAATATTTCGACCCGACGAATAATAACGGAGATATTTCGAATTTTCAAAATTCTCCCCCTCTAACCCCCCCCCCCCTTCCGGCTGGTCTGATTTCAGCCGGTAACGAACGTGATCTGTTTTTTTACATGAAACGCTTAAATATCGAGTTTCGTAACGATCAAACAAAAATTGCGACCGCTAGAGCGGTAACAGACTAATATATATATATATATATATATATATATATATATATATATATATATATATATATATAATTCTACTGTACGTGTGTATGTCGCTGAACTCCTAAACGGCTGGATTGTTTTGAATGAATTTTAGCAGATTTCCCTTGAAGGAAATAAACTAGTGAGGTCTACTCATGACGCGATTTTCGAAAATTGTCTTCAAATGTCCATCGATCCTACCCAGGAGATGACAAAAATGAGGTCCGTTCAAAATTATATATATATATATATATATATATATATATATATATAGATATAGATATATATATATATATATATATATATTTGTCTGTTAACGCTCTAGCGGTCACAATTTTTGTTTGATCGTTACGAAACTCGATATTTAACCGTTTCATGTAAAAAAACAGATCACGTTCGTTAATGGCTGAAATCGGACCAGAGGGAGGGGGGGTTTAGAGGGGGGATTTTCGAAAATTCGAAATATCTCCGTTATTATGCGTAGGATCGATAAATTGTATAGAACCAATCTTATTGCAAATTAAATGTACGATAAATATTGTTATGTACATTTATTCTATATCTTGAATATTAACCGAGATATTTGCATTTTTATAAAGTCTGTGCTCGGGTATAGTTCGGATTACGTCGGCCATCTTCGTCATTTCTCAGCTAAGGCGGAAGCTTCTTCTAACCTGTCGTTTTTAACCTTACCTTACATTCTTTACTTTGTGAGATTTATGCAAATACGTTCTGTAAGTCCGCCCCCCCCCCCTTCTTTAGTTCTTGGACTACTAAAATTTGAGTTATTAAAATATAAATTATTCTTACAATTCAGAAGCCGTTTCAGTTGGGAATTTATTTTAATTAACTAAAAGATTTCTCATTATCTAATCACGGTGGTATGGTGTTATCGGTATGCAGATTTCTCTATTGTAAAACTTCACAGGGGAAATCTGCTTAGTTTACGCAGCCCCTGCGTGACGGACTTTTTTTGTATGAGTTTGGGTGAAGCTCTAGATGGATAGATTCACAAATCAGCCCGGCAGATGGAGCAGGAGTGGGGGTTGTAAGAGAGGCCTGAAATTAAAAATAGCGATCTTTCGTTTCCTATTGATTTCGGCAAATATACACAGGATAAAAGTTGTTTATTTTGTTAGTTAGAGTAACTTTTGTTATATTTACTTTTGTCGTATTAGTAAGTATAAACGAGATATAGTGAAGTAGCTTTTGTTTTAAACATAATATTATTAATTTTAATATCCTAATCGCTTGAAATATCATGCAGGACAACGTCGTCTAGTATATATATATATATATATATATATATATATATATATATATATATATATAGGTATATGTATATATAATTTTGAACGGACCTCATTTTCGTAGTCTCCTTTGTAGGACCGATGGGCATTCGAAGAAATATTTCGAAAATCGCGTCATGAGTAGGACCTCAATAGCTGATTTCCCTTGACGGAAAAATGAAAATGAAGTTGGCTGTCTAGTTTCTTCTGAGGTTGGAAGGACACTGACTGTAGAAGGTTAGGAAAGGTCGAGAGGTTTCCAGCTGCAAGTGTGAGGGACTGACTTGTGGTATTCCGAGAAGTGTTTGAAAGACTGACGCACATAAGCAATCCTGAGTTAGCGGGCCAAATTTTCATCTCCTAAATAGGATCGAAGGACGTTTGAAAATCGCCTTATGAGTACAAGATATATTTATAATCTGCTAAAATGGTCCAATAATATGAGAACGCCCAGCAGATACAGTAAAGAGAACCATTTGGGCGGATATAACTCCACTGACATCCGACAGAGGGAGTTGTAGAGGCGAAGGGCAAATAGCTGTAGGTTTAGTCAATAGTGGTTCTAGGAAGTACTCAAACGGAGTACTCCAAGTAAATAATCTAAGTGCGGTCCCAATATTTTCCGCTACACCGTAAGCTGACATAAGAAGCTTCATCTAAATGGACGAAAAATCACTTTAGTAAAAGCTATGTGGATAAGATTATTTTTCAGTATTTTTATCTCTGTTTCAAGCAATTAAGTAATGTAATTTAAAAAAAAAATTAAATTATCCAAATTAAATAAAAAAGTCCGTCACGCAGGGGCTGCGTAAACTAAAGAAATTTCCCACGTGAAGTTTTACAATAGAGAAATCTGAATACCGGTAACACAACACCACCATAAATATTCAGTGAATAAATACAAACTATAATAAGAAACCTCCCGACGGAAGCTTCTGCCAAATAGTTCTCATCAAATAACTAAGTAGTAGTAATCACCTAATCACTGAGAAGGTGTACTCATCTATTCACTGAGTAGTAGTTCTCACCCTATCACTAACAATTAGCACTCACACATTCACTGAGTAGTAGTTCTCACCCTATCACTAAATATTAACACTCACACATTCACTGAGCAGTAGTTCTCATCAAATAACTAAGTAGTAGTAATCACCTAATCACTGAGAAGGTGTACTCATCTATTCACTGAGTAGTAGTTCTCACCCTATCACTAACAATTAGCACTCACACATTCACTGAGTAGTAGTTCTCATCAAATAACTAAGTAGTAGTAATCACCTAATCACTGAGAAGGTGTACTCATCTATTCACTGAGTAGTAGTACTCACCCTATCACTAACAATTAGCACTCACACATTCACTGAGTAGTAGTTCTCACCCTATCACTAAATATTAACACTCACACATTCACTGAGTAGTAGTTCTCATCAAATAACTAAGTAGTAGTAATCACCTAATCACTGAGAAGGTGTACTCATCTATTCACTGAGTAGCAGTACTCACCCTATCACTAAGTATTAGCACTCACACATTCACTGAGTAGTAGTTCTCACCCTATCACTAAATATTAACACTCACACATTCACTGAGTAGTAGTTCTCATCAAATAACTAAGTAGTAGTAATCACCTAATCACTGAGAAGGTGTACTCATCTATTCACTGAGTAGTAGTACTCACCCTTTCACTACATATTATCACTCACTCATTGACTGAGTAGTAGTTCTCTCCCTATCACTAACTATTAGCACTCACACATTCACTGAGTAGTAGTACTCACCCTATCACTAACTATTAGCACTCACACATTCACTGAGTAGTAGTACTCACCCTATCACTAACTATTAGCACTCACACATTCACTGAGTAGTAGTACTCACCCTATCACTAAGTATGATCACTCACAAATTCACTGAGTAGTAGTACTCACCCTATCACTTAGTATTAGCACTCACACATTCACTGAGTAGTAGTACTCACCCTATCACTAAGTATTAGCACTCACACATTCCCTGAGTAGTAGTACTCACCATCTCCCTAATAACTAGCACTCACACATTCACTGAGTAGTAGTACTCACCCTATCACTAACTATTAGCACTCACACATTCACTGAGTAGTAGTACTCACCCTATCACTAAGTATTAGCACTCACACATTCACTGAGTAGTAGTTCTCACCCTATCACTAAATATTAACACTCACACATTCACTGAGCAGTAGTTCTCATCAAATAACTAAGTAGTAGTAATCACCTAATCACTGAGTAGTTGTAGTCATCTAGGCACTGAGTAGCAGTACTCGACCTATGACTAAGTATTAGCATTCACACATTTACTGAGTAGTAGTTCTCACCCTATCACTAAGAATTAGCACTCACACATTCACTGAGTAGTAGTACTCACCCTATCACTAAATATTAGCACTCACACATTCACTGAGTAGTAGTTCTCATCAAATAACTAAGTAGTAGTAACCTACTAATCACTGATAATATCTACTCATCTATTCACTGAGTAGTAGTTCTCACCCTATCACTAACAATTAGCACTCACACATTCACTGAGTAGTAGTTCTCACCCTATCACTAAATATTAACACTCACACATTCACTGAGTAGTAGTTCTCATCAAATAACTAAGTAGTAGTAATCACCTAATCACTGAGAAGGTGTACTCATCTATTCACTGAGTAGTAGTACTCACCCTATCACTAAGTATTAGCACTCACACATTCACTGAGTAGTAGTACTCACCCTATCACTAACTATTAGCACTCACACATTCACTGAGTAGTAGTACTCACCCTATCACTAACTATTAGCACTCACACATTCACTGAGTAGTAGTACTCACCCTATCACTAACTATTAGCACTCACACATTCACTGAGTAGTAGTACTCACCCTATCACTAACTATTAGTAGTACTCACCCTATCACTAACTATTAGCACTCACACAATCACTGAGTAGTAGTACTCACCCTATCACTAAATAGTAGCACTCAACTAATCACTGAGTAGTAGTACTCACCCTATCACTAACTATTAGCACTCACACATTCACTGAGTAGTAGTTCTCAGCAAATAACTAAGTAGTAGTAATCACAAAATCACTGAGTAGGTGTACTCATCAATTCACTGAGTAGTAGTACTCACCCTATCACTAAGAATTAGCACTCACACATTCACTGAGTAGTAGTTCTCACCCTATCACTAAGAATTAGCACTCACACATTCACTGAGTAGTAGTTCTCACCCTATAACTAAATATTAACACTCACACATTCACTGAGTTGTAGTTCTCATCAAATAACTAAGTACTAGTAATCACCTAATCACTGAGAATGTCTACTCATCTATTCACTGAGTAGTAGTACTCACCCTATCACTAACTATTAGCACTCACACATTCACTGAGTAGTAGTTCTCACCCTATCACTAAATATTAACACTCACACATTCACTGAGTAGTAGTTCTCATCAAATAACTAAGTAGTAGTAATCACCTAATCACTGAGAAGGTGTACTCATCTATTCACTGAGTAGCAGTTCTCACCCTATCACTAAGAATTAGCACTCACACATTCACTGAGTAGTAGTTCTCACCCTATCACTAAATATTAACACTCACAAATTCACTGAGTAGTAGTTCTCATCAAATAACTAAGTAGTAGTAATCACCTAATCACTGAGAAGGTCTACTCATCTATTCACTGAGTAGTAGTACTCACCCTATCACTAACTATTAGCACTCACACATTCACTGAGTAGTAGTTCTCACCCTATCACTAAATATTAACACTCACACATTCACTGAGTAGTAGTTCTCATCAAATAACTAAGTAGTAGTAATCACCTAATCACTGAGAAGGTGTACTCATCTATTCACTGAGTAGCAGTACTCACCCTATCACTAACTATTAGCACTCACACATTCACTGAGTAGTAGTTCTCACCCTATCACTAAATATTAACACTCACACATTCACTGAGTAGTAGTTCTCATCAAATAACTAAGTAGTAGTAATCACCTAATCACTGAGAAGGTGTACTCATCTATTCACTGAGTAGCAGTTCTCACCCTATCACTAAGAATTAGCACTCACACATTCACTGAGTAGTAGTTCTCACCCTATCACTAAATATTAACACTCACAAATTCACTGAGTAGTAGTTCTCATCAAATAACTAAGTAGTAGTAATCACCTAATCACTGAGAAGGTCTACTCATCTATTCACTGAGTAGTAGTACTCACCCTATCACTAACTATTAGCACTCACACATTCACTGAGTAGTAGTTCTCACCCTATCACTAAATATTAACACTCACACATTCACTGAGTAGTAGTTCTCATCAAATAACTAAGTAGTAGTAATCACCTAATCACTGAGAAGGTGTACTCATCTATTCACTGAGTAGCAGTACTCACCCTATCACTAAGTATTAGCATTCACATATTTACTGAGTAGTAGTTCTCACCCTATCACTAAGAATTAGCACTCACACATTCACTGAGTAGTAGTTCTCATCAAATAACTAAGTAGTAGTAATCACCTAATCACTGAGAAGGTGTACTCACCTATTCACTGAGTAGCAGTACTCACCCTATCACTAAGTATTAGCATTCACACATTCATTGAGTAGTAGTACTCACCATATCACTAAGTATTAGCACTCACACATTCACTGAGTAGTAGTACTCACCCTATCACTAAGTATTAACACTCACACATTCACTGAGTAGTAGTACTCACCCTATCACTAAGTATTAGCACTCACACATTCACTGAGTAGTAGTACTCACCCTATCACTAAGTATTAGCACTCACACATTCACTGAGTAGTAGTACTCACCCTATCACTAATTATTAGCATTCACACATTCACTGAGTAGTAGTACTCACCCTATTACTAAGTATTAGCACTCACACATTCACTGAGTAGTAGTACTCACCCTATCACTAAGGATTAGCACTCACACATTCACTGAGTAGTAGTTCTCACCCTATCACTAAATATTAACACTCACACATTCACTGAGTAGTAGTTCTCATCAAATAACTAAGTAGTAGTAATCACCTAATCACTGAGAAGGTGTACTCATCTATTCACTGAGTAGCAGTACTCACCCTATGACTAAGTATTAGCATTCACACATTTACTGAGTAGTAGTTCTCACCCTATCACTAAGAATTAGCACTCACACATTCACTGAGTAGTAGTTCTCACCCTATCACTAAATATTAACACTCACACATTCACTGAGTAGTAGTTCTCATCAAATAACTAAGTAGTAGTAACCAACTAATCACTGAGAAGATCTACTCATCTATTCACTGAGTAGTAGTACTCACCCTATCACTAACTATTAGCACTCACACATTCACTGAGTAGTAGTTCTCACCCTATCACTAAATATTAACACTCACACATTCACTGAGTAGTAGTTCTCATCAAATAACTAAGTAGTAGTAATCACCTAATCACTGAGAAGGTGTACTCATCTATTCACTGAGTAGTAGTACTCACCCTATCACTAAGTATTAGCACTCGCACATTCACTGAGTAGTAGTACTCACCCTATCACTAAGTATAAGCACTCACACATTCACTGAGTAGTAGTACTCACCCTATCACTAAATATTAACACTCACACATTCACTGAGTAGTAGTTCTCATCAAATAACTAAGTAGTAGTAATCACCTAATCACTGAGAAGGTCTACTCATCCAATCACTGAGTAGTAGTACTCACTCTATCACTAAATAGTAGCACTCAACTAATCACTGAGTAGTAGTACTCACCCTATCACTAACTATTAGCACTCACACATTCACTGAGTAGTAGTTCTCATCAAATAACTAAGTAGTAGTAATCACCTAATCACTGAGAAGGTGTACTCATCTATTCACTGAGTAGTAGTACTCACCCTATCACTAACAATTAGCACTCACACATTCACTGAGTAGTAGTTCTCACCCTATCACTAAATATTAACACTCACACATTCACTGAGTAGTAGTTCTCATCAAATAACTAAGTAGTAGTAATCACCTAATCACTGAGAAGGTGTACTCATCTATTCACTGAGTAGCAGTTCTCACCCTATCACTAAGTATTAGCACTCACACATTTACTGAGTAGTAGTTCTCACCCTATCACTAAATATTAACACTCACACATTCACTGAGTAGTAGTTCTCATCAAATAACTAAGTAGTAGTAATCACCTAATCACTGAGAAGGTGTACTCATCTATTCACTGAGTAGTAGTTCTCACCCTATCACTAAGTATTAGCACTCACACATTCACTGAGTAGTAGTTCTCACCCTATCACTAAATATTAACACTCACACATTCACTGAGTAGTAGTTCTCATCAAATAACTAAGTAGTAGTAATCACCTAATCACTGAGAAGGTCTACTCATCTATTCACTGAGTAGTAGTACTCACCCTATCACTAACTATTAGCACTCACACATTCACTGAGTAGTAGTTCTCACCCTATCACTAAATATTAACACTCACACATTCACTGAGTAGTAGTTCTCATCAAATAACTAAGTAGTAGTAATCACCTAATCACTGAGAAGGTGTACTCATCTATTCACTGAGTAGCAGTTCTCACCCTATCACTAAGAATTAGCACTCACACATTCACTGAGTAGTAGTTCTCACCCTATCACTAAATATTAACACTCACAAATTCACTGAGTAGTAGTTCTCA
Source organism: Riptortus pedestris (assembly GCA_019009955.1). Taxonomy (NCBI): domain Eukaryota; kingdom Metazoa; phylum Arthropoda; class Insecta; order Hemiptera; family Alydidae; genus Riptortus; species Riptortus pedestris. Next base: position 11,873,311 of record CM032231.1, read on the forward strand.
TCAAATAACTAAGTAGTAGTAATCACCTAATCACTGAGAAGGTCTACTCATCTATTCACTGAGTAGTAGTACTCACCCTATCACTAACTATTAGCACTCACACATTCACTGAGTAGTAGTTCTCACCCTATCACTAAATATTAACACTCACACATTCACTGAGTAGTAGTTCTCATCAAATAACTAAGTAGTAGTAATCACCTAATCACTGAGAAGGTGTACTCATCTATTCACTGAGTAGCAGTACTCACCCTATCACTAAGTATTAGCATTCACATATTTACTGAGTAGTAGTTCTCACCCTATCACTAAGAATTAGCACTCACACATTCACTGAGTAGTAGTTCTCATCAAATAACTAAGTAGTAGTAATCACCTAATCACTGAGAAGGTGTACTCACCTATTCACTGAGTAGCAGTACTCACCCTATCACTAAGTATTAGCATTCACACATTCATTGAGTAGTAGTACTCACCCTATCACTAAGTATTAGCACTCACACATTCACTGAGTAGTAGTACTCACCCTATCACTAAGTATTAACACTCACACATTCACTGAGTAGTAGTACTCACCCTATCACTAAGTATTAGCACTCACACATTCACTGAGTAGTAGTACTCACCCTATCACTAAGTATTAGCACTCACACATTCACTGAGTAGTAGTACTCACCCTATCACTAATTATTAGCATTCACACATTCACTGAGTAGTAGTACTCACCCTATTACTAAGTATTAGCACTCACACATTCACTGAGTAGTAGTACTCACCCTATCACTAAGTATTAGCACTCACACATTCACTGAGTAGTAGTTCTCACCCTATCACTAAATATTAACACTCACACATTCACTGAGTAGTAGTTCTCATCAAATAACTAAGTAGTAGTAATCACCTAATCACTGAGAAGGTGTACTCATCTATTCACTGAGTAGCAGTACTCACCCTATGACTAAGTATTAGCATTCACACATTTACTGAGTAGTAGTTCTCACCCTATCACTAAGAATTAGCACTCACACATTCACTGAGTAGTAGTTCTCACCCTATCACTAAATATTAACACTCACACATTCACTGAGTAGTAGTTCTCATCAAATAACTAAGTAGTAGTAACCAACTAATCACTGAGAAGATCTACTCATCTATTCACTGAGTAGTAGTACTCACCCTATCACTAACTATTAGCACTCACACATTCACTGAGTAGTAGTTCTCACCCTATCACTAAGTATTAGCACTCACACATTCACTGAGTAGTAGTTCTCACCCTATCACTAAATATTAACACTCACACATTCACTGAGTAGTAGTTCTCATCAAATAACTAAGTAGTAGTAACCAACTAATCACTGAGAAGATCTACTCATCTATTCACTGAGTAGTAGTACTCACCCTATCACTAACTATTAGCACTCACCCTATCACTAATTATTAGCATTCACACATTCACTGAGTAGTAGTACTCACCCTATTACTAAGTATTAGCATTCACACATTTACTGAGTAGTAGTTCTCACCCTATCACTAAGAATTAGCACTCACACATTCACTGAGTAGTAGTTCTCACCCTATCACTAAATATTAACACTCACACATTCACTGAGTAGTAGTTCTCATCAAATAACTAAGTAGTAGTAACCAACTAATCACTGAGAAGATCTACTCATCTATTCACTGAGTAGTAGTACTCACCCTATCACTAACTATTAGCACTCACACATTCACTGAGTAGTAGTTCTCACCCTATCACTAAATATTAACACTCACACATTCACTGAGTAGTAGTTCTCACCCTATCACTAAATATTAACACTCACACATTCACTGAGTAGTAGTTCTCATCAAATAACTAAGTAGTAGTAATCACCTAATCACTGAGAAGGTGTACTCATCTATTCACTGAGTAGCAGTACTCACCCTATGACTAAGTATTAGCATTCACACATTTACTGAGTAGTAGTTCTCACCCTATCACTAAGAATTATCACTCACACATTCACTGAGTAGTAGTTCTCACCCTATCACTAAATATTAACACTCACACATTCACTGAGTAGTAGTTCTCATCAAATAACTAAGTAGTAGTAACCAACTAATCACTGAGAAGATCTACTCATCTATTCACTGAGTAGTAGTACTCACCCTATCACTAACTATTAGCACTCACACATTCACTGAGTAGTAGTTCTCACCCTATCACTAAATATTAACACTCACACATTCACTGAGTAGTAGTTCTCACCCTATCACTAAATATTAACACTCACACATTCACTGAGTAGTAGTTCTCATCAAATAACTAAGTAGTAGTAATCACCTAATCACTGAGAAGGTGTACTCATCTATTCACTGAGTAGCAGTACTCACCCTATGACTAAGTATTAGCATTCACACATTTACTGAGTAGTAGTTCTCACCCTATCACTAAGAATTAGCACTCACACATTCACTGAGTAGTAGTTCTCACCCTATCACTAAATATTAACACTCACACATTCACTGAGTAGTAGTTCTCATCAAATAACTAAGTAGTAGTAACCAACTAATCACTGAGAAGATCTACTCATCTATTCACTGAGTAGTAGTACTCACCCTATCACTAACTATTAGCACTCACACATTCACTGAGTAGTAGTTCTCACCCTATCACTAAGAATTAGCACTCACACATTCACTGAGTAGTAGTTCTCACCCTATCACTAAATATTAACACTCACACATTCACTGAGTAGTAGTTCTCATCAAATAACTAAGTAGTAGTAACCAACTAATCACTGAGAAGATCTACTCATCTATTCACTGAGTAGTAGTACTCACCCTATCACTAACTATTAGCACTCACCCTATCACTAATTATTAGCATTCACACATTCACTGAGTAGTAGTACTCACCCTATTACTAAGTATTAGCACTCACACATTCACTGAGTAGTAGTACTCACCCTATCACTAAGTATTAGCACTCACACATTCACTGAGTAGTAGTTCTCACCCTATCACTAAATATTAACACTCACACATTCACTGAGTAGTAGTTCTCATCAAATAACTAAGTAGTAGTAATCACCTAATCACTGAGAAGGTGTACTCATCTATTCACTGAGTAGCAGTACTCACCCTATGACTAAGTATTAGCATTCACACATTTACTGAGTAGTAGTTCTCACCCTATCACTAAGAATTAGCACTCACACATTCACTGAGTAGTAGTTCTCACCCTATCACTAAATATTAACACTCACACATTCACTGAGTAGTAGTTCTCATCAAATAACTAAGTAGTAGTAACCAACTAATCACTGAGAAGATCTACTCATCTATTCACTGAGTAGTAGTACTCACCCTATCACTAACTATTAGCACTCACACATTCACTGAGTAGTAGTTCTCACCCTATCACTAAATATTAACACTCACACATTCACTGAGTAGTAGTTCTCATCAAATAACTAAGTAGTAGTAATCACCTAATCACTGAGAAGGTGTACTCATCTATTCACTGAGTAGTAGTACTCACTCTATCACTAAATAGTAGCACTCAACTAATCACTGAGTAGTAGTACTCACCCTATCACTAACTATTAGCACTCACACATTCACTGAGTAGTAGTACTCACCCTATCACTAACTATTAGCACTCACACATTCACTGAGTAGTAGTACTCACCCTATCACTAACTATTAGCACTCACACATTCACTGAGTAGTAGTACTCACCCTATCACTAACTATTAGCACTCACACATTCACTGAGTAGTAGTACTCACCCTATCACTAAATAGTAGCACTCACACATTCACTGAGTAGTAGTACTCACCCTATCACTAAATAGTAGCACTCACACATTCACTGAGTAGTAGTACTCACCCTATCACTAAATAGTAGCACTCAACTAATCACTGAGTAGTAGTACTCACCTTATCTCTAAATAGTAGCACTCACACATTCACTGAGTAGTAGTACTCACCCTATCACTAACTATTAGCACTCACACATTCACTGAGTAGTAGTACTCACCCTATCACTAAATAGTAGCACTCAACTAATCACTGAGTAGTAGTACTCACCCTATCACTAACTATTAGCACTCACACATTCACTGAGTAGTAGTTCTCATCAAATGACTAAGTAGTAGTAATCACCTAATCACTGAGAAGGTGTACTCATCTATTCACTGAGTAGTAGTACTCATCCAATCTCAAGTCTTGGCACTCATCCAATCACTGAGTAGTAGTACTTGTAAATAATATTTTTAGAATGTTTCGTTTCGTATTTTTAGTTTAGTTGATGAGTTTTATTTTTGGTAAGTACCTTTGGTGTTTTCCATTTTGTTGGTTTCTTGTTTTTGTTTTATGTTGCACTTTGTCGTTATTTATTTCGTTTTTTATTTTTTAATGTATTTTTTTGTTTTCCACTTTTTTTTTTGATTTTGTAGGTTTCTAGTTTTTGAATTTTTTGTATTTTTATTCTATTAGTAGTTTTCTTTCTATTTTTATTTTACGTTTATGATATTTGTTTTAGATCAAAATCACCCTTATTGAGAAGCTCTATTTATATACTAGCGGAGCCGTCAGACGTTGTCCTGCATGGTATTTCAAGCGATTAGGATATTAAATTTAAATAAGCAAAAGCTACTTTTAATAACACACAAAACTACATTTGTTATGTGCACGTTTGCCTAAAAACAAATAGAAAATAAAATATCACGAATTTTTATTTCAGGCCTCCCTTATAATCCCCACTCCCGTTCTAACCTAAAAATTTTAATATAGCTTAAAATCATAGAAAAATTAATGCTAATTTACGTAAAGAGTTTTGTTAAGTTTGGTTCAATCGTTAGTGTCCAAAAAAATTGTTGGCCCCACTTTACTTTTTTAGTGTATACCTCATTTATACTTTGTTATCCGACAAAAGTGAATATAACAAAACTTACTCTAAATAACAACGTAAACAAGTTTTAACCGGTGCATATTTGCCGTAAATTCAATAGGAAACGAAATATCGCTATATTTAATTTTAGGCTTCCCTTACGACCCCCACTCCTGCTCCATCTGCCGGGCTGATTTGTGACGCTGAACCATCCAGGGCGTCACCCAAACGCGTACAAAAAAAATTATTCAAATCGGTCAATCCGTTTAGGAGGTGTTTAGTGACGTACACTCGTACAGTAGAATTATATATATATATATCTATATATATATATATATATATAATCTCCTGTGTAAGCAACGTAGACTTGATTGTGAGAGAGAAGGCTGAATGACTCGTGAAGGAATGTTGGCTTTATGTCGGTGAGGGGCTGGAGAGGGAATTATTTCCTGGCTTATCCCCTTCTACAATTCCCCTACCTCTTAGAGCTTTCCACAATACCTTTATGCAGCGGTCCCTCTTCATCCACAAACACTTCTACCACCTTCACAATCCTGCCTATTAGCAGATTTCTCTTATGGGAAATCAGCTATTGAGGTCTTACTCATGACGCGAAATTTGAAAAATTTCCTTAAATGTCCATCGATCCTACCCCGGAGATGACGAAAATGAGGTCTGTTCAAAATTATATATATATATATATATATATATATATATATATATATATATATATATATATATATATATATATATATATATATATATTTATTTATATTAGTATGTTAACGCTGTACCGGTCACAATTTTTGATTGATCGTTACCAAACTCCATATTTAATCGTTTTTTGTAAAAAGGAAGATCAAGTTCGTTAATGGCTGAAATCGGACCAGTGGGAGGAAGGGTTTAGAGGAGGGAATTTTGAAAAGTCGAAATATCTCCTTTACTATAAGTCGGACCAAAAAAGTGTATAGAATCAATCATATTGAAAATTAAATGTACCCTAAATAATGTTATATACTTTTATCCTTTATCTTGAATATTAACCGAGATATTTGCATTTTTCAGTTTTCAGTCTTCAGCAAACCCCCACTTCTACTCATCTTATATAAACAAAACTCGTTTATACAATAGACACTTCATTTAAGCTTTGTTAAATACCAAATATTGTTTTCATTAAACTTTTACTTTGTGAGATATATGCAAATACGTTCTGTTGACACTCTCCCCCCCTTCTTTTGTTTTTGGATTACTAAAATTTGAGTGTTTGAGATAAAACTGATTCTGATTCATTACAAATTACACCACTAGCTTTAGTAAATTGTTTTCAATAAAATTAATATGTTTTATTCAGATATATTTCATTAATTGTTTGACTTTCCTGTCTATCTATACAGCGCTACGAGGTTGGCTCGCCTGTTTGTTTACAATTCAGCCGTTTTCTATTGTGGAGATTATTAACTTGTATTGTAAATTGACTGAGCATTCGCGGTAGTGTTACCTGTATGTATATTTATCTATTGTAGACCTTCGCTTGGGAAATCTGCTTAGTTTACGTAGCCCCTGCGTAGCGGACTTTTTTTTTACATGTGAAGTCAGATATAGAGCTACTGCCTTCTGGATGTGGTTTTCGAAATGTTTTCTCGAATCTGTAATCTCATATATTTATATATATTGATAGATTCAAACTAACAGACAACCTACTATATCCTTGTTGCTTCATTACCGAATATACTTACCAAGGTTTAATATATGAACATGTACTATTGTCAGATATTAAAGCAGACATTGACAATCAAAGTAATCATTGACCTGTTGATGACAGATTTTTATTTTATAAATTCAATAAAGCTCTTGAGAAATTGGTTGACAAGGTTTATCATGGGAAACTGGAATACTTACTAAAGATAAATTTTTATGTATACATATTATTTCCTTATTTTGTTTTTAGCAGATTTCCCCTAAGGGAAATCAGCTATGGAGGTCGCATTCATGACGCGATTTCCGAAATTTTTCTCCAAATGTCCATTAGGAGATGACGAAAATGAGGTCCGTTCAAAACTGTATATATATTATATTGATCTATCTATCTATATATTTGACTGTTACAGCTCTGGCGGTCGCAAATATTGTTTAAGTGTTACTAAACTCGATATTTAGTCGTTTTAGCAGATTACCCTTAAGGGAAATCAGCTATTGAGGTCGTACTCATGACGCGAGTTTCGAAAAATTTCTTCAAATGTCAATCGATCCTACCCAGGAGACGACGAAAATGAGGTCCGTTCAAAATTATATATATATATATATATATATATATATATATATATATATATATATATAAAATTGTAACCTCTGTCTGTACATTGATTTTTTTCGCGAAATTTCACGATAACTTTTCGTTTCACATGTCATAGACACCATAACTGCATTTTGTTTCTTTGGTGTCTGTTTGTTTGTTTGTTTGTTTATTTGTTTGTTTGTTTGTTAACTTTTCACGCATAAACGGCTGAACCGAATTTTATGAAACTTGGTATGTATATTACTACTAACCCAACTTAGACTTTAGACTATATTCATTTTCTCAGAGACGAACAGGAGTGGGGGTTATAAGGGAGGCCTGATATTAAAAGTCGCGATATTTCGTTTTCTATTGGTTTCTTGGCAAATATGCACATAACAAAAGTTGTTTATTTTGTTATTTAGAGTAACTTTTGTCATCAACACTTTCATCGTAATCCGAAGTTTAAATGAGATATACGCTAATGCCTATAGCGGGAGTCAACAATATTATTTGGCACAAAAGACTCAACCGAACTAATTAAATCTCGGTATGTGTATTAGCACTGACGCCTTAATTATCATAAGCTATACCAACAATTCTATGGACGGGCAGGAGTGGGGGTTGTAAGGGAGGCCTTAAATTAAAAAAAACGGTATTTCGTTTTCTACTGGTTTTTCTGCAAATATGCACATGACAAAAGTTGTTTATTTTGTTATTTACAGTAAGATTCATTATATTCACTTCTGTCGTATAACAAAGTATAAACGAGATTTACACTAAATACTAAAGCGGGAGCCAACAATTTTGTTGGGCACTAACGATTGAACCGAAATTAAGAAGACTCGTTATGTGAATTAGCATTAATTCTTCCATGATTATAAGCTATATTAAAAATTTTAGGTTCAAAGGGGAGTGGGGATTATAAGAGAGGCTGAAATGAAAAACTCGCTTTTTTATTTTCTATTTGTTTTTCGGCAAACGTGCATATAACAAAAGTTGTTTACTTTGTTATTTAGAGTAACTTTTGTGTGCATTCACTTTTGTCGTAAAAATGAAGTAAACACGGGATATACGCTAAACGGGAGTCAATAATTATATTAGTACTTATTTAAGTTGTTTTAATAAATGAATATTATGACAAATGATGTTATGTTTTCGTCTTATATGATAGTTCAAAGTATGATTCGGATTAGTGAGGTTATAAATCTTTGTCATGCCCTCCTCATTTATTTATTTTTCCTAGAAAATAACTTTATATAACGTTATTTATTTCCAATAGAAATATAAACTATAAGAGCATTTCCATTATAATTTCTATAATGTACCTTGAAGTTATTGAAACAAATATCTAATATAATAACAATTAAACGTTAATGGTAATGTCATTATGACAAAAAACAATATGCGTTTAAACTCGATATGATATTTTCAGGGTACCACTATTATTTAATTCCATTCGGTAGATAAATGATAAAATAATGTTTTGCATCAATAATATAAACAGAAGAATGTTGAGAAGTCGGGAGCGGAAGATGACGGGACAAGTTAATTGAGTTGACTTATTTCCCGTCTGGCATTCCTGGAAGCGATTTCCAGTGAGATTCACTATTACAAATATAATCTTACGTGCAAAATTTTGCCTATACTATGTGAGCTCGGATTGGCTTTTGAAATGAAATATGTTCATTATAGATGATATTTAATTGGAATAAATGCTACCCATGATTATGGTTTGAACAGTGAAGTCTTACATAAAAAATTAATTTTAGTATTAAAAAATGCCAACAACGGGTATAAACCCTTAAAACTGGGATGGGTAAATGTCAAAATAGTTTGCAAAGTAAAGCCTTGCCAAAAAAATACCATCACCATTCAGCCTCAAATGAATTCCCGGGCGAAGCCGGGTATTTGAGCTAGTATATATATATATATTTATATATATATTTGTCTGTTAACGCTCTAGCGGTCGTAATTTTTGTTTGATCGTTACCAAACTCGGAATTTAATCGTTTTATATAAAAAGGAAGATCAAGTTCGTTAATGGCTAAAATCGGACCAGTGGGAGGGGGGGTTTAGAGGGGGGATTTTTGAAAATTCAAAATATCTCCGTTATTATGCGTCGGATCGAAAAATTGTATAGAATCAATGTTATTGTAAATTAAATTTACTATAAATATTGTTTTATACATTTATTCTGTATCTTGAATATTAACCGAGATATTTCCATTTGTATTGTGTGTGTTGTCGGCAGTACTCCGCCATGTTCCGGACTTTCCGCCGAGAGCTCTGGTGGCCGTTTCCAGAACTATTCGTCCCTTGTGAATAGGTTTAGAGATCCCTTCCTACTACAGCTGTTATTGGGCAGATTTCTCTACTGTAAAACTTCACATGGGAAATCTGCTTAGTTTACGCAGCCCCTGCGTGACGGACTTTTATATAAAAAGAAAGATTAAGTTCCTTAACGGCTGAAATCGGACCAGGGATAGGGGGGGGGTTTAGAAGGGAGGGATTCAGAAAATTCGAAATATCTCTGTTACTATGCGTCGGATTGGAATATTGTATAGAGCCAAGCTTATTGCAAATTCTATTTACTATAAATATTGTTGTATACATACTTTCCGTATAATGATTATTAACCCTTCACAGGCAAGGCTGGGTCGCTGGTGACCCAGAGGGTGTTTAAAATGTTTTAAGGGGGGAAGGAGGAGTGGGGGTTTGCAAGAAACCCTCCTTCTGAGTATTGCTCCTGACATCTAGGAGGGAAGCTGAGTGGTCTTGACTATAATATTAAGCCTGTTTCTTCCTGTACTCTAGAAACCTCGATCCTGGGTCACATATGACCCGCCTTGCTTTTCATGCACTTATATTAATCAATTTTTCATCTGTAAATTTATGGTTTTTTAAATTTATTGAACTGACTGCTCAACTGTTCAACACAACTGAAAAGTTTCTGTAACAGAATGGCATCTGAAAATGTTTTATTTAGGACTGCTGAGGAAATTCTACAAGAGCTTGAGCGACAACGAGCAAAAGAACCTGATGATGATTTCCAGGATTCAGCCAGTGAAGATGAAAATCCAGAGTTGGTAAATGATGACTGCGTCAATGATGAGTTTCATCCACTTCCTGAGGATGATTTTGATGAGGAAATGTTCCAAGTTACTCATAATGAGTGAAATTTCTTCTTAGGAAACAATATGGATAGACAAACCTTTACGGTATCCCTTTTCGAGAACACCCTCTCGAAATTTGTTGAAATTCCCAATGACCAAGAATAGTGCTGGAACTACCCGCGGAGAGTAGGAATGTCATTTCTTATTATTTTCACATGAAATGATAGAGAAAATTACTACTTTCACTAATGAGGAAATCGCAACCAGGGCCAAAACATTTGCCTCCAAACAGTGGTACATTGGAGAAACCAATACATTAGAAACAACAGAATTACTTGGCTTGCTCTTGAGAGGAGTCACATTACACAACCTCACCATGGACGACTTATTTTGCTGTAATGGATGATCCTTTTTCCTTACATTAATAAAAATGAACTCATTTATCTTTCACATGTTGAATTTTTATAGACTCGTGTATATCGTTAAGTACAATAAACTTTATAAACTGTGTTTTCCTTTATTTAATTTTATTTTTAAGTACCTCCTAGGATATGTAATATGAAAGAATACTGCTATAAATATGATCGGGTCACCCATGACCCACCTTGCCTGCACTGTAATTATCATATACCTTGCCTGTGAAGGGTTAACCGAGATATTTGAATTTATAGTTTTACGCTTTCAGTAAACCTCCACTCCTACTAGTGGCATATTAATAATAAGATGATATATCATGAACCACTTCATTAAAAGGTTAAATACTAAATATTGTTTTCAACAATGCTTTATTATACGAGATACATACAAATACGTTCTGTTCACCCCCCCCCCATTTCTTTTGTTCTTGCATTACTAAAATCTGAGAGATTGAGATAGAAATTATTCTGATTCATTTCAAATTACTCCACTAGCTATAGTAAATAGTTTTCAATAAAACTAATATGTTTTATTTATATATTTTTCATTAGTTGTACATGTTTCCGGTCTAGAATAATTTTATCTATTCAGCGCTGCGAAGTTGGCAGGCCTGTTTGTTTACAATTCAGACGCTATCCGTTGTAGATATTATTAAATTGTAAACTGACTGAATGATTTCTTATTACCGTTTGTATTTATTCCCTTAACATTTACGGGCGTGTAACCAGTATGTAGATTTATCTGTTGTAAACCTTCCCATGGGAAATCTGCTTAGTTTACGGAGCCCCTGCGTGACGGATTTTTTTTTTTTATGTTTTATTTTGGATCATGTTTGTTAAAGCGTTGCCTTTAATCTCACATGGGAAACCTAATGCCAATACAAAGCTCTAAATAAATAAATTTTCAACGCCAATATTAGATTTGTCTTAATAGAAACTTGGTAATGCCCAGTACAAATACAATGGGACGGAACCTCATTGTCTTTGAGCCGGGCTAATTGATGTGGCTTTTGACTTCAAACGTGGAGTCAATCACAAGAGAAGGGAATACTCACAAATTCTCTTTTGAGGGATTAACTTTTCTTTTTTTCATCTGCCCCTTTAAAACAGCTGATTCTGGGAAACACCATCCCATTTAAACCGCCCAAAAACTTTTGTAAAAGCTATTTCAGTGCTAAAACACCGAACACAATTTTTAGCAGTTTTCCCTCAAGCGAAGTCAGCTATTGAGGTAATACTCATGACGCGATTTTCGAAAAATTTCTTCAAATGTCCATCAATCCTACCCAGGAGATAATTTTGAACGGACCTCATTTTCGTCATCTATTGGATAGTATCGATTGACATTTTAAGAAATTTTTCGAAAATTGCGTCATGAGTACAACCTGAATAGATGATTTCCCTTAGGGGGCTTTTCTTTCTTGATTTATATTTTTGTTTTTTGTTTTTGCCTATTACTTTTTTCTTGTATTTGTTGTTTTCGATTTTTTAGCAGATTTCCCTTAAGGGAAATCAGCTATTGAGGTTGTACTCATGACTTGATTTTCGAAAATTTTCTTCAAATGTCCATCAATCCTACCCAGGAGATGACGAAAATGAGGTCCGTTCAAAACTGTATATATATATATATACACATATATACTAGCTCAGATACCCGGCTTCGCCCGGGAATTGATTTTAGGCTGAATGGTGATGGTATTTTTTATTTTATGAAACAAAAGTTACTCTAAATAACAAAGTAAACAACTTTTGTTATGTGCACGTTTGTCGAAAAACAAATAGACTAAGAAATATCGCGAATTTATATTTCAGGCCGCCCTTATAACCCTCACTCCTGTTCTAACCTAAAAACTTTAATATAGCTTATAATCATGGAAGAATTAATGCTGATTGACATACCGAGTTTTGTTAAGTTCGGTTCAATCGTTAGTGCCCAATATAAAATAGTTGACTCCCGCTTTAGTTTCTAGTGTATATCTCGTTTATACTGATATATAAAATGAATATCAGAAAAGTTACTTCAAATAAAAAAATAAACTACTTTTGTCATGTGCATATTTGCAGAAAAATGAATAGAAAACGAAATATCGCTATTTTTAAATTCAGGCCTCCTTTACAACCCCCACTCCTGCCCGTCCCTAGAAATGTTGGTATGGCTTATTATAATGAAGGCGTTAGTGCTAATACTCATACCGAGTTTTATTTAGTTTGGTGGAGTCTTTTGTGTCAAATAAAATTATTCACTTCCGCTATAGGTTTTAGCGTATATCTCGTTTATAATTCGGTATACGAAAAAAGTGTATATAACAGCTGAAGAAAGAAAGAGGGAGTGAGAGAGGTTCTAGATTACAGGAAGGTCTCCCCACCCCTCCCCGATGCTCCAGGCTAACCAACAGAACATGATTAATTCTAACTCTCAATTCCGCTCACATTACCTTATGTTCACATTCTATTTTCAATTCTAATTATGTATGTTTAAATACTTTCTTTTTTACTGAATTGATTTGTTTGGTTTATTTGTTTGTTTGTTTGTTACCTTTTCACGCATAAACGGCTGAACCAAACTTTATGAAACTTGGTATGTATATTACTACTAGCCCAACTTAGACTTTAGGCTATAATAATATTTTCTAAGATGAACAGGAGTGGGGGTTATAAGGGAGGCCTGAAATTAAAAATAGCGATATTTCGTTTCCTATTGCTTTTTCAGCAAATATTCTTATGTTAAAAGTTGTTTATTTTGTAACTTAGAGTAACTTTTGTTATATGCACTTTTGCCGTATACGGAAGTATAAATGAGTTATACGCTAAAAACTATAGCGGGAGTCCACAATTTTATTTGGCACAATAGACTCAACCGAACCAAACCAAACTCGCTATGTGAATTAATACTAACGATTTCCTAATAATAAGCCATACTAACATTTCTAGGGACGGGCAGGAGTGGGGGTTATAAGGGAGGCCTGAAATTAAAAATAGCGATATTTCGTTTCCTATTGCTTTTTCGGCAAATATGCACATAACAAAAGTTGTTTATTTTGTTATTTAGAGTAACTTTTGATATATGCACTTTTGCCGTATACGAAAGCATAAATGAGTTATACGCTATAAACTAAAGCGGGAGTCCACAATTTTATTTGGCACTAAAGACTCAACCGAATTAAACCAAACTCGGTATGTGAATTAGTACTAACGCCTTCATTATAATAAGCTAAGCTAACATTTCCAGAGACGGGCAGGAGTGAGGGTTATAAGGAAGGCCTGAAATTAATAATAGTGATACGAGTATTTCGTTTCCTATTGCATTTTCGGCAAATATGCACATAACAAAAGATGTTTATTTTGTTATTTAGAGAAACTTTTTTTTATAGACACTATCATCGTATACCGAAGTATAAAGGCGTTATACGCTAAAAATTATAGCGGGAGACAACAATTTTATTTGGCACAAAAGACTCAACCGAACTAAATAAAACACTCAGTATGTGTAATAGCACTAACGCCTTCCTTATAATAAGCCATACTAACATTTCTAGGGACGGGCAGGAGTGGGAGTTATAAGGGAGGCCTGAAATTAATAATAATGATTTCCTATTGGGGTTTCGGCAAATATGCACATAACAAAAGTTGTTTATTTTGTTATTTAGAGAAATTTGATCAACACTTCTTTTCAATATGAACTACCTGGTACCTCACCTGAAAAAATTAATTCAAATGTATGTCAATATTTTCTCCTTAATAATTCAAATCTATGCATAATGCACAGGAGACGGGAAATATGACAATATGCAGGACAGTGAAGTCTTACATAAAAAAATAATTTTATTATTAACAAATGCCAACAACGGGTATTAACCCTAAATACTGGAACGGGTAAATGTCAAAATATTGTGCAAAGTAAAGCCTTGCCAAAAATATACCATCACCATTCAGCCTCAAATGAATTCCCGAGCGAAGCCGGGTATCTGAGCTAGTATATATATAAAATTGTAACCTCTGTCTGTACATTGATTTTTGTCGCGAAATTTCACGATAACTTTTTGTTTCACATGTCATAGACACCATAACTGCATTTTGTTTCTTTCGTTTCTGTTTGTTTGTTTGTTACCTTTTCACGCATAAACGGCTGAACCGAATTTTATGAAACTTGGTATGTGTATTACTACTAACCCAACTTAGACTTTAGGCTATGTTAATATTCTCTGAGACGTACAGGAGTGGGGGTTATAGAAGAGGCCTGAAATTAAAAATAGCGATATTTCGTTTCCTATTGGTTTTCGGCATATATGAACATAACAAAAGTTGTTTATAATGTCATTTAGAGGAACTTTTTTTATATACACTTTTTTCGTATACTGAGTTATAAACGAGATATACGCTAAAACCAATAGCGGAAGTGAACAATTTTATTTGGGACAAAAGACCCAACCGAAATAAATAAAACTCGGTATGTGTATTAGCACTAACGCTTTCATTATAATAAGCCATACCAACATTTCTAGGGACGGGCAGGAGTGGGGGTTGTAAGAGAGGCCTGAATTTAAAAATAGTGATATTTCGTTTCCTATTGGGGTTTCGGCAAATATGCACATAACAAAAGTTGTTTATTTTGTTATTTAGAGAAACTTTTGTTATATTCACTTTTGTCTTATAACAAAGTTTAAACGAGATATACACTAAATACTAAAGCGGGAGCCAACAATTTTGTTGGGCACTAACAATTGAACCGAAATTAGCAAAACTCGGTTTGTGAGTTAGCATTAATTCTTCCATGATTATAAGCTATATTTAAATTTTTACATCCGAACGGGAGTGGGGGTTATGAGGGAGGCCTGAAATGAAAAATTGTGATATTTCGTTTCCTATTAGATTCTCGGCAAACATGCACATAAAAGTTGTTTATTTTATTATTTAGAGTAACTTTTGTTGCATTCACTATGTTCGTAAAATAAAGTAAACACGGGATATACGCTAAAACTATAGTGGGAGTCATTAATTTTATTAGTGCTTATTTAAGTGTTTTTAATATTATGACAAATGATTTTATGTTTTAGTCACATATGATAACTCTATATATGATTCGGATTAGTGAGGTTATATATCTCCGTTGTCCCCTTCTCATTTATTTATTTCTCCTAGAAAATAACATTGCTATTTATTTCCAATAGAAATGTAAACTATAAGAGCATTTCCGTTATTTATTTGCATAATGTATTATTTAAACTAAGTTATGCTGAATTGGCACAAAGAGTGATAGCGGAATTCATGGGGATCAAACTCTTTGGTTCTGCTAATATATTATCTTATTTCCGATATCTTGATGTTATTGAAACAAATATGTACCATCATAACAACTAGACGTTAATAGTAATGTTATTATGAAAAAAGACAATATCCATTTAAATTTGATATGATTTAAAGTATTTCTTATTTTGCAGGGAGGGCTACGTTCTCTTCCCCTCACCTATATTTTTGAATATAAATCAAATTATTTTTCGGGTATTACTATTATTTAATTCCATCAGGTAGATAAATTATTAAAATAATACTTTGAATCAATATTTTAAGGAAAACGATGGAGATGCTGGAGTGGAAGGAGGCCGGAGCCTAAACAGTTAATTGAGTTAACTTATTTCCTGTGAAATGATTTCCACTGAGCTCTACTATTACGAATATAATCTAATTACAAAACTATGCTTAAACTATTTGAGCTCGGATTGGTTTTTGACAGGAAATAAGTTTCATTATAGAGGATATTTCATTTTAATAAATGCTATCCACGATTATGGTTTGAAGAATTCAAAAAGGTGAGTTATAAAGTGGAGAGACACATTTTTATTAATTCTTCAAAATTAAAATTTCTCATCTATACGTCGCCCACCTGACCCTCAGGGGAAACAATGATTAGGGGCTTATTTTCATTTATTCTTGAAATACAATTTTTTTTTCTGTAAGTCGCCTGCCTGACCCTCACGGGAAATCAATGCGCCCAGACGGGAAGTGTAGTAAACATTGAAGCCTTGCTCAAAAAAAAAAAATACTATCATCATTCAGCCTCAAATGATTTCCCGAGCGAAGCCGGGTACCTTAGCTAGTATATATAGGTATATATATATATATATATATATATATATATATATATATATATATATATATTTATATATATAACATATCATTCAATATACATATAATTAAGCAAATACTGGTTATAAGACCTGTAACTTGAAGTAAAGTTCATTTATGTTTACATATTTTAATATTTAAATTGTGAAAGAGAGCAATAAGGTTTACATACCACAGGAAGTCCGTGAGACTCCAGTAGGCTAGGCTTTAAGGAGTCAAAAATAATTACTTTTCCATCAATATATGCTCTTGGGAAAACTTATTATTTTCCTGACGAGTGTTAATTAATATTTTGTCCTATCTAAAGGTAGGCGTTCACAAAATTCAATAAAAGTGTACGTAGGAGATGACATGTCTCTCGTTACATTTGGGCAGGAGTTTCCTTATTGGAGTTGGTCTGTTGACTCATTCACATCCGGCACGGGGCCGGCCCTTCCCAGTGGCAGCAGTAAGCCCCCGCTGTGTAGCTGCTGGGTAGGGGAACCGTAGGAACAGTAGGTCCTTAGTCGGCTTTGCTGTTCCGGGCAGGGGATCACTCCTGCCTTAATGGGGTATGGTCTGCCTACTCAATGTGAACTACGGGCTGGGTGGTGTCCGGAGTGAGGGGTGGCTGGCCCTCACTGCCGGTCGCAGACGTAGTGGTCGTGTGTTCAAAGCACGAGGACGTACAGGCCAGGAAAACTGGTACATGTACGGGAGTTCTTCTCTCGTGTGGGAGCTGGGTAGTAGGGGACCGTCCCTTCCATAGGACTCGCTTCTTGACCATCGTAGCGAGTCCTCAGTGACCACGAGGTAGTTGGATTGGTGTGGAAGGATTAAGGCCTCGCGGCTAGGTGCCTTCTACATTGTAGCCACTCCTCGAAGTGGGTTCACAATGTTGACTCATTCACCAACTAGCTATTGCTGTGCTCCTTCTTGCTAGGCCTCTCTGTTCAAGCAGAAATGGGCTCAAGTTACATTACTTATTTTTCCTTTGGAACCCTAGTCATCTCTCTCTCTCTCTCTCTCTCTCTCTCTCTCTCTCTCTCTCTCTCTCTCTCTCTCTCTCTCTCTCTCCCTCGATCTCTCTCTCCCTCGATCTCTCTCTCCCTCTCTCTCTCTCTCCCTCCCTCTCTCTCTCTCTCTCTCTCTCTCTCTCTCCCTCCCTCCCTCTCTCTCTCTCCCTCCCTCTCTCTTTTTTCTTTTTTTTTATCCTTCTTTACTCCCACTTTACCTTAAGGCTGCACCCTTTATACAGGCAGTTCTTTGCATTTCTGCAGCATATGATTTAAATGCGCAGAAAATTTCATCAGTTTCAACTAGTCTGTTCAGGGTAGAGGGAGGCCATTCGAACAAAGAATATTCTCCTGCTCATTTTCTTCTTTTGTTATAATAGAGATGACAACGAAATAGAATATGCTCGACATTTTCCTCTTCGCCGCATTCGCAATTTGGATCTGCTCTTCTCTTGATCCTGTTGAGGTATTTATTCAGATCGCCGAGTCCCAAAATAAGCTGTGTTGACCAAAGTCAGGTTTGAACCAGCTTGCGTTGAGTCTCTTTTCCACTTTGGGAAAGAAAGCATAAGTGAGTCGCCCTTTGTCCGATCGATCCCACCTTCGTTGCCACTCTTCAATTGCAGCATTTCGCATTCGGTTTTTCAATCCCTTGTCAATTTTTGTCGCTGTAAAAACACTGCTACCAACTTTAGCGGGTAAGCCTCTTTTTATATTATAGCTTGCAATTTTTAATTCTAATTCTAAGTCTATGGGCAATACACCTCCAATGACTTGAAGATATTTTTGAAAATCACATAAATAGCTGATTTCCTTTAACGGAAATTACTAAAAACCTACATTCAATATAAAATCGCTAAAATAATCGATAAAGAAATAAATAGTATTAAACAAGCAATTAATATAATAAAAAAATATAAATACCCTAAAAAATAAATTCAATAATATGTTATCTTAAAATTAAATACCGAATCTGAGATTTGATGTACAAATAATCGATTTAAAGTCTGCTGACGTAACCTGCTTCGGGAGTTCCTGCTTCAACGATTTCCCATAGGAAAAGTTTCATGTAATGAATGGGACGAAGAATGAGCTCGGGTGGTACATAGGCCACGAAACATGTAGGGCAAATTAGCAGATTTTCCTTAAGGGAAATCAGCTATTCAGGTCGTACTCATGAATAATTTCTTCAAATGTCCATCGATATTCTATCAAGGAGATGACGAAAATGAGGTCCGTTCAAAACTACAGACACACACACACACACACACACACACACACACACACACACACAAACGCACACATTTTTGTCTGTTAACGCTCTAGAGGTCGCAATTTTCGTTTGATCGTTACCAAACTCGAAATTTAAACGAGTTATAATAAAACTAAAGATCAAGTTCTTTAATGGCTAAAATCTGACCCGTAGGAGGGGGTGGGATTTTGAAAGTTCTTAATATCTAAATAGAACCAATCTTATATCTTAAATGTATTGATCTATACACAAATGTGTTATTCTATTGTCTTATACGTTTTTTCACTATCTTGATTATTAACTGAAACATTCTGATTTATTTGTTTTTTGCCTGAGTAAACCCCCACTCCGACTTATATCATATTAACACAAAGCTGTTATATTATGAATCACATTATTTGAGGCTTAAATACCAAATATTGTTCTCATTGAATCTTTACGTTTTGCGATGAATGCTAAAATATGACGGAAGTGGGAAATCTGCTTAGTTGAGGCAGCCCCTGCGTGGCGGCCTTTTTTTAATAAAGCTCGCGTGGAATATTTCCTGTGCCATAAATATTGGGTCGAGAAATGCTATAAGAATCATAAATATAGTCATAACTACTATTGTGGAATCAGTTCCATTTTGCTGTTGCCTTTATGTAACAATATATCCTTTGTTCTGTTTTCCGTCCGATGCCTTAGTAAGGCACCATTCTGTTAGCATGAGTTAGTGCCTGCTTCTTCCTACTTTTCCTCAACTTAGTTACCTCTTCCTCTTGATTTTCCCCGGGTTTTCCTAGGATTTAGAACTTGGTTAATTAATACTTCAGTTGCGTTTCCATAAAGGGTTTAGTTTAAAATTGCAAAGCTACTTTACTAAATTGAAGTTTCCGGCTCCAGCTGAGTTACGTAATTTCTCATGAACATTATTACTCAACAGTCAAAGGACATCTAGTAAACGACACAATATTTAGGCGATTAATGTAAAACTAAATTTGATTTTTAAATGCAAAACAAAAAATTAAGTTTGTTAACGGCTTAAATTTGACCTGTGAGAGGAGGGGGGGAGTTGGGTTTAGAGGGGAGGAATTAATAAAATTCAAAATATTTCCGTTATTATACGTTCTATCGAACAATTATATAGAGCCGATATTATTGCACATTTAATGTTCTATAAATGGTGTTATATACATGTTTTCTCTATCTTCAATATTAACCAAGATATTGGCATTTTATTTTCAGATTTCAGCCTTCAGTAAACCCCCACTTTCAGTCTTCCCACGTTGACAATTAGCTAATGTATCAGGAACAGTCTTATTTCAAGCGAAATGCCAAATATTGTGTTCAACAAATCTTTTCTTCCTGGATTATAGTGATTGATATTATTTTGTTTCATTATAAATTACAGTACAACATTGTTTGTTCATTTATTGTGTTCGATTTCTGTTTTTTGTTTTTCCATTTACGTTTTTTGGTTCATTTCTGTGTTACTTTTTGCTTTCTGTTTCTGTTTTGTGTTCAATTTCTGTTTTGTGTTGCGCTTCTGTTTTTAGTTTTCCATTTTGTTTTTGTGTTCCATTTTGTTTATGTGTTCCATTTCTGTTTTTGTGTTCCATTTCTGTTTTTAGTTTTCCATTTTGTTTTTGTGTTCCATTTTGTTTATGTGTTGCATTTCTGTTTTTAGTTTTCCATTTTGTTTTTTTTCCATTTTGTTTTTGTGTTCCATTTCTGTTTTTGTGTTCCATTTCTGTTTTTGTGTTCCATTTCTGTTTTTGTGTTCCATTTCTGTTTTTGTGTTCCATTTCTGTTTTTAGTTTTCCATTTTGTTTTTGGGTTCCATTTTGTTTATGTGTTTCATTTCTGTTTTTTGTGTTGCATTTCTGTTTTTAGTTTTCCATTTTGTTTTTTTTTTCCATTTCTGTTTTCATTTCAGTTCTGTTTTCTGTTCAAATTGTTTTTTATTTCTGTTTTATGTTGCATTTTGTTTTTTTTTTCCATTTTGTTTTTGTCTTCCATTTCTGTTTTTGTGTTCCAATTCTGTTTTTGTGTTCCATTTCTGTTTTTGAGTTCCATTTCTGTTTTTAGTTTTCCATTTTGTTTTTGTGTTCCATTTTGTTTATGTGTTTTATTTTTGTTTTTTGTGTCCCATTTCTGTTTTTTGTGTCCCATTTCTGTGTATAGCTTTCCATTTTGTTTTTGTGTTCCATTTCTGTTTTCGTTTCAGTTCTGTTTTTGTGTTCCATTTCTGTTTTTGAGTTCCATTTCTGTTTTTAGTTTTCCATTTTGTTTTTGTGTTCCATTTTGTTTATGTGTTTTATTTTTGTTTTTTGTGTCCCATTTCTGTTTTTAGCTTTCCATTTTGTTTTTGTGTTCCATTTCTGTTTTCGTTTCAGTTCTGTTTTCTGTTTCAATTTTGTTTTTTATTTCTGTTTTATGTTGCATTTTGTTGTTTGTGTTCAATTTCTGTTTTGTGTTGCATTTCTGTTTTTCGTGTTCAATTTCTGTTTTATGTTGCATTTTGTTGTTTGTGTTCTATTTCTGTTTTGTGTTGCATTTCTGTTTTTCGTGTTCCATCTCTGTTTTGTGTTGCATTTCAGTTTTCGTGTTCTATTTCTGTTTTGTATTGCTTTTCTGTTTTCGTGTTCTATTTCTGTTTTGTGTTGCATTTCTGTTTTTCGTGTTCCATCTCTGTTTTGTATTGCTTTTCTGTTTTCGTGTTCTATTTCTGTTTTGTGTTTGTGTTCTTTTTTATGTTGCATTTTGTTGTTTGTGTTCAATTTCTGTTTTGTGTTGCATTTCTGTTTTTCGTGTTCAATTTCTGTTTTATGTTGCATTTTTGTGTTGCATTTCAGTTTTCGTGTTCTATTTCTGTTTTGTATTGCTTTTCTGTTTTCGTGTTCTATTTCTGTTTTGTGTTGCATTTCTGTTTTTCGTGTTCCATCTCTGTTTTGTATTGCTTTTCTGTTTTCGTGTTCTATTTCTGTTTTGTGTTGCATTTCTGTTTTCGTGTTCTATTTCTGTTTTATGTTGCATTTTGTTGTTTGTGTTCTATTTCTGTTTTGTGTTGCATTTCAGTTTTCGTGTTCTATTTCTGTTTTGTATTGCTTTTCTGTTTTCGTGTTCTATTTCTGTTTTGTCTTCCATTTCTGTTTTTTGTGTCCCATTTCTGTGTATAGCTTTCCATTTTGTTTTTGTGTTCCATTTCTGTTTTCGTTTCAGTTCTGTTTTTGTGTTCCATTTCTGTTTTTGAGTTCCATTTCTGTTTTTAGTTTTCCATTTTGTTTTTGTGTTCCATTTTGTTTATGTGTTTTATTTTTGTTTTTTGTGTCCCATTTCTGTTTTTAGCTTTCCATTTTGTTTTTGTGTTCCATTTCTGTTTTCGTTTCAGTTCTGTTTTCTGTTCCAATTTTGTTTTTTATTTCTGTTTTATGTTGCATTTTGTTGTTTGTGTTCAATTTCTGTTTTGTGTTGCATTTCTGTTTTTCGTGTTCAATTTCTGTTTTATGTTGCATTTTGTTGTTTGTGTTCTATTTCTGTTTTGTGTTGCATTTCTGTTTTTCGTGTTCCATCTCTGTTTTGTGTTGCATTTCAGTTTTCGTGTTCTATTTCTGTTTTGTATTGCTTTTCTGTTTTCGTGTTCTATTTCTGTTTTGTCTTCCATTTCTGTTTTTGTGTTCCAATTCTGTTTTTGTGTTCCATTTCTGTTTTTGAGTTCCATTTCTGTTTTTAGTTTTCCATTTTGTTTTTGTGTTCCATCTCTGTTTTGTATTGCTTTTCTGTTTTCGTGTTCTATTTCTGTTTTGTGTTGCATTTCTGTTTTTCGTGTTCGATGTCTGCTTTGTGTTGCATTTCTGTTTTTCGTGTTCAATTTCTGTTTTATGTTGCATTTTGTTGTTTGTGTTCTATTTCTGTTTTGTGTTGCATTTCTGTTTTTCGTGTTCCATCTCTGTTTTGTGTTGCATTTCTGTTTTCGTGTTCTATTTCTGTTTTGTGTTGCATTTCTGTTTTTCGTGTTCGATGTCTGTTTTGTTTTGCTTTTCTGTTTTTTTTGTTCAATTTCTGTTATGTAGTTTTTATTTTTTTAAAAATTAATTTTGTTTCGTTTTTAATTTTATACATTTTTTTCCTCGCCACAGTTGCGAAGCTCCAAATAAATAAACGAATATAATAAATAGTTTTCAATAAAATTAATATATTATATTCAGATATATTTTAGTAGTTATTTTTGTTTCTGATCAAAAATATTACTATCTACGTATTAAGCTCTGAGAGGTTGGCTGACCTGTTTGTTTACGTATCAGTCGGTTCCTTTTGTGGTGTTTATTTTACTAAATCATTCACATTATCACTTGTATTAATTCACTTCATATTCACGTTGGTGTTGTGTTACCAGTATGTAGATTTATCTATTGTAAAACTTTAAGTACGCAGGAAATCTGCTTAGTTTACGCTGCCCCTGCGAGGTGGACTTTTTTAATCATAAACTTTTCGTTATCTTAATTATGAATGAACTTGATTTATTTTTACTTTAAACCCATAAAAAAATCCACTAAAACGGAATTATTATCATTTTTATCGCGAATCACGCCGGTAGAGAATTAAGAGAAATTTAAGGTCCAGCCTTCATCTTCTGATGTTTTCTCTTGTAGAAAAAAGAAAGAAAAAAAAAAACTGAAGTGTTTTCCAGATAATTGCAGGAGGCCAAGTTGGTCGATTTCGGTTGGCTCCAAGTAATAAACCAGCCAACCTTATGACCAGTTAAACTTTGATCACTTCGTCCTAGTTCAGCAAGTTTATAGTTATCACTTCCTTATCACCTCAGGTCATCGTTATTATCATCAAACTGAGTTTACGTATACTTTTTTTTAATTTTCGATTAAAAAAAGTCGAGGGCAGCGTAAAGTAAGCAGACGATTTCTTACTTCAAGTTTTACAGTAGATAAGTGAACAAGTACAAATAAGAAATCATTCAGCCAATTTACATTTTAATAAGCTCCAAAACAGAAAGCGTCATAATTGAAAACAAACAGGTCAGCCAACACCTCAGAGCTTTTTATCTTAATCACTCTAATTTTAGTAATCCAAGAGCTAAAGATCGTGAAGGGGGGGGGGGTGGGGAATCTGAAAGTAATTGCATGCATCTCATCTAGTAAGTACATATTATTGAAAACAATTCTCTTAAAATCTTCATAGCAGAGAATTGTTTATGTAATGTTTATGCTAAAAGGAGTGGGGGTTTACTGCGCGTTGAAATCTGAAAAAAACCCGCAAATATCTTGGCTAATATTGAAGATAGAGAATAAATGTACATACAAATATTTATATTGCATTTAATTGGCATTAAGATTTGTTCTATACAATTTTTCCTCTGACTTATAATAAAGGAGATATTTGGAATTTCCGAATCCCCCTCCCTCACCACACCCCTTCCACTGGTCCGATATCAACCATTAATGAACTGTACCTTTAGTTCTGCATGAAATGCATATATGGTGACGGTAAAAAAAAAATTGGTGTAATCCCAAGTTCCCTTGCTACTCTCTTGTGGTGAATGTTATTTGAACATATGTTTGATTATGATTATGAATTCAGTTAATTAAGATTACTTACGGGAAGTTCTTTA
Source organism: Riptortus pedestris (assembly GCA_019009955.1). NCBI lineage: Eukaryota > Metazoa > Arthropoda > Insecta > Hemiptera > Alydidae > Riptortus > Riptortus pedestris. The sequence goes on from CM032231.1 coordinate 11,897,971, forward strand.
TTTTACACCCACTTAAAATCACCAATTGTATTAATAAAATGCTTTGCCATAATAGTGAGCCCTGAAGAATCTTTTCAGTCTGTCTAGGCGGAAAGCTTGTTTTAAAGGCAATAGTAAGAGAGCATTTAGACTGAACCATTTGTTATTTCTCCTGGAGAGATGAGGGAAAAAGATAAAAAAAAAAACAATTATGTGAGTTCTCTTAAGAATTAGGTATATTGAAATAGTTCTACACGTTATATCTAGAGGTTGAACAAGACAAAGGAACTTTACTTTAAGCACTAACTTATCGGCAATAGAAATTAAGAATTAAGTATATTATAATAAAATTGTAATTTGAGCAGTAAACAAAGGAACGTAACTTTATGAACTACTATGGCGGCCATATAACTATATACACTAAATGAGCGATGGGTCATATAATATATGAGTACTAATTCTATATTTGCGCAAATAATGCTAGCATTATTAAATATGTACTTGCGGGAATCATGCACTTTCCTTGAAATGATGGAGTCTTCTCGCTTGTTGCGGTGATAAACACAGGATGTTAGCGTTGCAGAGAAGGAGAAAGGCGGGAGCAGAGGATGAACAGTCTGTTCACTACAGCAGGTGCACACCAAAACTGACTTATCTTTGTAACGGCCGCTCAGATCAGCTGTATGCCACAGCCTTCGCGCTCTGCAGGTGTGTGTGGCGGGTTTATGAACTAGCTAAACGAGCGAGGGAGATACAATTCAACTGGCGACTAAACACAGTCCATATTCAACCTCGTAACCTTCTCCATCAATCATATCTTTAATGGAATGCCTTACTTTTTATGACGTATTCTTGTAGAAAATGAAATTTTTAAACGAGTTTATTTTGACAAATTTTACGATTTGACGCATCCTTTAGCCGTGAAACGCACAAGTCTTTATTTCAGAAACGGCATGTTTTATAAAACCTGCTGCGACAGAATAGTTGTTGCAAACCACATTACCTTTGAAGCAACACTACGGGAAAAAGGAATGGACGTCGTTTTAGCAGATTTCCCTTAAGGGAAATAAGCTATTGAGGTCGTACTCATGACGCGATTTCCGAAAAATGTCTTCAAATGTCCATCGATCCTACCCAAGAGATGACGAAAATGAGGTCCGTTCAAAACTCTCTCTCTCTCTCTCTCTCTCTCTCTCTCTCTCTATATATATATATATATATATATATATATATATATATATATATATATATATATATTGGAACGGTCGAGCCTTAGAGCCACCCCGCTGTCTCTATATCTATGAGATCAGAGTGAGTAGTACTAGGCTTTCAACGAGGTAGCAGCACCTGTCAAGGGAGGACAGCGGGCCCCTATGAGTCCAAGGGTCAATCTCGGAGGACAAGAATCGGCAGTCGACTCCCAAGATGCAAAGAGAGAGTAAGTGTTTCTTTAATTATCTAGCCTAAATGTGCTATATCTCTGATTAAATAGATAAATTAGCTCTTATAGCAGAGATGGTGGAAACGATAATGCTTGCCGAGCAATATAAGACCCTGAGAAGTAGCCGGTACATAGATTAAATTTAAATAATAATAATTATAATTAACCTTTCATTATAATATATATATATATATATATATATATATATATATATATATATATATATCACGACGCAAAAAATAGAATATATATATATATTTGCCTGTTAACACTCTAGCGGTCGCAACTTTTGTTTAATTGTCACCAAACTCGGTATTTTATCGTATTATGTAAAAAGGAAGATCAAGTTCGTTTCTATGATTAACAATAATATGGTTAATACGATAATCTATGATTATATTATATATGAAAAAAGATACATGCACTGGAAATTGGTAATATAAAAATATTGTGTATTTTGTAGAATTATGTATATCTATATATATATAAAATTGTAACCTCTGTCTGTACATTGATTTTTTTCGCGAAATTTCACGATAACTTTTCGTTTCACATGTCATAGACACCATAACTGCATTTTGTTTCTTTGGTGTCTGTTTGTTTGTTTGTTTGTTTGTTTGTTTGTTTATTTGTTTGTTTGTTTGTTACCTTTTCACGCATAAACGGCTGAACCGAATTTTATGAAACTTGGTATGTATATTACTACTAACCCAACTTAGACTTTAGGCTATATTAATTTTCTCTGAGACGAACAGGAGTGGGGGTTATAAGGGAAGCCAGAAATTAAAAATAGCGATATTTCGTTTCCTATTAGTTTTTCAGCAAATATAAACATATCAAAAGTTGTTTATTTTGTTATTTGGAGTAACTTTTGTTATATACACTTTTTTCGTATACCGAATTATAAACGAGATATACGCTAAAACCTATAGCGGAAGTTAACAATTTTATTTGGGACAAAAGATCCAACCGAAATAAATAAAACTCGGTATGTGTATTATCTCTGACACCTTAATTATCATAAGCCATACCAATATTTCTAGGGACGGGCAGGAGTGGGGGTTATAAGGGAGGCCTGAAATTAAAAATAGCGATATTTCTTTTTCTACTGGTTTTTCTGCAAATATGCACATGACAAAAGTTGTTTATTTTGTTATTTAAAGTAACTTTGGTTATATTCACTTTTTCTGTATAACATAAACGAGATATGCGTTAAAAACTAAAGCGGAAGCCAACAATTTTGTTGAGCACAAACGATTGAACCGAATTTAACAAAACTTGGTATGCGAATTAGCATTAACTCTTCCATGATTATAAGCTACATTAAAATGTTTAGGTTCAAACGGGAGTGGGGGTTATAAGACAGGCCTGAGATAAAAATTCGCAATTTTCATTTTCTATTTTTTTTCGGCTAACGTGCACATAGCAAAAGTTGTTTACTTTCGTTATTTAAAGTAACTTTTGTTGTATTCACTTTTGCCGTAAATGAAGTTAACACGGCATATACGCTAAATCCATAGCGGGAGTCAATAATTTTATTAGTGCTTATTTAAGTGTTTTTAATAAATGCATATTATAACAAAAGATGTTATGTTTTAGTCTTATATGATAGTTGCAAGTATGATTCGGATTAGCGAGCTTATAAATCTCCGTCGCCTCCTCATTTATTTATTTATTTTCTCTATAACTTTGTTATTTATTTCTAATAAACTATAAGAGCATTTCTGGTATTTAATATATACTCGATATGAATGTTTAAAGTATTACTAGGTTGCAGGGGGGCTCTCTTCCCCTCATTTAGCTTTTTGAACATAAATGAAATTATCTTTAGGGATCTATTATTTAGTTCCATCAGGGAGATAAATTATTAAAATAATATTCTGAAGCAATATTCTAAGGAAAACAACGATGATAACGCTCCTGCGAGAGCGGAAATGGACGGGAGGTAATTGAGTTTAGTTATTTCCTGTGGAACGACGGGAAGTGATTTCCACTGAGGCTTACTAATACGAAAATAATCTTATGTATAAAACTATGCTAAAACTATATGTGCTTGGTTTGATTTTTGGCAGGAAATATGTTCATTATAGAAGATATTTAATTGTGATAAATGCTACCCATGATTATGGTTTGAATTATTCAAAACCGTGAGTCAAAAAGTCGTGAGGGATAAATTAGGAACCCATTTTCATATATTCTTCAAAACTAAAATTTCTATTCTATTAACTCTGAAAGTTCACTTTAGGATTGGCTGTTTTGAAAAAACAATACATCGTGGAGGGAAGTGTAATTGTACACATTGAAGTCTTGCTATAAAAATACAATCATTAGTCAGTCAGCAATGATTTCCCGGGCATCGCCGGGTACCTTAGCTAGTAACAAATACTTTTATTATTAACATATCCCCAACACGCCGGACTCGGGTATAAATCCGAAGCATTGAGACGGGAAAATGTAAAAATATTGTACAAAGTAAAGCCCAAAAAAATACCATCATCATTCAGCTTCAACTGATTTCCCGGGCGAAGCCGTGTACCTTAGCTAGTTTACTATAAATATTGTTATATACATTTATTCTCTATCTTGAATATTAACCGAGATATTTGCATTTTTATTAAGCGTATCGGACGAGCTTTGGACGCTTCTATTTGTTCCCACCGAAAGCTAGTTCGGCCGTTTCCGTAACTGTTCGGCACTCGTATGGAGATTTCTCTATTGTATAACTTCACGTGGGAAATCTGCTTAGTTTACGCAGCCCCTGCGTGACGGACGTTTGTGACTCTGTAGAGCATTCAAAAGACTGAGCGACCAGTTAGTTACAAGCCATACCAGTTGAAGACAAGCATCGCTGCTACCAAGAGTGATAACAACCACTCCGCCGGGGTTGAACTACATTCAAGGTGATAACATTGTAGTTGAGAAAAAATAGAAATAGTACAAAGTCAAGCAATGGGAAACGACTGCATGTCCCTCTTATTTCCTTGTTCGGTCACAAGATCAATTACCACGTGTGGCCTGCAAATACATATAAATTGTATGTGTATATATATATATATATATATATATATATATATACACACACACAACTGCTACCCTCAAGGAGCACATTATGACAATCACTTGCAAAAGCACCATTTTCAGCCATTCAATTCCTATTAACCATTCACTTTTTAAAATGTTTATTTATAACTTTAACTTTTTTTAAAGGGCAAATCACCTTTGATGGGATTCCCATAAATAAATATAATATTATTGTAGAACAAGGTCCAGTATTCCTGAGCATAGGAGGGGAACATATTGGTGGTGCCCCTATTGTATCTGCTTTCTAAAGTCAACGTTTCCCGCCAGAAAAGAAGTACTGATAAGGGACAGCTGGCTGAGCTAGATAACACGTTATCACTAGCCAGCTGATGCCAAGTAGCCGATGCAGGATTAGCTCTCAGACTGCATACAAATGTTTTATCGGGATCCAATAGAATAATGCTCCCCCTGCACTTTATCCACCATTGAGTGGGTCTTTGCCTTTTCTCTATTGCACTAGAGATAGAAGTGCACATAAAAAGCCCCACCCTTTGCACTCTGAATAAATAGATGGTAGCAGAGATTACTGAGGCATTCTTCCTACTTGACACAAAACAGTCTATTCTAATGGTGAACCAGCTGTCTTTGACAGGTAGAAAATCAAAAGTCTCTCCACTATAAAAGCCAGTGTTATCAGTATCTATTCTCTATCTATAGGATAATGCATTTTTTATTTCCATCCACTCTTTTATATGGAAAAAAGAGTGAAAGCCGTAAATAATAGCAGGTTCGAATTTAAAAGCCCATATCGCAGAGGCTGCATAAGCTAAGCAGAATTCCCACTTGCTTGCACACACTACTCATCTCACCTGAACAAATATTCTTTATTTTAGTAGACGTTTGGGTGAACACTATTTTGAAAGCAAACACACATTTATCCATAATTTTGAACTAATATCATTTTCGTCATCTACTAGATAGCATCGACCGAGATTTGAGGGAAAATTTTGAAAATTACCTCATACAACCCCAATAGCAGATTTTCCTTATGGCTAATTTGATGAAATTGGTTCAGGGAGAGTTGAGACGGATAATTACTTAAAACAAAAATTGAAAACGTGTATTTTTCGAAATTACAATACTTCTCTAACGTGGTAAGATAAATTCTATATTTGAATTTTAAGACAAGGTTCTTAGCGAATATAAATTAAGGGAGAGTGAAAATTATATTTCAAAAGATAAATGACCAAAGTTGTTTCTTGAAATATTTCGATATTAAATAATTATATAATTATCGATACTTATCGATTATCGGGAGGCCTCCCTATAATACCCTTAAATCATAATTGAAAAAAAAGAAACCATTTTATTTGTTATTTTAAATAACACTTGTAGAATTGATTCCAATGACAAAATGCACGGCAATATGTCATTATAAATTAGTTATCCCCAAACTAGACGATGTCGCAGAGTAGAACTCTGCTATGAAGCTCTGGTGTAATAATGAACCATCACTCATTTTCTGATAACGAAGGAATTAAAATGACTAAGATAACCAAGTCAAGTATGAACAGTCTGTAGCAGGGGTGAGCAGCTTTTTTAATCAACGGGCCAATTTAAATTTTTTGGTGGTCCGCACAGAAACAAATATTTACATATAGAGATATATTTTATAACAATATATTCAGTGGAGAAAGTCGATAAAATAAATTCAATTATAGAAATGCTTGGCGGGCTGCATAAACATGTTTAAGGGCCGCCAGTGACCAGAGGGCGCGTGTTGCTTACAACGGGTCTAAATTTTTTGGAGGGCCGCACATGAAGTAGTTTAATTTTAAATAATAAAGTGATTTTCTTTCAATTAAGATTTACTAATCGTCTTTAAATGGGTGGCCTCCCGATAATCGATAAGTACCATATTTATTAACTTTTTAGCAGATTTCCATTAGGGGAAATCAGCTATTGAGGTCGTACTCATGACGCGATTTTCGAAAAATTTCTTCAAATGTCCATCGATCCTACCCAGGAGATGACGAAAATGAGGTCCGTTCAAAATTATATATATATATATATATATATATATATATATATATATATATATATATATATTTGTCTGTTAACGCTCTAGCGATCCCAATTTTTGTTTGATCGTTACAAAACTCGATATTTAAACGTTTTATGCAAAAAGACAGATCAAGTTCGTTAATGGCTGAAATCGGACCATTGGGAGGGAGGGTTTAGAGGGGGGATTTTCGAAAATTTGAAATATCTCTGTTACCATACGTCGGATCAAAAAATTGTATAGAACCAATCTTTTGCAGATTAAATTTACTATAAATATTGTTCTATACATTTATTCTCTATCATCAATACTAATCGAGATATTTGCATTTTTATTAATTGTGGACCGATAAAGGATGACTGAATTTCCCGCCAAAAGCTAGTTCGGCTACTTGCCGTAACTGTTAGGCTCTCGTATGGAGATTTCTCTATTGTATAACTTCACACGGGAAATCTGCTTAGTTTACGCAGCCCCTGCGTGACGGACTTTTGTGACTCTGTAGAGCATTCAAAAGACTGTGAGCGACCAGTTACAAGCCATACCAGTTGAAGACAAGCATCGCTGCTACTAAGAGTGATAACAACCACTCCGCCGGTGTATAGCTGCCCAGGGGAACTACATTCAAGGTGATAACATTGTAGTTGGGAAAAAATAGTACAAAGTCAAGCAATGGGAAACGACTGCATGTCCCTCTTATTTCCTTGTTCGGTCACAAGATCAATTACCACGTGTGGCCTGCAAATACATATAAATTGTATGTATATATATATACACACACAACTGCTACCCTCAAGGAGCGCATTACGACAATCACTTGCAAAAGCACTATTTTCAGCCATTCAATTCCTATTAACTATTCACTTTTTAAAATGTTTATTTATAACTTTTACTTTTTTTAAAGGGCAAATCACCTTTGATGTGATTCCCATAAATAAATATAATATTATTGTAGAACAAGGTCCAGTATTCCTGAGCATAGGAGGGGAACATATTGGTGGTGCCCCTATTGTATCTGCTTTCTAAAGTCAACGTTTCCCGCCAGAAAAGGAGTTCTGATAAGGGACAGCTGGCTGAGCTAGATAACACGTTATCACTAACCAGCTGATGCCAAGTAGCCGATGCAGGATTAGCATTATTTCCAACGACATGTTGACTTCATTGAAGTAGCTATGTACAAATTTGACTAACATTTAGATAGTTTGGCTGATGTATATAGTTTAGGCCTTAAGAACCTGGCTCAATCGGTGTTAGTAGAGTTAATGCATCTCTTGGAAGCGAGTAAATGGCTTTATTCATAATCCAACATAAGTGAAACTTAATCCAATGTAAGCCTGCACCAATCTCCTTAGCTATCACTCACTATCAACACTTAATACAACATATTTGCGCTTGCTACATTAATTATTTAAGGTATATAAACACAATATATATATATATATATATATATATATATATATATATATATATATATATATATATATATAAATGTGTTGCTGTTTTCGACCAAGTTATATTTATATATGTTGTTGTTATTTTTGGTCAATTTTTGTGAAAAAATCTTAGTTTATGCCGATATTTCGAGAATCGTAATAATAGCATAAACACCCCCTTTTACACTCTAGTTTAATAACAATGTGCAATATTGTAAAGTAGTACCTGCATTTTTACAGCCCAGAAGAAGAGAAAATAAATAATCTCGAAATATCGGCATAAACTGAGATTTTTTCACCAACATTGACCGAAACTCCAAAAAGAATAACAACACCACACACACACACACATATATATTTATAAAACCAGTCAAACCCCCATCCACCGATTTCCGCATTTTTACTCCTACTCGTGTCATTATAAGATGGTATATTTTGAAGCACATTATTTGAAGCCTAAATACCATACATTGTTCCCATTGAACTTTCACGTTCTGAGATAAATGCCAAAACTTAACGCACGTGGGAAATCTGCTTAGTTAAGGCAGCCCTTGCGGGACGAACTTTTTCTTCAATATTTCGGATTAAAATCAGAATTTAATCAGTTAATTCTAAGTTTTAGCAGATTTCCCTTAAGAGAAATCAGCTATTGAGGTTGTATTCATGATGGAATTTTCGAAATTTTTCTTCAAATGTCCATCGATCCTACCTAGTAGATGACGAAAATGAGGTCCGTTCAAAACTGTATGTATATATATATATATATATATATATATATATATATATATATATTTTTCTGTTAACGCTCTATGGGTCGCAATTTTTGCTTGATCGTTACAAAACTCGATATTTATACGTTTTATGTAAAAGTAAAGATCAAGTTCGTAATGTATGAAATCTAACCAGTACGAGAGGGGGTTTAGAGAGTAGGATTTTAAAAATTTCGAAATATATCCGTTACTGTACGTGGGATCGAAAAATTGTATAGAATCAATCTTATTGCAAATTAGATTTATTATACATGTTCTTAAATACATTTATTCTCTATCGTGAATATTAACCGAGATATTTGCATTTTTATTAAGTGTGTGAGGATAACAGACGAGATGAGATCGGCTAATTTCTGCTCTAGTTGTGTGAATCCGCCAAAAGCTAGTTCGGTCGTTTCCGTTACTGTTCGGCTCTCGTGAAATCACTCTATTGTTAAACTTCACGTGGGAAATCTGCTTAGTTTCGGCAGCCACTGCGTGAAAGGCTTTTTGCTCATAAAAATGAAACTCAAGACCCAGGTCGGAAGATATCCAAACGGATAACTTTCACTCCTTGTGCCAATGCAACAGGTATTCTCAAGCTTCAATTGCTTGGCATTGAAAAATCAAAGAAAGCCTTGGACTTTCAAAAATTCCAAACTCAAATGAGTTTTTGAGAACTATGTATGCTTTTTTGTTCTCTCAGGTAAGAAAAAACGCCTCGTTCCTTCACTATCGCCTCGTTCCTTACTATGTGAGAGTCACAGGGAATCCTTGGTTCCTGTCACATCATTGTGAAGAGCAGGGCACTGATGATTGAGCGTATGCTCTGAAAGCGCTCTGTCACAACGAATAAAGAATAGTGAAGGAACGAGGCGTTTATTCTTACCTGAGATAATAATTCCTTCACCATCCAGCACCTCAAAAATGCTTTTTTGTTCTTTTTCAACCTTTAATTTGTAAATTCAATTTTAATTAAAATCATCTTTGTAAATTAAAATAACATTAAATATGTTAATAACACCATTAAATGTCAAATTGTGTCTTTTTTTTAGATTTTTCCGAAAACATTTCAGAATCCGATATTTTTGGTAATCCGAACACCCCCCTACAGCAATTAGTATGGAGATTGTACTGTATTGTTAATTTCGGCTCCGTCGTTTGCACCAATGAAATTGTTGACTCTGAGTTAAGTTATTAGCTTATATCTCTTTTATTCGACAAACGTGCATATAACAAAAGTTACTCTAAATAAGAAAGCAAAATTATTGGCAAGTGCATTTTTAGAGAAAAAACAATAGAAAACGAAATATTGCGATTTTTCATTTCATGCCTCCCATACAACACCCCCCCCCCCTCGACTCCTGTGATTATTTTAGTAGTGTAAGTTGGGTTGGAAGTATAATACTCGTAACAAGTTTCATGAAATTCAGTTAAATAGTTCTGGCTTGAAAAGGTAACAATCAAACAGACACCAACATAAACAAATTGCTGATATTGTGTCTAAGGCATGTGAAACGAAATAGTATTGTTGTGAAAATGAAGAATTAGCAGAGAGAGTCGCGTATTTGGGAAGTGCGATATACGAGTAGATCAAAGAAGCCGACAGAATGGCCTAGCTCCTACCAGTACCTTCCAGCCAGACGTCGAAGAGTCGAGACAATTCCATTTTGATGTATGCCGACGACCTGTATAAAGAACAGCCAGCCGCGAGCGAGCCAATTCATCAGAGTGTTCAGTAGAAGGGGAACTGTCGGGACAACCATGGCAGGTCACTCTGTCTCCCAACCAACATCTGATTACCTCTAGATCTGTGGTAAAAAAAAAAAAAGCGAGCCAGTTTTATTCTCACCTGTCTTGGTGTTCACATCAGTGCTGCAGTGCGACTTAGTGCAGTGTGGTAAAGTGTTTTTATAAGAAGAACAGTGTTGTGCCGTGACTGTAAGTAACAGTTTAGTTTTAGACTGTGTTTAAGACAGTGCAGTGCCGCGAAGTAAAGGACAGTGCAGTGCCGTCTTGAATTTCAGTGACCTTGAGTGAATTATTGGACTGTGTAATCTGAAGAACAGTGACGCTATCAGTTTACACTGTGAGTAGTAATTAAGAATAATTACCAAGTGTATTGTGCATTCTGAAATAAATTGTGCAGTGATAAAAACTGTGAAACTTGCGAGTATTTAATTTTGCAATCCAAAAGAACTCTTATTAAAAACGTTTATTACTGGTATTGGTAATAAAAAGGTAACAGTATCTTGAAATTAAAAAAGAAATATCAATGTTCAGACAGGCTTAGGTTTTTTCTAGGTAAATTTCATTTAATAGATATATATATATATATATATATATATATATATATATATATATATATATATATATATATATATATATATAATAGTAGATACTATTCTAGATAAAAGTTGATACATAATATATATACCGTAGATTTACTTACTGACCATGTATTAATACAGAATGTTTTTGAGCTAAACGGTCAGAATTTAAAACTATTTCTTCAGAGACATTTTTTTACCCCGACACATTTCGAGTGTCACCACTCCTTCTCAAGGGGTTATTTAGCCATCACTTAAATCCTTATATTATGCTATATGAAATATATAATACAGTTGTTTTTAAAGCTTTAATTGGCTAAAAACCTTTTGGCTCGTCTTTAAATAAAGCAAGACAACGCATCGTCGATAAAATAAAAAATAAAACTAACTAAAGAAATAGTTTTTATTTTTCTGACCTTATGGCTCAAAACACATTCATTTATTTATGTATATATATATATATATATATATATATATACTAGCGGACGTTGCCTATGTGCACGTTTGCCTAAAAACAAATAGAAAATGAAATATTGTGAATGCTTTATTCAGGCCTCCCTTATAACACCCGTTCCCGTTCGAACCTAAAAACTTTAATATAGCTTATAATCATGGAAGAATTAATGACGAAAGCGGATATAACAAAAGTTAGTCTAAATAACAAAGCAAATAATTTTTATCCTTTGCATATTTACCGGGAAACCAATAGGAAACGAAATATGCTATTTTTAATTTTAGGCCTCATATACCGATATATATATATAGACTAAATTCGAATCAATAGTGTACTTTTTATCCATCATTACAACGGCATATTCATATCATATTGGAAATAAAAATGTTTTAGTCTGATTAAAACATTGGATTTGAACATCTCGTTAGCGAATGTAAATTGATCGTTAATGTCGTCACTTGAGTTCTCTTAAACTTCTCCTTTAATCTTAACCTTTACATCAGGAAACAGCGAACTACACATTTGAGCCCATTAATTAGATTTTGTCCCAATTACAGTTGAAACGTGACCTCCGTATGACAAAACCTGTAAATATGGGGGGGGGGCGGAGTTAGCTCTCATGCCTTTCTGTCTGTCTGTCTCTCTCTCTCTCTCTCTCTCTCTCTCTCTCTCTCTCTCTCTCTCTCTCTCACTCTCTCTCTCTCTCTCTCTCTCTCTCTCTCTCTTCTCCCCTCTCTCTCTCTCCTCTCTCTCTATTATCTCTCTAACCCCCCTCCACTCTGAGCTCTCTCTCTCTCTCCCCTCCCTCGCCCTCTCTCCCCCACCCCTCCCTCCTCTCTTTCCCCCTCCCCTCCCTCTCTCTATCTCTCTCTCTCTCTATCTCTCTCTCTCTCTCTCTCTCTGACTACCTCTATCTATCTATCTATCTATCTCGCTCTCTTTCTCTCTCTCTCTCTCTCTCCCTCCCTCTATCTATCTATCTATCTATCTCGCTCTCTTTCTCTCTCTCTCTCTCTCTCTCTCTCTCTCTCTCTCTCTCTCTATCTATCTATCTATCTATCTCTCTCACTCTTGGCTGAATCTTGAGGGGTCTAAAGAGATTTAAATGAGTGGCATTTCTATTTTGATTACACGTTCATTCGGCGTGTTTATCAGAACGTTGGTTCACAATTCTAATCTGCGCGGCTCCTCTCTGAATTCCTGTCATAATGAAGGGAGACTGAGGCCTGAGAACAACTAATTCCGGAGACAAAAGTTTCCCGATGGCTAAACTCGTTGCTAAACTCTCGCCCACCTTAATGGAAATTGAAAGGACTTCCCTGGGACGAGCAGAGACGGGGAGGCAAAGAAGGCCATGAAAGAGAGGCTTTGCTGAATAAAGTATGAGCTCTTCAGTTGGTTAATAATTCTTTAAACCAGAGAATATCTGTATACTGAGATGACGTCGTTTGAAACCAGCCTTTACATTATTATTACTACATTACATTACATATTCTGTCACGCAGGATCTGCGTAGACCAGGCAGATTTCCCTCTTCCTGGAATGACAACACTTGTACCATACAAGGAAAGTGTACCAGTTTTTAGGAGTAGAACTCCTTATCACTCTGCCAGAATGTATCAAATCTATTAAAAAGTATTCTTTGTTTAAAAATAATTTGAAGAGCTTCATGAATGACGGATGTTTCTATACAAAAGATGAATACTTTCAAAATTTTTCCGTTATTAAATAAACCTACAAAATATGTCATAACATCGGTCTAAAATAATCTGTGCCCATGTACATTGTCTCTATAAGTTGGGACAAGTTTCTCATCATTTATAAAGCTTTTCATCCTTTAATAAATTTGCATGTAAAAAAAAAAAAAAAGGTCCGACACGCAGAGGCTGCGTAAACTAAGCAGCTTTCCCGCGTGAAGTTTAACAACAGATAAATATCTACATACCGGTAGCACAACCCTTCGTAAATATGAAGTGAATTGCATTTACAAACGATAATAAGAAACCTTCCGACGGAAAGCATCTGAAATGTAAACAAAGAGTTCTGCCAACTTCCTACTGGAAAGAAAAACCATAACTGTAATATATCTGAATTTAGCGTATTAATTTGATTGGAAAATATTTACTATATCTAGTACTGTAATTTATAATAAATCAGAATAACTTTTATCTCAATCAATCAAATTTAAGGAGTCCAAAAACCTAAGTAGGGATGGGGTGGGGTCAACAGAACATATTGGCTTGTATCTCGTATAATAAAGTCTCTTCAAAACAATACTTGGTACTTAAGCTTCGAATGATGTGGTTTATTACATAACCGAGTATCGTTTATGTAACATGAGTAGAAGTGGTGGTTTGCTGAAGGCTGAAAACTGAAAAATACAAATATCTCGGTTAATATTCAATATATAGAATAAATGTAAGTATATAGCAATATTTATAGTACATGTGATTTTCTATAAGATTGATTCTATACATTTTTTCAATCCGACTTTTAGTAACGGAGATATTTCGAACTTGATCTGTCTTTCTACATAAAACGACTAAATATCGAGATTGGTAACGCTTAAACAATAATTGGGACCGCTAGAGCAGTAACAGCAACAGCAGACACCAAAAGCTACAAGTTGCAGTTATCGTGTTTATGACATGTGAAACGAAAACATATTGTGAAATTTGGAGAAAAAAAAATCAATGTACAGATAGACGTCACAATTTTATATATATATATATATATATATACATATATATATATATATATATATATATATATATATATATATATATATACTGTATCTCAAATGACAATGTAATTGCGGATTGAATATTCGCCTGCTGAGAAAAATGTTTTCTTCAATTAAAAGTAATTTAACTCTAAATTTATTAAACATACTAAAAATCGATTAAATGCAGGCTATATATAAAGGGGGGGAGAGAGAGAGATAAATATATACAATTTTGAACGGACCTCATTTTCGTCATCTCTTAGGTGGGATCGATGGACATTTGGCTTCGTTCTTGAAATCATTTGGATCGGGAATGATGGTGGTATTTTTATATGCAAGGCTTTACTATGTACAATAGTTTTACATTTTCACGGTCTAGTGGCTGTGGTTTATACCGCAATATTTAAAAAGTCCGTCACGCAGGGGCTGCGTAAACTAAGCAGATTTCCCACGTGAAGTTTTACAATAGAGAAATCCGCCTAATAACAGCTGTAGTAGGAAGGGATCTTTAAACCTATTCACGAGGGACGAATAGTTCTGGAAACAGCCACCAGATCTCTCGGCGGAGAGTCCGGAACATGGCGGGATTCCGTCGACCACACACACAATACAAATATCTCGGTTAATATTCAAGATACAGAATAAATGTATAGAACAATATTTATAGTAAATTTAATTTACAATAAGATTGATTCTATACAATTTTTCGATCCGACGCATAATAACGGAGATATTTTGAATTTTCAAAAATCCTCCCTCTAAACCCCCCCTCCCACTGGTCCGATTTCAGCCATTAACGAACTTGATCTCTCTTTTTACGTAAAACGCTTAAATATGAAGTTTAGTAACGATCAAACAAAAATTGCGACCGCTAGAGCGTTAACAGACAAATATATATATATATATATATATATATATATATATATATATATATATATATATATATATAATTTTGAACGGACCTCATTTTCGTCATCTTTTGGGTAGGATCGATGGGCATTTGAGGAAATTTTTCAAAACTCGCGTCATGAGTACGACCTCAATAGCAGATTTCCCTTAAGGGAAATCTGCTAAAACTAAAGCGAATTTTATCGTACTTAAGTTCTATTACTGAGGTAACTTTGCGTGGGGAATATTTAGCCTGAATAGTTAGAGTGAATTTAGAAAGTCTTTACCATTTCATTCACGCTATTGAGGTCGCACTTATGACGGAATTTTTGAAATTTTCCTTTAAATGTCCATCGATCCTACCTAGTAGATGACGAAAATGAGGTCCGGACAAAACTGCATATATATATATATATAGATATATATATATATATATATATATATATATATATATATATTTGTCTGTTACCGCTCTAGCGGTCGCAATTTTTGTTTGATCGTTACCAAACGCGATATTTAGTTGTATTATGTAAAAAAAAAAGATCAAGTTCGTTAACGGCTGAAATTGGACAAGTGGGAGGGGGGGGGGGTTTAGAGGAGAGGATTTTCGAAAATTCAAAATTTCTCCGATACTGTACTGTGGATCGAAATATTGAATAGAATCAATCTTATTGCAAATTAAATGTAATATAAATATTAGTAAATACATTTATTCCCTATCTTGAATATTAAGCGAGATATTTGCATTATTCAGTTTTCAGCCATCAGCAAACCGCCACTTCTACTCATGTTACATAAACGATACTCTGCTACATAATAAATCATGTTATTTGCAGTTCAAATACCAAAAATTGTATTCAAGAGACCTTTATTATTTATTATTAAATACATTCATTCCATATCTTGAATATTAAGCGAGATATTTGCATTTTTATTAAATCTGGGAGGATAACGGACGAGAGTGAGTTTCCAGCTAAATGCTAGTTCAGCCGATTCCTTAACTGTTCGTCCCTCGTGAATAGGTTAAGAGGTTTCTTACTACTACAGTTGTTATTAGGCAGATTTATCTATTGTAAAACTTCACGTGGGAAATCTGCTTAGTTTACGCAGCCCCTGCGTGACGGACTTCTAAATATTACAGCTATCTGGAAAAAAGCAGAATCGATGTTCTATTGCCGAGTCTTTGAGATTAAACATTAAGCAGTTAGTGTCCAGTCCAATTCGTTGTCCAAGAGATTATGTTGACAATGTAATTAAGAATTATCAATGCGTTCTTCATTAGCAGGTGCAAAATCTGCTTTGTATAAGCAGCACCTGCGTGACTGACTATTATAATTATTTTGGTCTAAAGAATGTTGCCGATTGAAATAACAGTTCTTGAAAGAAGAAATTAATCACTGATAGCCATGGAATCGGGAAAAAAAATCTTTGGAGGGAAGCGGTTTTTGTCAACGTTTGCCACCGGGTGTCGCTTTGATTAATGACTCAACGCTATCCAATAGTGTATTTTTTACCAGGTGTTTGCCAGAGAAGGCTGCGCCTCTTTAAAAAAAAGAATATAATTAATAAATACATTTTTCATCAATTAAATTCAGTTATTAAAAGGCGGCCAAGCAGGCGCTGCATAAAAGAAGCAGATTTCCCATGTGAAGTTTTACAATAAAGAAATCTGCATACTGGTAACACAATACCACCCTGATTAAATACAAACGGTAATGAGAAATCTTTCACTTAATTAAAATAAATTCCCAACTGAAACAGCTTCTGAATTGTAAGAATAATTTATAATTTAAGAACTCAATTTTAGTAGTCCAAGAACTAAAGAAGGGGGGGGCGGATGAACAGAGCGTATTTGCATCTCACAAAGTAACGAAGGTAAGGTAAGGTTAGAAACGACAGGTTAGAAGAAGCTTCCACCTGAGCCGAGCATTTACGGAAATGGCCGACCTAATCCGAACTATACCCGACGACAGACTTCATAAAAATGAAAATATCTCGGTTAATATTCAAGATAGAGAATAAATGTATATACCAATATTTATAGTAAATGTAATTTGCAATAAGATTGGTTCTATACAATTTTTCGAACCGACGTATGGTAACGGAGATATTTCGAATTTTCGAAAATCCCCCTTCTAAACCCCCCCCCCTCCCACTGGTCCGATTTCAGCCATTAACGAACGTAATCTATCTTTTTACATAAAACGGTTAAATATCGAGTTTCGTAACGATCAAACAAAAATTGCGACCGCTAGAGCGTTAACAGACATATATATATATATATATAATTTTGAACGGACCTCAATTTCGTCATCTCCTGGGTAGGATCGATGGAGATTTGAAGAAATTTTTCGAAACTCGCGTCATGAGTACGACCTCAATCGCTGATTTCCCTTAAGGGAAATCTTCAAAAAATATGAAGTAGTTGTTAAAGTTAACTTTTAGCAGATTTTCCTTAAGTGAAATATATGTATTTGTCTGTTAACGCTCTAGCGGTCGCAATTTTTGTTTGATCGTTACCAAATTCGGAATGTAATCGTTTTATGTAAAAAGGAAGATCAAGTTCGTTAATGGCTGAAATCGGACCAGTGGGAGGGGGGGGGTTTAGAGGCGGGATTTTTAAAAATTCAAAATATTTCCGTTATTATGCGTCGGATCGAAAATTGTATAGAATAAATCTTATTGCAAATTACATTTACTATAAATATTGTTATACATTTATTCTGTATCTTGAATATTAACCGAGATATTTGCATTTGTATTGTGTGTGTGGTCGGCAGGAGTCGGCTATGTTCGGACTTTCCGCCGAGAGCTCTGGCGGCCGTTTCCGTAACTATTCGTCCCTCATGAATAGGTTTAGAGGTTTCTTACTACTACAGTTGTTATTAGGCAGATTTCTCTATTGTAAAACTTCACGTGGGAAATCTGCTTAGTTTACGCAGCCCCTGCGTGACGAACTTTTAATCCTTGGGCCTATGATTTTTTTTGTAAATCAAATGTTAAGTGAGTTTTTCTTATTATGATATGGATTATGGAGAGGGTTAGAATGTTGGTGTGCAGCAACTGTTGTTCTATACATTTATTTTTTACTCAAATACTCAGCAAGTTGTTTGTAGTATCTTGTTTTCAACCTTTAGTATAACCCCATATTTATTCGTTGGATTTTTACTTAGAAATAGAGAATATATGGTGAGATGAGATTATTAGTGTGTCCTGCAAGCACGTGGGAAATCTGCTTAGTTAACGCAGCTCCTGCGTGCACGGACTACATACAGTATGCAATTCCACCAGCAAGAAATCAATGGGCGTTGGAAATTTTATTCTTTAGGGAACGTTGTATCCGACTTGAGTTTTACTTTGTTGGGAATATGAAAGTTTCTGGAGTTAGGTCAAGACTAAAAATTTATAAGAATTTCACCAGCAGGTATTCGGAACATAAAAAATAAATAAACTTATAATGGAGGTTTTAGTCCGAGGAAAAAATTACAAAGTTTTCAAGATTTCTCTAACATTACAAGTAAAATGAGTATCTTATTAAGGGGCTAGATTAAGTATATGACGTATAAAGCCCATCTCGCAGAGGATGCGTAATGTAAGCAGATTTCCCAGGTGGTGGTATGACGTACTCGAGATCTCCTTGGAATATGCTGGATGGTAGAGGGACCATTTGATCAGGGTCAGATAAAAAGGCCTTGTCCTCTACTAGTGTTTTAAATTATATGCAAAGTGCCATTTCCTAAATTTGTCGAGTGTTCTTTT
Source organism: Riptortus pedestris (assembly GCA_019009955.1). Lineage (NCBI taxonomy): Eukaryota > Metazoa > Arthropoda > Insecta > Hemiptera > Alydidae > Riptortus > Riptortus pedestris. Next base: position 11,916,809 of record CM032231.1, read on the forward strand.
ATCCATGCTATTGCCACTATTAGATTTTTCTGTCTACATAATTTGTTTAGTCTTCTGATTTTTTCAGTCTGATGATTTTCGTTATTGTAAATGCGATCTATGTTAAATTTCCTGTCCGTGTAGGTTATACTAGTCCCTCTGTCACTTGAATATTTCAATTCCATACGTCAATATGGGGACAATCACCCCTTTGTATATTGTGGTCAGAGCGTCGGATTTAAGACCCCAAGACACTCTGGCAGCCATCGAGAGTTCATTTATTATTGAAAGCAGTCTTGTATGTAAGTTAGTAATGTGATAGTTCCATTTAAATTTTCTGTCAATGTGAAGTCCAAGATATTTTAAAATATGTTTTTCTTGTGTTGTTACTCCGATGAATTTAATGTTTAAGGCAGGTGTATTTTTTTGTCTAGTAAATAGTGTGTAAGATGTTTTTTCTAAATTAAATTTGACTTTCTTTTTTTTAGACCATGCATTAATTAGTAAGAAACATTAGAACTTAGTTTTTTGATTTGAATGAAGTATATTCGAATAACTATAAATAAAATATCGTCTGGAAATGCAATGATTTCAGTTCCTTCTGGTAATAATGTTTTAAGTACAATGTCCGAAATGTTTTTCCACAATAAAGGTGAGCAATCGTAGCCATGTGGTAAAATGTTCAGTTGATAAGTAGAGGACAAGAACATTAAATTTGCAATTAGTTGGTTCTATACTATTTTTTTGTATAATGAAAGAGATATTATGAATTTCGAAAAAAATAAATCAAATATATTAAAACTAAAAGTAAATAACTAAAAATAAATATAATGAAGTTAATAATAACGTCTTAGGAATAGGACATCGGATAAAGTCTGAGTAGTTAATTATTTTCTGCAAGTTAGTGAAGTTCATTTTAAAAGATAGAGAACAAAGAGTTACGCCGAAGGCCATAGCTTGGCCCTCCTGAGGACATGCCAACCATTATTGAGTAAAGGGTAGTCAGTCATAAAGCGGGAATCTGTTAGTTGTATAAAGTTGGAATAGTTAGTTTGTCACACGGGCAAGAGGAATTTGGAGTCTGTAAGTTGGAATAGTTAGTTTGTCACACGGGCAAGAGGCATTTGGAGTCTGGAAGTTGGAATAGTTAGTTTGTCACAGGGGCAAGATGGCATTTGGAGTCTGTAAGTTGGAATAGTTAGTTTCTCACAGGGGCAAGAGGCATTTGGAGTCTGTAAGTTGGAATAGTTAGTTTGTCACACGGGCAAGAGGCATTTGGAGTCTGTAAGTTGGAATAGTTAGTTTGTCACACGGGCAAGAGGCATTTGGAGTCTGTAAGTTGGAATAGTTAGTTTGTCACACGGGCAAGAGGCATTTGGAGTCTGTAAGTTGGAATAGTTAGTTTGTCACAGGGGCAAGAGGCATTTGGAGTCTGTAAGTTGGAATAGTTAGTTTGTCACACGGGCAAGAGGCATTTGGAGTCTGTAAGTTGGAATAGTTAGTTTGTCACACGGGCAAGAGGCATTTGGAGTCTGTAAGTTGGAATAGTTAGTTTGTCACACGGGCAAGAGGCATTTGGAGTCTGTAAGTTGGAATAGTTAGTTTGTCACACGGGCAAGAGGCATTTGGAGTCTGTAAGTTGGAATAGTTAGTTTGTCACACGGGCAAGAGGCATTTGGAGTCTGTAAGTTGGAATAGTTAGTTTGTCACACGGGCAAGAGGCATTTGGAGTCTGTAAGTTGGAATAGTTAGTTTGTCACACGGGCAAGAGGCATTTGGAGTCTGTAAGTTGGAATAGTTAGTTTGTCACACGGGCAAGAGGCATTTGGAGTCTGTAAGTTGGAATAGTTAGTTTGTCACACGGGCAAGAGGCATTTGGAGTCTGTAAGTTGGAATAGTTAGTTTGTCACACGGGCAAGAGGCATTTGGAGTCTGTAAGTTGGAATAGTTAGTTTGTCACACGGGCAAGAGGCATTTGGAGTCTGTAAGTTGGAATAGTTAGTTTGTCACACGGGCAAGAGGCATTTGGAGTCTGTAAGTTGGAATAGTTAGTTTGTCACACGGGCAAGAGGCATTTGGAGTCTGTAAGTTGGAATAGTTAGTTTGTCACACGGGCAAGAGGCATTTGGAGTCTGTAAGTTGGAATAGTTAGTTTGTCACACGGGCAAGAGGCATTTGGAGTCTGTAAGTTGGAATAGTTAGTTTGTCACACGGGCAAGAGGCATTTGGAGTCTGTAAGTTGGAATAGTTAGTTTGTCACACGGGCAAGAGGCATTTGGAGTCTGTAAGTTGGAATAGTTAGTTTGTCACACGGGCAAGAGGCATTTGGAGTCTGTAAGTTGGAATAGTTAGTTTGTCACACGGGCAAGAGGCATTTGGAGTCTGTAAGTTGGAATAGTTAGTTTGTCACACGGGCAAGAGGCATTTGGAGTCTGTAAGTTGGAATAGTTAGTTTGTCACACGGGCAAGAGGCATTTGGAGTCTGTAAGTTGGAATAGTTAGTTTGTCACACGGGCAAGAGGCATTTGGAGTCTGTAAGTTGGAATAGTTAGTTTGTCACACGGGCAAGAGGCATTTGGAGTCTGTAAGTTGGAATAGTTAGTTTGTCACACGGGCAAGAGGCATTTGGAGTCTGTAAGTTGGAATAGTTAGTTTGTCACACGGGCAAGAGGCATTTGGAGTCTGTAAGTTGGAATAGTTAGTTTGTCACACGGGCAAGAGGCATTTGGAGTCTGTAAGTTGGAATAGTTAGTTTGTCACACGGGCAAGAGGCATTTGGAGTCTGTAAGTTGGAATAGTTAGTTTGTCACACGGGCAAGAGGCATTTGGAGTCTGTAAGTTGGAATAGTTAGTTTGTCACACGGGCAAGAGGCATTTGGAGTCTGTAAGTTGGAATAGTTAGTTTGTCACACGGGCAAGAGGCATTTGGAGTCTGTAAGTTGGAATAGTTAGTTTGTCACACGGGCAAGAGGCATTTGGAGTCTGTAAGTTGGAATAGTTAGTTTGTCACACGGGCAAGAGGCATTTGGAGTCTGTAAGTTGGAATAGTTAGTTTGTCACACGGGCAAGAGGCATTTGGAGTCTGTAAGTTGGAATAGTTAGTTTGTCACACGGGCAAGAGGCATTTGGAGTCTGTAAGTTGGAATAGTTAGTTTGTCACATGGGCAAGAGGCATTTTGTGTCAGTCCAAATTTGCTTACGTAGTGTTGAGTCTCTCCTTGTTCAGTCAGTAAACTGCGCAGGCTCGAGTTTGGTTTAAATATTTTGTTCGTCAGTCGATTCTTAATTTCTGGGATGATGGCTTTTAATTTACCGACCTTTCTCGGAGCCGGGTCTTTTTCTTTGACATTTTGTTGTTATTTCTTTTTCTAACAGATTTTTTTTATAAAAGATGAAAGAGGGACAGAGTAAATGATTGGATCTGAAAACTAGTTGCTGCTCTGGAGCTGACGGTGCCAATTTCGTTCCCTTCAACTCCAGAATGATCTAAGTCCTTTTTTTTTTGTTAGTCCTTTATTAAGAAAACTTAATTGCTTTTTAGCAGATTTTACTTAAGGGAAATCAGCTATTGAGGTTGTACTCATGACGCGATTTTCGAAAATTTTCTTCAAATGTCCATCGAACCTATTTCTAAACAAACGAAGATGGAAAAGTAAGAAAACACCAACAACAAGTAATAGTTCAATAAAAACCATCTTTGGTATTTTATCTTGGAATGAAGTGGCTCATGATATAACAGCTTATAGTTAATATAATAGTTAATATGAGTGGGAGTGGGGGTTTACTGATGGCCGAAAACTAAAATATGGAAATATCTCAGTGAATATTCATTATTGAGAATATATGTTTATAATGACATGTACATATAAAACATTACTTTTTCATTAAGATTGATTCTATACAGTTTTTCAATCAGACGCATAACAAGGAGATATTTCGAAATTCTCGCCTTTTAACCCCCCCCCCCTATCACGTGTTCGATTTTAGCAGTTAACGAACTTGATCTTCATTTTTACATAAAACTTTAAAATGTCGAGTTTGGTAGCAATCCGAATAAAATTTCGACCGCTAGAGCGTTAATACACACACACACACACACACACACACACACACACACACACACACACACACACACACACACACACACACACACACACACACACACACACACACACACACACACACACACATATATATATATATATATATATTATATCTATTCCATAAAAAACGACGCATTTAACTAATAAGAATAGATTCCAAAACTTTGTTTGCTAAATCTTTTATATGGAGTGAACTGCATTATGGGAGCAAAGGTTGGACTCTCCACAAAAGGGAATAGAATAGGTTGGAACCAATGGAAATGTGGATCTAGCACAGAACAAGTTGGACTAAAAAAAAAAGTCTTATGAAGCCTATAGGTAAGGGAGGTCGAAACTTCTTGGGTATATTAAAATTCCCGCACATTAACTAAGCAGATTTCCCACGTGCGTCACGTATTTGCATTTATCTCAAAAAGTAAATGTTCAATGAGAAATATATTTCGTATTTTGGCTTCAAATAAAGGACTTCATAATATAACTGCTTATTGTTTATATGACATGAGTCGGAGTGGTGGTTTACTGAAAGCTGAAAACTAATTAATGAGCATATCTCGGTTAATAATGAAGATAATGAAAACATGTACATAATAATATCTATAGGACATTACATTTGCAATATGATTGGTTTTATACAATTTTTCGATCCGACGAAAAATAACGGAGATATTAAGAATTTTCGAAATTCTCCCCCTCTAAACCCCCCCCCCACTTTCCCTGGTCCGATTTTAGCTGTTAACGAACTTGATATCTTTCGTTTTGTATAAAACGATTATATATCAAGTTTAAAAGACAAGACAAAAATTGCGACCGCTATAGCTATATACACAGCTTTGAACGGACCTCATTTTCGTCATCTCCTGGGTCGGATCGATGGGCATTTGAGGAAATGGAATTTCGCATCATGAGTACGACCTCAATAGATCAATGATTTCCCTTAGGGATGCATCTACAAGGAGTTCCAATTAGTTCATAATGATGCATACACATATTAACCGTCACTCAATCGCAGATCAATTGCTTAAATTATTTCCAATAATATTAGCAGATTTTCCTTAGGGGAAATCAAATATTGAGGTTGCACTCACATGACGCGATTTACGAAAACATCCCTCAAGTGTCTATCGATCTTGACTAGATGACGAAAATGAGGTGTCATCAAAACTATATCTCTGTCTCTCCCACTCCCTCTCTCACTATATATACATATGTCTGGTAACGCTCTAGAGGTCGAAATTTTGTTTAGTCATAGCCAAACTCGATAATGGCTGAAATCGGACCAGTTGAGGAAGGATTTAGAGAGAAATTTCGAAAATTCAAAATATCTCCGTTATTACGCATCGGATCGAAAAGTTGTATAAAATCAATTTTATTGCAAATTTAATGTTCTATAAATGTCTTTATGTACATGTTTTCTCTATATTGTGTATTAAGCTAGATAATTCCATATTTTAGTTTTCGGCCGTCAGTAAACTCCCACTCCTACTCGTGTCATACTAACAATAAGCTGTTATAACATGATCCTCCTTATTTTAAGTATAAATACCAAATATGGTTTTCATTGAACTTTTATTTTGTGTGATACATTGAAACACTTCATCAATTAAAACTTTTCGTTCTTTGTTCGAAAATGTTTATTCGATTTATACAATAATCGATATTTAACCGTTTAAGTCATCACTATAGATCATATTAGTTATTGGTTGGAATCGGACCTGGAATAGTTTAGAGGGGGGGGGGATTCGAAAATTCAAAATATATCCGTTATTATGAGTAGGGTCGTAAAATGTTAAAGACTAAATCTTTTTAGCAGATTTCCCTTAAGGGAAATCAGCTATTGAAGTCGTACTCATGACGCGATTTTCGAAAAACTTCTGCAAATGACCATCGATTCTACCCAGGAGATGACGAAAATGAGGTCCGTTCAAAGTTATATATATATATTGTCTGTTAACACTCTAGCGGTCGCAATTTTTGTTTGATCGATACGAAACTCGATATTTAACCGTTTTATGTAAAAAGACAGATCAAGTTCATTAATGGCTGAAATCGGGCAAGTGAGAGGGGGGGGGGTTTAGAGGGGGGATTTTCGAAAATTCGAAATATCTCCGTTATTATGCATCGGATCGAAAACTTGTATTTAGAACCAATCTTATTGAAAATTAAATTTACTATAAATATTGTTTTATGCATTTATTCCCTATCTTGAACCGAGATATTTGCATTTTTATTATGTGTGTGGGGCATGTGGTCGGGCATTGTTCGGATTAGTTCGGCCGTTACCGTAACTGTTCGGCTCTGGTGTAAGCTTCTTCCAACCTTACCTGTCGTTTCAGCTTTTGCTTTGTGAGATGCAAATACGTTCTGTTCATCCGCCCCCCCCCCCTTCTTTAGTTCTTGGACTACTAAAATTTGAGTTATTAAAATATAAATTATTCTTACAATTGAGAAGCCGTTTCAGTTGGGAATTTATTAAAATTAACATAAAGATTTCTGATGACCGTTTGTATTTATTCACGGTGGTGTTGCGTTAGCAGTATGCAGATTTCTCTATTGTAAAACTTCACGTGGGAAATCTGCTTAGTTTACGCAGTCCCTGCGTGAAGGACTTTTATTACGCTATTCCCTACAATTATTATTCAATGCATTATTTTGTAACTCAATTATTATGAGAGTTAATTGCACTTTCTTGTATTCTACTTTCAGTAACCCCCCCCCCCCCACACACATCTGTTATTTACATATAAATAGAGAATATGTAGTGAGATATGATCACATGTTTGTTATGCCAGGAGGTGGGAAATCTGCTTAGTTAACGCAGCCCTGGATGACAGACTTTTTGTAAAACTCCTAAACTAACTAGTGCAATCACAATTGTAAACGTTAAATGAAAAATAAGCTTTTAATTTCAGAAATGCACTTGATAACGAAGGTGATACGTTTGGGAATGTAGTGACAATCTATTACTAATAGCTATAATTAAAAGTGTAAATATTGATAATGAAGGTTGGGCAAATCAGTTTGCTTTGTAATCTCAAGTGATAACGCTAATCTGATAAACCTTGTTGTCAAACAGTAATTCTTCAGTCATGGGAATAGCTCTGTTTTATGTTGTTCTCATCATTCTTATTGGATTAGGATTTCACCAGTCTGTAGGACAACCGGTAATATGTCTCATTAAATTTATTTATTTATTTAGAGAGAGGGAGAGAGAGAGAGGGAGAGAGAGGGAGAGAGAGAGAGAGAGAGAGAGAGAGAGAGAGAGAGAGAGAGAGAGAGAGAGAGAGAGAGAGAGAGAGAGAGAGAGAGAGAGAGAGAGAGAGAGAGAGAGAGAGAGAGAGAGGGAGAGGAGAGAGAGAGAGAGAGAGAGTGAGAGAGAGAGAGAGAGAGAGAGAGGAGAGAGAGAGAGAAGAGAGAGAGAGAGAGAGAGAGAGAGAGAGCGAGAGAGAGAGAGCGAGAGAGAGTGAGAGAGAGAGAGAGAGAGAGAGAGAGAGACAGAGAGAGAGAGAGAATTTCGAAAATCCCCGCTCGAACCCCCACTCCCCCTGGTCTCAAATCTCTCTCTCTCTCTCTCTCTCTCTCTCTCTCTATATATATATATATATATATATATATATATATATATATATCTTATTAATAATAATAATAATAATAATAATAATAAATGTCTGTTAACACTCTAGCGGTCACAATTTTTGTTTAATCGTCACCAAACTCAGCATTTAATCGTTTTATGTAAAAAGAAAGATCAAGTTCGTTAACAGTTGAAACCGGACCAGTGAGAGGGGGGAATTTCGGAAATTGTAAATATCTCTTTTACTATACGTCGGATCGAAAAATTGTATAGAACCAATCTTATTGCAAATTAAATTTACTATAAATATTGCCATATACATTTATTCTCTATATTGAATATTAACAGAGATAATTGCATTTTAATTAAGTGCAACGGACGAGCTATGGTCGTTTCTAATCGGTCCCGCCAAATGCTAGTTCGGCCGTTACCATAACTCTTCGGCACTCGTATGGAGATTTCTCTATTTATAACGTCACGTGGGTAATCTGCTTAGTTTACGCAGCCCCTGCGTGAGGGATTTTTGTTACCAAAGGGTCATACTAAGAGGAAACGGAATTAGTCACGACGTCATATATGTGGCATTCCAGCCCGTGCTAGATCTACTTTCTTTATCTAAGCCTCTGCTTCTGTGATATTTTATAGTCAAGTATTTGTTACAGTCCTATATTATTTTTATTTTTATTTTTTTTTTTTACAAATATTTCATTTTGAACAGGGAAGAAGCGAGAACGAAAACGCCATCTATTTGCCGGAAGAATTGGCTCCAGAGTCTGAAGTGTGAAAACTAAATAAAATTAGTGCAAACGACAAATGGTACATTTTTTTTGGAGACATTTTGGAAGAATCTTGAAAACTTTGGTATTAATGACATGTACTTTGAAGATTGTTTAAATTGAAAAAAAAAATCTGTGCTTAAAATAATAATGAATACTATATATAATAAGGTAGTGTGTAATAATAATGATTAAAATTAAGAAGGAAATAGTTATTTTTCAATTCTGTCCTTGCGGATATCATCACATCTGCAATATATTGCTAAGATGAATTTTTAGTTTTGTATATGTGAAAATGTTATTAATAGATATAGAGTTGTGATATTCCATTTAACTTCTGTTAGCAGAATCGACATATTTATTTAACGCGAAATACTTTACTAAAATAAATGATTAGATATTAGAAGTGATTTCTTCTCTTCCTGCTGACCCCCCCCCCTTTGTTATGTTCTTGGACTATTATAGTTTGATTGATTGAGATAATAATTATTCTGATTCATTATAAATGACAGAACTAGATATAGTAAATAGTTTTCAATAAAATTGAATATATATTACGATATATTTCAGTAATTGTTTTTCTTTCCGGTGTGAGGTTGGAAAACCTGCTTGTTTACATTCAGACACTTCCCGTCGGGAGGTTACTAAAATTGCCTAAAAGATTTCTTATTACCATTTGTATTTATTCACTTAATATTTAGAGTAGTGTTGTATTACCAGTATATAGATTTATCTATTGTAAACTTCACAAGGGAAATCTGCTTGGACGCAGCCCCTGCGTGACGGACTTTTCATCATTGAGTATTGGGCGTAAAAGAGGCCTTTACTAATGTATGAAAATATAAAATAACCTTGTTTTTGGCACTCATTTACTATGGTTCGCGACTACTTGTAGGACGCTCTGTGTCCATTTATCATGTGAGCATATCAATAGCATCTTTTAGTGGTTTAACCTTTAGGGAAATCATCTATTGAGGTCGTTATCATTACATGAAATTTTGAAATATTTCCTCAAATGTCCATCAATCCTACCAAGATGATAAAAAAAATGAGGTCCGTTGAAATATATATTTATTTATTACGTAGAGCTCCGCAACTATGGCGACTTTGCTCTTCTTTGACATGGGGGGTAACAAAACAAAAACAAAAACAACAACAAACAACGTAAACAAAATAACAAAAAATTGAACACGAAATATATATATATATATATATATATATATATATATATATATATATATATATATATATGATGTGCGGTCGAAATTTTTGTTTGATCGTTACCATACTCGATAATTAATAATAAGTTTTATGTAAAAAGAAAGATCGATTTCGTTAGTAGCAAAAACCAGACCAGTGGGAGGGCGGATTTCGAAAATTCTAAATATCTCCGTTATTATACGTCGGATCGAAAATGTATATAAGGCCAATCTTATTCCAAATGTAATGTTCTTTGAGTTTTGTTATATATGTTATATTATATATATGTCCCCTCCTCCGCCCTTCTACTCATTGGTTTTTACATATAAATGGAGAATGTGTGGTGAGATAAGATCACAAGTATGTTATACAAGAACGTGGGAAATCCGCTTAGTTTACAGTGCCTCTGCGTGAAGGACTTTTTTCGTAACTAAAACCGGGAGTGAGTGTGAGAGGCGAGGGCTATCTGAAGCCCGAGATGTGTGCCAGCCCAGTGAAAGTCGACTTTTAAATTAATTAAGGATTTTATTTTTATAATTAAATAAATTAAATGGACTAATATTTTAAGAGCCCAACTTCATATTTAGCGATGAAATGCAAGTAATATTTATAGTAAAAAGAAGAATGTCTGAGCTCGTTCCTAGAATCTTTGAAGTTTTGTGCGATGTATTTCATGAAAGAACCATAAAATTAAATGGCTTAAGCCATGCTTCAAAACTTTCAGTTACTCTGCTTGATGGAAAACTTATTCAATGTTTATTATGGGATGTAATGTATGGCGGCTTAAATTGGAAAACTTTGAGGTGATCTAAGATAATTCCTGTTTGAGGTAGACCAGACTGAAATATAATTATGCTAAAATGTATCTTTAATAAAATCTTTCATGATCTTGAAACACTAAACATAGATACACGTTGAAAAAGAGATATGTGGACATTTTAGAAATAATCAGTTTAGGTTGTGCTTTTAAAACATTTCCAATAATAATCAATCCAATCTAAGAAAGAAGAGAAAACACACACACACACAGAGTATTTTTTTATTATTTTTTTATTTCCTCAATGAAGTAACCCTTCAGAGAGGGAGTTTATTTTATATGCGTCCCTTACAATATAGTACATTACACGTATTTCTTGATAAAAAAAGAAGTAGCATATACAATTTTTTCTTGAGGATATATATGGTATATACAAATAATTTTACGCAAGTCTAATATATAAATGAGAACATCATTATATAATGCTTTAAATGACGAAAGGGGAAAATACATTATTTAATCTTGTTTATAAAGTAAACTCTCAATTAACCATAATTGCTATTCCAATGACTTATTTTCTGGTGTAACACTTCTGCAAATTTCCTGAATGCTTTGCTGCACTTATAGTATAAAATTTTATCCTCAATATGCCATCGCTTTACCATTTTCATTACTGTCTCTTTTAAAAGGTACCTTTCGTTTGAAAACTGTCTACCGTCATGTATGAGATGGGTGTAAGTGTGTTCAGTAGTCAAATCGCATTTGCATAATAGATTATTAGTCAGTTTAAATCTGTTCAGGTACACCCTAATTATCATGTCCTGCTAATAATTTCCTAATAATTGTGTTTTGTATAAGCCAGTAGGTATTCTGCAATGTCGGGAATGAAAGCCTCTATAGCCTTTATATTTGTTTATGGTATCTGTGTCTTGTCAATTTTTAATTTGTGTCTTAGGTATTTTTTTAGTATCATTTTATAATTTCGGTAGATTTAGAAGCTGACTTTGCTGCTTCATCAGAAACTTCATTACCCAAAATTCCAGAATGTTCATGAATCCATATAAAATTGTTGCCAACTTGTTGTTGGAAGAGTGAAATTAATCAGACATATTGGCTGTTCTCAAAAGCCCACATCATATACAATGTCACCAACCAAAATACAAAGCAATTACAATTTAGGTATACAGTAAAATTAAACTGCAATTACTATATATAACCATTCAATTTACGATCTTCTCGCAGAACAAATTCGACATACACGGTATGTGTCGGGTATGTGTATATATATATATATATATATATATATATATATATATATATATGTGTGTGTGTGTGTGTGTGTGTGTGTGTGTGTAAGATTCCGACCATTTAAACTTTTTATTATTTAATTTTTGGGGTAGGGAATTGATTCCAACTGAGCACTATCTATTTTTTTTTTCTAGGAACTCAAATCAGAAATATTTTTTGATCCATGTTCACCAGAAATACGATATCATAACTCTTAACCTCTTTATTTCAAGATAGAACTCCCATAGAGTTTTTTATTTGATATTCTGACAGAAAATTAAACCGAGGTTTGAGTACTAATTCAATCCCTAAATCCTAATGGAAATCAGCTATTGAGGTTGTACCCATGCGTGTTTTCAAAAAACTGTCCATCGATCCTAAACAGGAAATGACAAAAATGAGGTAACTTCATTATCACACACACACACACACGCACACACACACATATATATATATATATATTTGGCTGTTAACGCTCTAGCGGTCGAGAATTTTGTTTGATCTTTACCAAACTTGATATTTATTCTTTTAGCAGATTTCTCTTAAGAGAAATCAGTTATTGAGGTCGTACTCATGACGCGATTTTTACAAATTTTCTTCAAATCTCCATCGATCCTACCCAGGAGATGACGAAAATAAGGTCCGTTCAAAATTATATATATATATATATATATATATATATATATATATATATATATATATATATATATATATATATATTTGTCTGTTAACTCTCTAGCGGTTGCAATTTTTGCTTGATCGTTACCAAACTCGATATTTAAACGTTTTATGTAAAAATAAAGATCAAGGTCGTTAATGGCTGAAATTGGACCAGTGAGAGGGGGGGTGTAGAGAGGGGATTTTTGAAAATTCGAAATATCTCCGTCATCGAAGAAATTCTATAGAACCAATCTTATTGCAAATTAAATTTACTATAAATATTATTCTATAATTTTATTCTCTATCTTCTCATTTTTATTAAATGTGGGCCGATAACGGACGGGTGAGTTTCCCGCCAAAAGCTAGTTCAGCCGTTTCCGTAACTGTTCGGCTCTCGTATGGAGATTTCTCTATTGTATAACTTCACGTGGGAAATCTGCTTAGTTTACGCAGCCCCTGCGTGACGGATTTTTCTACCTTTAGGAGCTCCCCCGCCCTTCTACTAAGTGGTTATTCTTTTACAAATAAATAAGGAACATGTGTTCAGATCACAAGGGTGTTATACTATCACGAAGGAAATCTGCTTAGTTGCGGGACTTTTATCGGTCTTCAAGTTTGTTTGTCAGTTTTAAGTCATTGCCTTCTTTCATTCATGCTAAAGAGGAGAGAATATACCTTTTCTTTCATCGAATAGGAATATGTTGAGCTCCTAAGTGGGGACTTTATTTCCTCAGCTCCGGAAGAACAAGTATTCTAGGAAGCATATAGTGGATGCGAAGCGTCAAGTGATGTTACTGGACCGTGAACTTCCACATAATCCACTTTCAAACCACCGCCAAATAAGGGATGACAAGCACAAAGGAATGAAGGAACTCAGGCCTAAAATTAAATAAGCGATATTTCGTTTCCTAATGGTTTTTCGGCAAATATGCACAGAATAAAATTTGTTTATTTTGTTATTTAGAGTAACTTTTGTCATACTCACTTTTGTCGTACAACAAAGTATAAACGAGATATACACTAAAAAATTAAAGTAGGAGCGAACAATTTTATCGGGCACTGACGATTAAACCGTACTTAACAAAATTCGGTAAGTCAGTTAGCATTAACTGTTCCATGATTATATAAGCTATATTAATTTTTTTAGGTTTGAACGGGAGTGGGGGTTATAAGGGAGGCCTTGTAAAAAATTGGCGATATTTCAATTTGTTTTTAAGCAAACGTGCACATAACAAAAGTTGTTTTTTGTGTTATTAAAAGTAGATTTTGTTTTAAACATAATATTATTAAATTTGATATCCTGATCGCTTGAAATATCATGCAGGACAACGTCTGTCGGGACCACTAGTTATTAATATATAATTTAATTATTATTTATTTTCAAGATTAAAAAGAAATTATTTAAATAATACGGAATATGCCAATTTGATATAGATTTTTTGAATACTGGCTTGTTGTAAATAATATTTTCATCCAGATTTAGGGCGATCTGATAAAAGGTTACTCTATCTCTGACAATATTTTTAATCTTATTTATATTGTAAGGATTAAATTACAGATCAAAAGCGGTTCTTTGTTGACCTCAAAGCAGCTTTTGATCCACCGGGTTGAATCGATGTCTCTACTAATGTGGTTAACATAATTTTAAAAAAAAGTATATTAGATTACACTATCAGCAGTTTGTAAAAGGAACAAGATGTCTGTGTTGTCTTGCATGTGGTATTGGAATTCAGAAATGAAAAATAAAGTCTTCCTACAATGAATACTAATCAGCCTCTCCACTAAATAAAGCAATCCCGCCATCTTGTATCTTGGGTGATGAAATGAATCGGCAGGTATCAATAAGTCGGTGGATGAGGCCTTCCTATAGATACCGAATTTATGACCACCTCCATCTCTCTCTATCTCCAGATCTAGGTAGCATAGCTTCTTAGCTTTTTCGTTCTCCAAGGTGAATTTAATTGTCTCATGACAGCTATTTAGGAAGGAAAGCAACCCATTCAAGTGCCGCTAAAACTGACAAAAGTGTCATCAACATACCGGGCCCAAAAATCAATGCACTTATAGAATGGGTTGCGTGCCGATAAAATGAATTTCTCCTCAAAGAAGTTCATAAACATGTCGGCGGCAAGTGGGCTAATAGCAGAGCCCATGATCAATCCCCGGTCCATCCTAAATCATTTCCCGCCAAACTTGAAATAATTCTCTTTCAGGCAGGCCGACAATAAGTTTTTAAATTCTTTTGCCACCACCGGATTAAAATTTTTGATCTCGAAAAACTTTTCAAAAACCCAAATGACATGAGTGGGGGGAACATTTCCGAACATGTTAATTATGTCAAACGAAGCTAAAATACGGTTCTCCCCGAATTTAGAGGCGCTTAATTTTGATATAAACTCTTCTCTGTTAGCCAAGGTGTAATTGGGTTTAAAATTCGTGAGCCTCTTAAATGTTTTTACCAAAAACTTCGCTAGCTTTTCCGAAGGTGCCGATTTAAAAGAAACAATAGGCCTAAACGGGTAACCATCTTTATGGATTTTCGGTAGGCAATACAATAATGGGGGAAGCGGATTCATATGAACAAGGTAAGGGAGGTCCTATTTTTTACATAAATTGGGGGCATGTAATATGGCTTCTTTTATTTTCTTATTAAAGCTATCGGTAGGGTCTCGTTCCAGTTGAGAACACCCTTCCTCAATAAGAAGGGAATAGACTCTGTTTTCGTATTCGGCTTTCCTTTATTATTACAGAGCCCTGTCCCTTATTGGCCTTGGTAACAATTAAATTGTTGTCCTTTAATTTGTTGTTAATCTCCGTAATAATTTTCAAAACTGGCCGGAAACTCCTCCCTCCCCTCTCCGCTCATGCCTTCTAAATATTTTTCCAATTCTATTGCACATTCCCTAATAGCGACATTATCGATTTCAATACCCTCTATAACAACCATGAGATCAATAACATCGTTATCCCTCGGTGCTACCTTAGGACAAAATTTAAGTCCTTTATTTAAAACTGACAGTTCCTCCGATGAAAAGACAACATCACTCAAATTTACTACCCTAGGAGAAAATACAAAATCAGAAGGTGATAAATTACTGGGGACATTTAAATTTAAAGAGGGATTGCCGGTAACTTTTCCTATGGGATTATCGTTGGTTCTAACACTATTATTACTAGAAATTCATTAAATAACGTCCTAAAATCCCACCCAGGCTAGAAAAGGGTGGTAACCTGTAGATAACCCGTCCCGATTAGCCTAAGTTGCAAAAAGTGGACGTTAATAAATAATAATAATAATAACTATTATTACTAATGTTATGGCTAGACTCAGTCTTATCTCTCCTAGTTTCCTGTCTGGGATTAGGCTTTCTCATAATTCCCTCCTTCTTCTCAATCTTTTTCTTATGAGATTTTTTAACGTTTGCTTCAAACGAATCCCATAAAATATCAAGCCAAGATAGCTATGCTACCTAGATCTGGAGATAAAGATGAGATGGAGGGGGTCATAAATTCGGTATTTATAGGAAGGCCTCATCTGCCGACTTATTAATACCTGCCGATTCATTTCATCACTCAAGATACAAGATGGCAGGATTGCTTTATTTAGTGGAGAGGCTGATTAGTATCCCACTAGCGCAAAAAAATTACGCCAAGGAAGTGGTCTGCATTCAGCATATTGCGAAAGCAAACGGGTACGAGGAACAGTTCCACTAAACCTACGGATACGGGATGTGGGGTTCCACTAAACCTACGGATACGGGATGTGGGGTTCCACTAAACCTTCAAATTCCTACATAATCCAAACCCTCCAATCCAGAATACTCCACAATATTACAGATTCCCTATTTTACGTATCCAATTTAACTCTCCATAAGGACCTTAACATTCCTTTTGTCCATAGCCTCGCAAAATCCCGATATCAGAAATTCTTCCTGCACATCCTAATCCTTCAGTCGAATCACTTTCATCTAGCCATATTCCAGAAAACCCAAGACGACGTCTGGAGCGTAAGTGGCCCAGAGATTTTCTATTGTAGTGCATATTTGACTCCATATAGTACAACCCAATGTGGGTATTGTCAATGGAGAATTTCCCACCTCAAGTGGATAATCAAACCAGGTGTTTTATTATTTCTATAGTTTTCTTGTAATATTTAAATATGTTGTTGATAATAAACGAATAAAAATTTAAAAAAAAAAAAAACTCACGGCAGTGCTACCAGTATGTAGATTTATATATTGTAAACCTTCTTGTGGGAAACCTGCTAAGTTTACGCAGGCCCTGAAGGGTGGGAGACTGTTAACATATCCTGCGCAAGGTAGTTATCCGTCATCTAAGTCGTCTGTCCGAAAATCTCATTACGATGCTAGAGGTGAAGCGATAAGAAGAAGAGAGGCTGGTAGCTTGGTTCTGAAAGGGAAAAAATAATACGAGTTGGGAGAGGAATTCGGGAGATGTGAAGAAGGAATCTGAAGGAGGACAGATCCTTTGGGAACCTGAAGGCTGGATCATATATTGCTGGCTATTGAAAGAACCTTCCCCCGCACCCAGCCCACCGCCCACACCCTTACTCAATGCACGAGATATGATGCACCTCAGCGAATAAAATGATAGACATTATTAGTAGAAGCACTAATAAAAAAGTCGGTTCACGCAGGGGGTGCGTAAACTAAGAACGTTTCCCACGTGAAGTGATACAATAGAGAAATCTGCATACTAGTAACAGTAAAAGTAACCAAGTTAAGTATAATACGAGTATAATATACGGTAGTAATGAGTCAACAACAATAGATAAATCTACATACCGGTAACACAACACCGTGAATATTAAGGGTGTAAATACAAAGTGTGTAAATATAATAAGAAACCTCCCGACGGAAAGCAACTGAAATGTAAACAAACAGTTCTGCCAACTTCTTACCGGAAAGAAAACAATTACTGTAATATATCTGAATATAACGTATTAATTTGATTGAAAACTATTTACTATATCTAGTACTGTAATTTATAATGAATCAGAATAATTTTTATCCCAATCAAAAAAATGTAAGTAGTTTAAAAACTTAAGAAGGGGGGGACACCAGAACATATTTGCTTGTATCTCGCATAATAAATGTCTCTTGAAAACATTATGTGGTTTTTATACTTAGAATGATGCGGT
The DNA here is from genome assembly GCA_019009955.1 of Riptortus pedestris. NCBI lineage: Eukaryota > Metazoa > Arthropoda > Insecta > Hemiptera > Alydidae > Riptortus > Riptortus pedestris. The sequence goes on from CM032231.1 coordinate 11,934,303, forward strand.
TTATTATATAACCAAGTATTGTTTATGTAACATGAGTAGAAGTGGGGGTTTGCTGAAGGCTGAAAACTGAAAAATGCAAATATATCTGTTAATAATCAAGATAAGAAATAAATATATATATACAATATTTATAGTACATTTAATTTGCTATAAGATTGATTCTATACATTTTTTTCGATCCGACATATAGTAACGGAGATATTTCGAATTTTCAAAATTCTCCCCCTCTAAACCCCCCCTCCCCCTGGCCCAATTTCAGCCGTTAACGAACTTGATCTTTCTTTTTACATAAAACGATTAAATATCGAGTTTGGTAACGATTAAACAATAATTATGACCGCTAGAGCGGTAAAAGACAAATATATATATATATATATATATATATATATATATATATATATATATATATATACACATACAGTTTTGAATCGACCTCATTTTCGTCAACTCCTGGGTAGGATCGATGGACATTTGAAGACATTTTTCGAAAATCGCTTCATGAGTACGACCTCAATAGCTGATTTCCCTTAATGGAAATCTACTAAAAGTCCATTCGAACAGGGGATGCGTCTACTAAGCAGATTTCCCACGCGAACTTTTCCAATAGATAAATCTACATACTAGTAACACTGCTGTGAATGGTAAGTGAACAAATACAAACGTTAATGAGAAATCATTCAGTCAATTTACAATTCAATAATCTCTACAACGGAAAGCGCCTGAATCGTAATCAAACAGACCAGCCATCCTCGTACCGCTGAGTAGACAGAACTGTTCAAGAATGTAAACATAAACAATTATTAAAATATGTCTTAATATAACATATTAGTTCTATTGAAAACCATTTACTAAAGATAGTGCTATAATTTGTAATCAATGAGAATCATTTTTTCTCAATCACTCAAATTTAGTAATCCAAGAACAAAAGAAGGGGAGGGGGGATCAACAGAACGTATTTGCATATATCTCACAAAGTAAAAGTTCAATGAAAACAATATTTGGTATTTAACTTATTATGGTTAATATGACATAAGCGGGAGTGGGGGTGTACTGAAAGCCGACAACTATAAAATGCAAATATCTCGGTTAATATTCATGATACAGAATATATCTATAGAACTACATTTATAGATCATTCAATTTGCAATATGATTGGTTCTATAGAATATTTCGATCCGACGTATAGTAATGAAAATATTTCAATTTTTAGAAATTCTCCCTTCTAACCCCCCCCCCCTATCCACGGGTCCGATTTTAGCCATTAAAGAAATGGATCTTTCTTTTTACATAAAACGTTTAAATATTGAGTTTGGTAACGATCAATATACATGTGTGTGTGTGTGTGTGTATATATATATATATATATATATATATATATATATATATATATATATATAAAACTGTAATCTCTGTCTGTGCATTGATTTTTTTCTCGAAATTTCACGATTACTTTGCGTTTCACATGTCATAGACACCATAACTGCATTTTGTTTCTTTGGTGTCTGTTTGTTACTTTTTCACGCATAAATGACTGAAACGAATTTTATGAAACTTGGTAAGTATATTACTACTAACCCAACTTAGACTTTAGGCTATATTGATATTCTCTGAGGCGAATAGCTTTCGTTATATTCACTTTAATCATATAACAAAGTATAAACAAGATATACACTAAAACCTAAAGCGGGAGCCAACAATTTTAGTGGGTACTTACGATTGAACCTAGTTTAACAAAACTCGATATGTGAATTAGCATTAATTCTTCCATGATTATGAGCTATATTAAAATTTCAGACTGGTACGGGAGTGTGGTTATAAGGGAAGCCTGAAATATAAATACGTGATATTTCATTTTCTATTTTTTTAAGGCAAACGTACACATAACATAAGTTGTTTATTAATACTGTTAAGGTCTTCGGGTATTAACCGTGTCTGCATTTTTGTTGCCAACGTTAATTTACTTGAATTTAATTATAATGAATGCTTGATTATTCAAGGTGTATCAAACAATGGATAGAGATTGATTAGGGATTAATTTTCAATTATTAATCAAAACTAAAATTTCTATTCTATAAGTCTCCTTCCTCACTCTTAAGGGAAAACCATTAGCCCAGATGGAAAGTGTAGTTGTACACATTGTAGCTTTGCCAAATAAAAAATACCATCAAAATTCAGACTCTAAGGATTCTCGAGCGAAGTTAGCTAGTTGATCTATATATTTGCATTTTTCAGTTTTCAGCCTTCACCAAACCCCCACTTCCGCTTATGTTACATAAACAATACTCTGTTATATAATAAACCACATTATTCAAAGCTTACATACTAAATATTGTTTTCAAGAGATCTTTATTATACGAGATACAAGCAAATGTGACACCCCGGTTCAGCTTTTGGAAAATTTGATTAATTCAGATATAATTATTGTGATTCGTTATAAATTGCAATGCTATATCTAGTACCTTAGCTAGTATATATATATGTATGTATGTATATATGTATATATATATATATATATATATAATTTTGAACTGACCTAATTTTTGTTTACCTCATCTACTGTGCAGGATATTTGAAGACATTTTTCGAAAATCGCTTAATGCGTACGAACCTTAAGAGAAATCGGCTAAAAGAAAGCTTGCATCCAAAAATGATGCAAAAATAAAAATGTAAAACTTAAATTAAAAATATATCAATTCCCCAGATTTTTGAGTAGAAGTGTATAGTCTTTAAATTTTCTAGAATAGTGCGTATCTATGGGCTCCCCTTTGTCAGTAGTTCGTGTAAATTGTGTGGTATATGTAAGTAATTGCGTTGCCTGCAGTCAGTCAGTATATGTTTAACTGGCAGAGTTACATTACAACATCTACAAATCGGTTTGTCTTGTTTGTTCATCAAGTATGAGTGTGTTTCATTATACTGTACAACAGTACATGGATGAGACTTTTCTCAGCTAGAACATATTTATAGATATAATTTTCAGATCAAAAACACGTATTTTTTTGGCAATGTTGTAGTGCTTATTTCATCACCCTTTGCTAATGAAAAAAGTGAGTGAGAGAGGGAGAGAGAAGAAAAATGAGTGGGTTTTCTTTGGCTGTGCCAAGAAGTCAAATTAATTATCTTGGCCTTCCTCAGGACTGTTCGTGGCATGTTTTTTCTTATTAAATGTATATATAGTTGAAAGGATGAAAGAAGGAATTTATTTTATCAAGGATGAAGGGTTGAAATATTATCTCTCACAGTATAACCCTCAAACGTCGTGTCAATGGTATAATTCAAATGAGGCATAATAATAATGCAGTTATTATTACACATTTAAAAAGGAAAACCAATATCATCAGGAAATATAATGTTGTCCATTAATGAACTTTGCAGAACAGATTCATACCAATAACTTACAATAAATCAGCATCTTAAAATACCCCGAAAAGAAATAAAAAATTAGTATTTTTATCAAACGCTTGCGTCTTATATTTTGATAGGAGTTATTTAGAAGGAGGCTATAAAATGAAAACTGATCTTTAAAATAAAAATGTTTTGGGCTATCCCTTCCTTAGTTTATAGTTTTGGAATAATACGGATACCTCTTTGGATGAATTGTGATCGACACGCCACAACTGAATTGACTAAAGCACGACTGCTTCATCCGACTTCTTTAATGTCAAGACTGTAACTGTATATCCCCAGAAACCATGGAGGTCGGGGTCTCATTAATATAAAGAATTGATGCCGTTCTCAAGAGATGAATCTCAGCAACTATTTAAGATCAAGTGAAAACCAAATATTTAAAGAAATGACTAAACTGGATGAAGGATATACAGCCTCGAAATTGAAAGATAATATTGATCTGGAGCCCAACTCAGGGTTTGACTCCGAGTGGACGAATAAGGAACTCCAAGGCCGTTATTGTAGTCGGCTCACCGATTCGGAGATAAAGAAATGTCTGTGGAACGGCTTAAGTCGAGAGAACTATCCAAGACCAAGTTGTTTTTACTCGAGCTTATAGACGCTGTAAGGACGTGCGGTTAGCTTTTGCGGTAATAATAATAGAGCTATTTCGGCACCAAAATGTCGGGGCGGGGAAGCCATTAGTCCCTTGTTTCGGCACCAAAATGTAAAGGCGGAAACCTTTTTAAAGGCAAGCATAAGAGAGCATAAGACTGAAATATTTACTATTTTTCTGGAAAGATGAGGGTGAATAATACACGTCACTATTTGAGTTCTCCAAAGAATCAAGTATATTGAATTGATTAAGCAACATATAATACACTTTATAGATATAGAGGTTGAAAAACAAACAAAGGAAACTTAACTTTATAAAATAATTTAGCGGCAAGCCAATAATATATATACAATAGAATGATCGATCGGTCCTATATTGTGAGTACTCATTTAATAATTTGCGTAGATAATGCTAGCTTTACTAGAAGTAGGTACCTGCGGGAAACATATACTTTCCTTAAAGTGGAGTCTTCTTCCGGTGTTATTTTCTGTGTTCCCTATAAGATTCTGTCTTTTAGCTGGTTGCGGTGATCCGTATATAATGGTAGCGTTGCGGGAGATGAAAGATTGACTATAACTGTGGCGGTAGAACCGTACCTGGAGAGGCCAACTGAGCGGTTATCTATGAAGCGATGTACACACTTTACTGTAGCGGAGAAACGACCCCGGAGGGGACATAGCCCCACTGGCCGTAGAAACGACCCCTGAGAGCGTCAAAGCCCAACTGAACAGTTCCGCTTGAAACCAGCAGGTGCCTTCTTGAGCTGCAACGTAGTTTCCGCTGTAGGCCACAGCCATGGTGATCTTCATATGTGTGGCGGGTTTGTGAACTAGGCGAGCGCGGGAAATTCCATTTAAAAGACGACTGAACGGACGCCATCTACTGAAAGACAATAGTGTCTCCAGTAAGTGTAGAATATGTGGAAGAGAACATACGTGTCGATCCAGCATATAACTGCAGGTCGCGAAATATTGGCAAGGACAGAATATTTGCAGAGACATAATAATGTGGCAGAAATATACCAGGAAGCGATAGCTACTAAATACGACATACTGGATAGTGGGGTCCCTTATTATCGTTACATCCCTCGAAAGTTGCTCGGAAAAGATGATGTAAAAATGTATTGGGATGAAGTGATGATGACGGATCATACTGTCCATCATAATAAGCGATGGAAAAAAAAATCAGCTGACATCATTGATATCGCTGTTCCAAATGATGAGAATATCCGTAAGTCTTACGCCGAGAAAATAAGAAAGTACCAGGATTTGGCTATTGAAGTAGAAGCTCTTGGTAGATATTTCCATAAGGTTGATTCTGTCACTGTCAACAACAAATGACTAAACTTCAATAGCCACACTTAAGGCAACAAAATATGTCAATTTACCTGAGCAACTGAGAAGAGTCTCACTGAAAGCAAATCTGTTAGTCACTGCAAGAATTGTTCGTAAAAATTTAATTTCCCATTAAAAAAAAAATACAACACACTAAATAAAATCCTTATTCCCGCCCTGGCTACAAAAGGGTGGTAACCTGTAAATAACCAGTCCCAATTACCAAAAATTGGACCTTAATAAATAATTTAATTTAATTTTTAAAAAAATACGAAAAATAAATACATTTGCTGTTGCTTACAACCCCCCGCTATAATTAAATCATTTAAAACCGAGAATTAAAAAACAAAAATAATGTAGCTAACATATATCACCAAGGAAGAGAAGTTCGATATTACCGCTATAGACTTAACAAATTATTTGAAAAGAATAATATAAACATTTATTGGGATGAAGCGATGCGACAGACCATACTGTCCACCATAACAAGCCGGGCAATCTCTTCATTAATAAAGAAAATAAATCAGCAGATACATTGCTATTTCAGTATCCAATGGTGATAATGTTCAGAAAACGATTGCCGAGAAAATATCAAATCTTAGCTGCAGAATTGAAAGATCTGTACAAAATAGATCAGCTAGAGTTGTGCCATTTTTATTTCGGCAGACGGTCTTCTGCCTAAAAATTCTGTCAAAAGTACAAAGTGTTTAAATTTATGTGAAGACATAAATAGGCAGCTACAAAAATCGATATTATTAGATACTGTCAGAATAATGAAGAAATCCCGGAATATCAAATATAGTGACTCCTTTTTACCGCTTAGATAAATGTTCCCCAGAAGAAAAAGAATCCAAGAAACTGAGCATCATCCCCTCAAAAATAATAAAAATAATGGTTTTGCATCAATACCTATGAGTTCATACAATATATTACTGTTGGTTGTGAAATACTTGCTGAGTCCGAATACTTACAAAGGCACAATAACGTGGCAAAAGTATACCATCAAGCTCTAGCAGAAAAAATTAGCATGGCAGACAGGAAGGTGGAAAAATGGACACTTTCCAAAAACCACACCAAGAATTTAAATCCGCCAAAAGAAATTATACAAGAAGTACAAGGATTAGTTCTTGATACTGCTAGAACTGTGAGAGAATTTTCCACATCGGTTGGACTCAACAATTAATCAAAATATTTGCATTTTAGCAGATTTCCTTTAAGGGAAATCAGCTATTGAGGTCGCACCCATGACGCGATTTTCGGACCATTTCCACAAATGTTCATCGATCATACCCAAGAAATGACGAAAATGAGGTCCGTTCAAAATATATATATATATATATATATATATATATATATATATATATAAATCTGTTACCGCTGTACCGTACGCAATTTTGGTTTGATTGATATCAAATTCGATATTTAAACGTTTTACATAAAAAATAAAGATCAAGATTGTTAGCGGCTGAAATAAGACCAGTGGGAGGTGGGAGTTTCGAAAATTCTTAATATCTCCGTGATTATGCGTCGGATCGAAAATTGGAATAGAACCAATCTTATTACAAATGTAATGATTTATAAATGATGTTACGTACATGTTTCCTGTAAGTGGTGACTTCAATATTAACCGAGATATTGGCATTTTTTAAATTTTTACCCTGACTTTTAGTTATCACACTTTAAAACCGTCCGTCACGCTGGGGCCGCGTAAAGTAAGCAGATTTGCCAAGTGATGTTTTACTATAGATAAATCTAAAAACTGGTAACACTTAACACTCTCGTGAACATTGAGTGAATTAATGCATACGGTAATGAGAAATCTTTCAGTCAATTTTAATAACCTTCCAACGAAAAGCGTCTGAAATGTAAACAAACAGTTGAGCCAATCTTGCAGAGCTGACTAGATAGATTGTGATATTCTAGACCGGGAAGAAAAACAATTAATGATATATATCTGAATATAACATATTAATTTTATTAATAACTTTTTACTCTAGATAGTGCTCTGATTTATAATGAATCAGAATAATTTTTAGCTCAATCACTCAAATTTTAGTAATACAAGAACGATCGAAAATTCTTAATACCTCCGTAATTATGTTTCAGATCGGAAAATTGTATAGGACCAATCATATCGCAATTGTAATTTTCTATAAATGATGTTATGTATTTTTACTTTCTAGATTATTAACCTAGATCTTTACATTTTTTGGCCTTCAGAAAATGCCCACTTCTACTAATGTCATATTAACAATAAGCTGTCATATTATGAAGCATATTATTTGAAACTTAAATACTACATTGTTCTCATCGAAATTTTAAATTTTGAGGTAAATGCAAATATGTGATGCATGTGGGAAATCTGCTTACGTGCTACGTGCTAGTGCACGGCCTCCCCCCACCGATTTGAACGAAAATTTATTAGTGTCTAGAACCTGATGAAAAATCAATTCTGTTAAAGCAAGAGATCGCACTTCTCAAGCGTTCGTCTAAAAAAAATTGTTAAAGTTTGTCTGAACGTCTTGAGTTGTTCTCAAGGTATCCTAGTTCAAGGAGTCCCCCGTGGCTCAGGGATAGCGCTTTCTTTGTGTAGCCGGAAATTTCAAGATCGAAACTCGCCGGGAGCTACTATTTTTTTTCTGGATTTATTTTTTGCTTCTAGGTCGTTTATATAATGTTAATAAATAAATAAAAAGTTTTTTTTTTAATTTTTAGCTTGTTCCATACATTTAAAGAAAATTTGAATGCTTTCTGTCAAAACTTGAATTGGTATAAGGAAATATTTAATATTATACAAGAAATATGTTATTAATTGAAAACGTAAGTATAGAACAATTATCAACAATAACGTCATCGTCTAGTTGCGAAGCTCTTCAAATAAATAAATTAAATAACGCAGATATTTTATTATTATATTTAAACGGTTTTATCTATCTTTACCAATTTATTTGATATTATTTTATTTTACATAAATCAAGATTTTTAAAATTTTCTAGCTCTAGACATAAAACTATTCTTTCACAGTTTTCGACGGTAGATCTATATATGTTCATTATGCTTGGCATTTTATCACTGACGTATATTTTTATCATCAAGTTAACAAGTTTATTGCGGATGACAATGGCGTTGAAGAGTAGAATGTATTTTAATACAATTTTTTTGCGATTCTATTCGATCAAATACAAGCAGTTTTGGAGACACGACACAATTTTTAACTTGATGATAGAAATAAACGTCAGTGATCCAATGCCAAGCATAATGAACATATAGTTCTAATATAGAATACTGTGAAAGAATATTTTTATGTCTAGAGCTAGAAAATTTTAAGTATCTTAATTTATTGTAAAATAAAATAATATCAAATAAATTGGTACTTTTACCAGTTACAACTCAAAACGTTCAGACAAGCTTTAGGGACGGACTTTTGTCATATGATGATACGTTACTTTGTTATCTTTTCTGAGGAGCACGAGGCTTTTCATCATTGATCGTGATGAATAGGTCCCTCTGTGATCTGAGTTGGGACACAAGTGATAATATGTTATCCATGGATCTATTACACGACTGGATGAACTTCATGGTTAAGTAAGACTAATGTATGTGAGTGGTTCTAATGAATCCAATATGCCTGAGGTTGGGCCCAGAGATTAGCGGCGCGGTCTGCCGGCACAGCCATGAATCAGGAAGCCGATACCCCGGGATAACTTCCACCATTCTGGAGTAGAAGGGCTTTCACAGTTGACATACAGACCTTCTCGGATAATCCGCTCAGGGACACTACTTATGAAGTAGCTGATCAATCCGAAACCTTTTATTATTTGATTATAAATGAAATATTAAGTCCGTCACGCAGGGGCTGTGTAAACCAAGCAGATTACTTACGTGAAGTTTTACAATAGATAAATCTACATACAGTGGAATCTCTGTTAAACGGCCACTTCGGGACCGGAGCCTGGCCGGATAACGAAATGGCCGGTTAAACCGAATTCTTGTCAGAGTAAAGAAAAGTATGCAATAGAATTGTTTAATAAAGACATGTATTATTTAAAAAAATCTAGCATTTTTAAAAAAAATCGTGTTATTAAAAAAATCTGTAATTTTTGTTTGTTTTTTTACATTGGTAGCTTTTTTAAATGCGATATCACGCCATTTTTTTTTAAACATTACATCAACTGCAGATGATTCTTCCTGTTGTTCGATGTATACAGTGGCTACTTCAAAGGCAGCTTTTGCTTCGGCATGACTAATTTTTCCTACGGCATCTTCTTGCGTATCTGCTTCTTTTTCTTCGTCAACCTCAGTGCTGTCAGTGATAGAAACTGCCTGAATAATTTCGTTATCATTAAGGAATTCATTTTCGAGCTCGTTACCAGTAGTCAGATGCGTCAGTGTACATCTTCTCGCAGCAGCTCATTACAGTGAGGTAGTTTTCTCAAATCACTGAGAAGAGTGTCGTCATTGTCATTTTCAGCCACATCAGTCGGATTGTCAAGAGCGTCTGGATTATCACCAATGTTGTTCTTAATAGCCTGTTTGACATCTGGCCAGAGTTTTCTCCACGAGTTAACAAATGTAGATTGAGGCATTTCTTCATAAACCTTCGCTATCATGTATATTACGGTTTAACACTTCAGGACAGTAACTAATCCAGTGTCTTCTGTCTCTAGTTTGCTCAAGATTTCTAAGAGACGTTTATGCCTTTAGCGCCTCTTAAAACTTTCAATGACCCCTTGGTCCATTGGCTGTGCTAGGCTTGTAATGTTAGGTGGCAAAAACAAGATTTGTATGTCCCTTTCGTCTTCACTTTCTAGGTCTTCTGGATGAGATGGTGCATTGTCAAGAACTAAAACTGCTTTAATGGGCATTTTCAATCTGGTTAAATGCCTTTTCACTTGTGGTACAAATTCGTAATTAAACCACTCCTTAAATAAAAACGAATCCATCCAAGCTGATTTTTGTGCCCTATAGTAAACAGGGAGCGATTTCATGTTGACATTTTTGAATGCACGTGGTTTCATCGATTTCCCAATCACGAAAAGAGGAAGTCGATGGGTGCCTGTAGCGTTTGAACAAAGAGCCACGGTAATCCTCTCTTTGTTTGTTTTGAATCCTGAGACTGTATTTTCCTGAGCAGTTGCAAAAGTCTTGTGTGGTAAAAGCTTGAAATTTAGCCCAGTCTCATCAATATTGTAGACTTGCTCTGGATGTAAGTCGTTTTTTTCAATGAAACATCTGAGTTTCTGTGAAAAGTCATTTGCCGCTACTGGATCTGCAGATAGTTTCTCACCAGATACGCTCATAAAATGGACTCCATGGCGCTTTTTCCAACGGTCCAGCCACCCATCACTTGCTGAGAAGTCACCTTTATTTTCTAGTTTCGATTGCAGTATTTGTGCCTTCGATTTTAAAATGGGGCCGCTTATCGGAGTTCCTCTCCTACGTTCCTGCTGGAACCAAAGCCAAAGAGCATCATCTACCATCTCATTCGTCGGTTTCCGAAGTGTGCATCTTGTAGAAAGGACCTTATCCGATTCAATTCCTAAACAAAAATCCTGAATTGACTGACGGTTTCGGCGCCAGTCGTTGAAAGTACTTTTTCCACGCGTAGCTCTGTACTGGTAACACTTCTATATGTAACATCACCGTGAATAAATACAACCGGTCATGGGATATCTCTCAGTCAATTTTAACAACCTCTCAGAGCTGAACAGGTAGATAGAAACATTCTTCGCCGAAAAAAAAAGTCCGTCACGCAGTGGCTGCGTTAACTAAGCAGATTTCCCACCTGCGTCACGTATTTGCATTTATCTCAAAACGTAAAAGTTCAATGAAAACAATATTTGGTATTTAAGCTTCAAATAAAGCACTTCTTAACATAATAGAATATTGAAAATATGAGATGAGTAGGCGGGGGGGCTTTACTGAAGACCGAAAACTAAAAAATACAAATATCTCAGTAAATAATCAAAATAGTGAAAAAATGTACATAACAACATTTATAGAAAATTACATTTGAAATAAGATTGCTTCTATATAATTTTCGATCCGACGCAAAATAACGGAGATATTAAGAATTTTCGAAATTCTACCCGTCTAAACCCCCCTTCCCACCGGTCCGATTTCAGTCATTAACGAACTTAGTCTTTCTTTTTGCATAAAACGATTAAATATCAAGTTTTCTAACGATATAACAAAAATTGCGACCGCTAGAGTGGTAACAGAAAAATATATATATATACAGTTTTGAACGGACCTAATTTTCGTCATCTCCTGAGTAGGATCGATGGACATTCGAAGAAAAATTTCGAAAACCGCGTCATGAGTACAACCTCAATAGCTGATTTCCCTTAAGGAAAATCTGCTAAAACTATTATTGAAATATATCTGAGTATAACATATTAAAATTAATATTTTATATCCATATATATTTCAATTTCATTTGAATATAATTTATTATAACTAGCACTGTAATTTATAATGAATCAGAATTAATTTTATCTCAATCACTTATTTAGGTCGTACTCATGACGGTATTTTCAAAAAACTCCTAATAAGTCTATTGCTCTTACCCAGGAGATGAAGAAAATGAAGTCCGTTGAAACATATATATATATATATATATATATATATATATATATATATATATATATATATATATCGTTATAATACTTGATATTTTATCGTTTTACGTAAAAAGAAAGATCAAGTTCGTTAATGATTCAAATGAGGCCAGTGGGAAGGGAGCTTTCGAAAATTTGAAATATCTACGTTACAATACGTTGGATAGAAAACTTGTATAGAACCAATTTTACTGCAAATTGCATTTTCTATAAATCGTGTTGTATACATATTTTCGGTATCATGAATATTAACCGAGATATTTGGATTATACAGTTTTCGGTTTTCAGTCAACCATCAACCCCACTCCTGTCATATTAATAATAAGCAGTTATTTCATGAACCACATTATTCCAAGGTTAAATACCAAATTTTGTTTTCATTGAATTTTTACGTTGTGAGATACAAATACGTTCTGTTGACCCCTCTCCTTCTGGATTGTTCGGGGATTACTTAAATTTGAGTGATTGAGATAAAAATTATTCTGATTCATTATAAATAACATTAGTAGATATAGTAAATAGTTTAAAAAAAAATGAATAAGTTGTATTCAGATATATTTCAGTATTTTTTTTTTCTTCCCACTGAAGAATGTTTCTATCTATCTGTTCCGCTCTGAGAGTTTGACTGACCAGTTTTTTATATATTTACTGTTCCATTGCTTGTAAATTGACTGGGTTATTTCTCATTACCGTTTGCATTTATTCACTTAATATTACAGGAGGTTATAGCAGTATGTAGATTTATCTATTGTAAACCTTCAAGTGGGAAATCTGCTTTGTTTACGTAGCCCCTGAGTGACGGAGTTCTATTTTATTGCTGAAGTCGGAGTAATTCATTTAAATGCTGATACTTTCTCTGCAATAATATTCTTGAATTAAAATTCCCCATGATATACCAGCTGGGGCAAAAATAAGAGTAATTGTGTCTGTTATAACTTATCATTTCCACGACTATTCCTAGTGAAAACAATTTCCAGATTAATCAGAAGAAAGAAGGAGCTTGAATGAGTGTGATGACGAATGAATGCCTTGAAGCTAGAAATGGAGACATTTCTGTTGCTCCTTGGATTAACTAGCAGAATTCAAATGACTTTCTTCTTGGCTTCATTCTGGGGGAAAACTTTTATCACTCTCTGTCTAAGCCAGACATTTGCAAGACAAATGGTGAATCTGGCTCAAGACATTTTATGTTTTTAGATATTATTACAAACCATACAAATTTGACGTTATTTTGATATAATGTGTTAATGAATTTATGAAAAACGCTTGTTTAAGGTAGGTGCTTACACGTAAACAATAAAAGCGAGATAAATAGGTTTACAAATTTTAAGGAATACAATTTTAGCAGATTTCCCCAAAGGGGAATCAGCATTGAATATATATCTGATAGCTGAATTAAATGCTCTCTGAATTTGTATGTCTTCTGTAGATTTAATATCTATATAAACAGAGCCGCAGTACCACATTAATGGCAAAATAAGGCTGGATACAAGTTTTATCTTAATTTCTAAAGGGAAAAAGTTTTTATATTTCATTAAAGGATGTAAGGTTTTTCTTATTTTGTTAGCAACCGAAGCTGCTTGATCCTGCCATGAGAGATTGCTGTTAAATATGACGCCAAGTATACTCATTTTTTCACTCTTTTCAATAATCTGCTCATTTATTGCTATTGAAAGTCTAGGCTGTTTAATTTTTTTAAATATTTTTGGGGTACCAAGCAGTAGCCACTTGGTTTTTTTTTGTGCTTAGTGTTAATGAATTTTTTGAGCACCAATCAGTAATCCTCTTTAAGTCCTCATTTATTCTTATTAAAAGTTCTTTTGCGTTTTGCGGAGCACCTGAAAGCCATATGCTAACGTCATCTGCGTATAAATGAATGTTGCTGTGTAGAACACAGGATGTTATATCATTTATATATATTGAAAACAGAAGTGGCCCTAATACCGAACCTTGTGGTACTCCTGATTTATTTACGGCCCAGTTAGAAGAAATGTTTTTTAATTTAACTTTTTGCTTCCGATTTTCTAAAAAGGATTTAATCCAAATGAGTAATTGCTCGCCCATGCCCATAGCACCAATCTTCATTAGGAGCAACTGGTGATTTACAGATTCAAAGGCCTTATTGAAATCTAGTGAAACCCACAACACTACATTCCTACGATCTATTGATTTTCTGATGTCAGATGTTATTGTGTGTAAAGCTGTACACGTGTTATGCCCATGCCTGAAACCGGATTGATGTGGGGACAATAAACTATAAGTATTTAAAAATGTTTTAATGTAGTGAGCAACAATTCTTTCAGCAATTTTAGACATCACCGGCACAATCGAAATAGGCCTGAACTGATCTGGGCAAAGTGGGTTTGCAACTTTTGCTATTGGCCTGATTATGGACTCCTTCCAAACATCAGGAACTACTCCATGAGCCAGGGATGCATTTATTATGTCAGCAATAATATCCTCAGCTCCTACCAATTTTAACATATCTCTACTGATTCCATCCACACCAGCAGCATTACTTCTAATTTTATCCATGCTCCATTTAACATCTTCTTTTGTAACATCATCGAAAATTATGTCATCGGTAAATTCATTTGTAGGAAGAATAAGATTATTTAGTGGGGTTGTGGTAACTGGTGGGGTGACGAAAAAAGTATTCAAAATTTCTGGATCAATAGAAGCACATTCTTCTTTGCGCGGTTTTAGCACTCCCAAATGTCTCAGCTCTTTCCACATCTCTGTTGGTGAAGCTGAAAGTAAGGAGTCACTCATCCATTTCCTTTTCTTATCCCTGCATGCTTTACGTACTTTATTTCTTAGGATTCTATAAGATTCCCAGTCTTCTATCTGTTTATATTTTTTGAATAAAGAGTAGAAACAGTCCCTTTTGGATATTAATGTTTTAATTTCAATATCGATCCAAGGTGCCGGTTTTCTCCTACATTTCTTAGAGTTTCTCAAGGGAGCGTGTTTATTGAAAATATTCGTAATAATCATATTAAAATTATAAGCCTTATCATTTACATCGATGGGGCTAGTAACAGACGACCAGTCTATGTTTTCTATGTCTTCCCTAAAAAGATTAATATCTATTTTTTTGAGATTTCTATAATAACTTATTTTATGTCCATTAACAAAATTTCCTCGTTTATAGCATATAAAAAGTAAGTCGTGAGTTGAGATCCCTGGAACTTGAATTTGCCCATGTTTTGTAACTTTAGAAGTATCAGAAACTATTATATGGTCTATCCATGTTTCCGCTTCTGAGAGAGAGAGAGGGAGAGAGAGAGGGAGAGGGAGAGGGAGAGGGAGAGAGAGAGGGAGAGAGAGAGGGAGAGAGAGAGAGAGGGGAGAGAGAGGAGAGAGAGAGGAGAGAGAGGGAGAGGGAGAGAGAGGGAGAGAGAGAGAGAGAGAGAGAGAGGAGAGGGAGAGAGGAGAGAGAGAGAGAGAGAAGAGAGGAGAGAGAGAGAGAAGAGAGAGAGGAGAGAGAGAGAGAGGAGAGAGAGAGAGAGAAGAGAGAGAGCGAGAGAGAGAGGAGAGAGAGAGAGAGAGAGAGAGAGAGAGAGAAAGAGAGAAAGGGTAGGGAGGGATGGAGAGAGAGAGAGAGAGAGAGAGAGAGAGAGAGAGAGAGAGAGAGAGAGAGAGAGAGAGAGAGACAGAGAGAGAGAGAGATAGAGAGAGAGAGAGAGAGAGAGAGAGAGAGAGAGAGAGAGAGAGAGAGAGAGAGGAGATTGGGAGGGGAGAGACAGAGAGAGAGAGAGAGAGAGAGAGAGAGAGAGAGAGAGAGAGAGAGAGAGAGAGAGAGGGAGAGAGAGAGAGAGAGAGAGAGAGAGAGAGAGAGAGAGAGAGAGAGAGAGAGAGAGAGAGAGCTGGAACTGAAAACAATATATAGCATTGTAGGTGTCCTAGAACATTTCTTTCCTACAATGGACCAGCACTCCATGTTGAATGGGCGCCCACTTGCAGTGTTTCTATACATCTACTATTCTAGAGCTATCTAGCAACCTTGAAACACACTAAGCCTAACCCACTCAGAGATTCATCACTCTAGCAAGCCTTAATCTATTAGGCATAGTGGTACATAGGAAAATGCTTATTATTTTTTATTCTAATGTTTCACATTTTCCAAAAGTACACTTCGTCTTATCCAACTTTTTTTACATGTTTTCGATAAAAGCAATATTAATGTTGATTTTGATGAATGTGTGTATTTTTACGTAACCTGATGAATGATGTAACCCCCCCCCCTTCGTAGTCGAAAATTTGGATTGTCTTATAGCATGTATTGAACCTTTGGGTTATTGACTCATTAATATTAAAAACAAGAGAAGATTTTCAATTTTGTTGCCATTGTTCATAGAATAGTCTGAAACGTGTAATAACTTTATTCCATCCTAATTTAAATAGAAAATCTGACAAACGATTAAGGTCTCTCTCTCTCTCTCTCTCTCTCTCTCTCTCTCTCACACACACACACACACACACACACACACACATGGATAAGGTTTTTTCCATTGTATTTCTTAATGGACATGGTGTTCAATTTAAAAATTGAAGCGATAATAAAACTACACCAGCCCCATCTGTTATCAACTATCTCTCGTCTTATTCATCAACATGGTCCTCCGGTATCAAATCATATACAACTCCCATGAACCAGCACCTCTCTTAAAATATTTCAAGCCGTTAGCGGGTAAGGCCGAAGGGCTTGTAAATACAAATGGTTTTCAAAAATGGACGACGTTTTTAAATTACGTCCGTGAATGGACAAGGTTTCCTATTAAGTTCCTCAATGGACAAGGTTATTCCGTTACGTTCCCCAATGGACAAGGTTATTCCATTACGTTCCGCAATGGACAAGGTTATTCCATTACGTTCCCCAATGGACAAGGTTATTCCATTACGTTCCCCAATGGACAAGGTTATTCCATTACGTTCCCCAATGGACAAGGTTATTCCATTACGTTCCCCAATGGACAAGGTTATTCCGTTACGTTCCTCAATGGACAAGGTTATTCCGTTACGTTCCCCAATGGACAAGGTTATTCCATTACGTTCCGCAATGGACAAGGTTATTCCATTACGTTCCTCAATGGACAAGGTTATTCCATTACGTTCCGCAATGGACAAGGTTATTCCATTACGTTCCCCAATGGACAAGGTTATTCCATTACGTTCCCCAATGGACAAGGTTATTCCATTACGTTCCCCAATGGACAAGGTTATTCCATTACGTTCCCCAATGGACAAGGTTATTCCATTACGTTCCCCAATGGACAAGGTAATTCCATTACGTTCCCCAATGGACAAGGTTATTCCATTACGTTCCCCAATGGACAAGGTAATTCCATTACGTTCCCCAATGGACAAGGTATTCCATTACGTTCCCCAATGGACAAGGTAATTCCATTACGTTCCCCAATGGACAAGGTTATTCCATTACGTTCCCCAATGGACAAGGTTATTCCATTACGTTCCCCAATGGACAAGGTAATTCCATTACGTTCCCCAATGGACAAGGTTATTCCATTACGTTCCCCAATGGACAAGGTAATTCCATTACGTTCCTCAATAGACAAGGTTTTTCTATTATTTACGTCAATGGACAAGGTATTCCATTACGTTCCCCAATGGACAAGGTAATTCCATTACGTTCCTCAATAGACAAGGTTTTTCTATTATTTACGTCAATGGACAAGGTATTCCATTAAGCTCCTCAATGAACAAGGTATTCCATTGTTTTCGTCTATGGATAAGGTTTTTCCATTACGTTTCTCAGTGGACAAGGTTTTTCTTTTATTTACATCAATGGACAAGGTTTTCCGTTAAGCTCTTCAATGAACAAAGTATTCCATAGCTTCAATGTTTTTAATTCACACTTATATTCATTTCACATTTCATGTAAGAGGAATATTTTTTTCCAGCCGGGAAATTGGAAAATCTTTTAAGTATACGCAGTCGATTTTACTTTTTATGAGTCCATTTGAGATGTATATCACTCCAAAATACTGAAGTAAAATTCTGACAACATTAATAAAAATAACTGAAATCTATATCTTGATATTGTAAATTGTAAAAGTATACTAAATAACTTCTTGTCGTGGTTTATTCATAAAATGTGTATTTGTAACAGTTCTGTATCCTTCTGCATTGATTTCCTCACCTGTGCTAAATGAAATATCACTTAGTTTGGCAGGGTGATCTGGTTTCACCGTTTTTCGTTACCAAACTCGGTATTTAATCGTTTTATGTAAAACGAAAGATCAAGCTCGTTAATAATTGAAATCGAACCAGTGGGCGGCGTTTTAAAGGGAAGGAATTTCGAAATATCTCCGTTAATATATGTCGGAAACATTGTATAGAATTAATCTTATTGCAAAGTAAATTGACTATAAATATTGTTCTCTATCTTGAATATTGACCGAGATATTTGCATTTTTCAGTTTTCAGTCTTCAGCAAACCCCTACTTCTACTCATGTAAATAAACAATCTCTGTTATGTAATAAACCACATTATTCGAAGCTTAAATACCAGATATTGTTTTAAAGAGACCTTTATTATACGAGATACATGCAAATATAATTTGGTACCCTCCCCCCGCCAGAAATTCTTCGACTACTAATATTTGATTGATTGAGATAAAAATGATTCTAATTCATTATAAATTACAGTACTAGATATAGTAAATAGTTTCCAATCAAATTAAAATGTTATATTCTGATATATTTCAGTATTTTGTTTCTTTCTAGAGGTTGGCAGACCTGTTTGGTTACATTTCAGACCCTTCACGTCGGGAAATTATTAAGATTGTCTGAAAGATTTCTTATTATCCTTTTTATTTATACACTTAATATTCATGGTTGTGTTGTGTTGCCTGTATGTAGATTTAACTGTTGTTAAACTTCACAAGTGAAATCTGCCTAGTTTACGCAGCCCATGCGTGACAGACTTTTTAATTTTTTTAAAATTTTTGCTATTGTATTTAAAACCCAAATAAACAAGTAAAAAAAGTATAAATTTGAGTTTGGTACTTGATCAAATACTAGCCCGGCCCAAGGGGAAAATAACTTAGAAGCACAGAATATTTTTTTTATGTAGTTTGAAGGAACTTTAATGATGATTAGAACAACTCCCTTAATTATTCGTAAATAAATTGACTGTGTGATTAATGGCATGTCTCTTTGGACATCAGCCTCCCTTCACCTCATATTTTATCACTCTAAATTTCCCTTCATTTATATCTATTCAAGAGTAAATAAATTAATTGAACATATCAGAATAGGTATATCAATATTTGTGAAACGTTGTGATTTAGACTAATTAAACGGAAGTCCGGAATTTTATAATGTAATATTTTATCTATTTGTCTAGTTTATTAATCTTTTTTTTTAAAAATAGCAGATTTCCCTTAAAGTGGAAATTAAAATAATTCATATTTAAGATATTTTCTGTGTGTATAACATATAACGAAATTAATTCTATTAGTGTGAGTCAATAACAATTTCTATAGATGGAAAATCCGAATTTTCCGTATTACTTATTTGTCTGTCATACACACACCAGCCCCTTATCCAAAAAAAAAAATGAACACCAAAATTTTATAACGACATTTTAAACAAAAATTATAGAAGCGGGCCGGTTGATTTGCTTGCGAGTTTATATATATATATATATATATATATGTTACTGTAAAACCCTACTGTAAATGTCAGGACTTACCAGTAAATCCTAGGATTTACCAAGAGCACTGGTTAAAGTCCGAAATCTAGATGAAATTCGAGCTTTTACCGCTTGGCAGTTGGTCAATCCCCGGTTTTACCGTCTGGCTTGGTAAATGCCCGAAAAACGTTAAATAAATGTGAGATTTCGTACTTTTACCAATGGTGTTTGGTAAATGTGTGGATTTCCCAAGGCTCATTGGTAAATGTCCAGTGAAGAGGAGTGTGGACAGGGATGGATGAAAACCAATGATAGTTCAAAGTGGTCTGAGGGGATTAGGTTTATTCAGGCCATGAAAAACAGAGCCTACCACGAAGGAATCAAATGCTCTCCTCATGAAAGTGGGTTTGGCTACCTCGAAACTCCCTCGTGATATGATAACCAATCTCGCTTCTTAGGTACAACTTGAGCAAATTCTTGATGATACTTAGAGGTTCAAATGTTGGCTCTTGAGGAAGATATGACAAAAATGTAGGAAGTAAAACATCCTGATGGCGGCAAACTTCAGCAAGACAGTGCCAATAATAAGTTATCTGCCACCAAACAGAAGATGTGCTCTGTCAAAGAAATTCGCCAAGCAGCAAGGGAAGGTCTTGAATCACAGGCCAAGAAAATGGGAAAAACGACGAAAGGAAAATTCCCAGATCCCGAAGTTGGCCAGAACGTGAGAATCAAAATTCCTGATGTCGACCAATCTAAAATCGACCTCAAAAGCATTGCAGTGATCGTCAAAAAAGAAGATGGGTTCTACCAACTCGGAACTTCTTCAGAAAAATTGAATACATTATATTCGCGTAATCAGTTTACAATTTGCACCGAGAATTTCATGTCTCCTGATGAAGTGCCCGACGAAGAGATGAGCCTTCGCTCCGCAGTTCTTCAACAGTCATTGGTTAGTGGCCAGGATTTCAAAAAATGCAACTGCTTAAAAAAATGTCCAAATAAGAAATGTTTGTGGACGTTAGCTAATATGAAGTGCAATTCAAAGTGCCACAATTCTCTCCCATGCTGTAAAAAATAATAATAAAACTTATTCCAAAATTTTCATTTCAAATAACCTTTATTCCAACTTTTACCAACATACGCTGGGAAATGTTAGGATTTACCAAAATCTGTTGGTAAAAGTCCGAAAGACGCATCCTGATTGAGATAATTCTAGCTTTTACCGAGCCTCTTGGGAAATCCTAAGATTTACTGGCTAAAGTCCGATTTGAAAGATAAAATCGGACATTTACCAACGCTTCTGGTAAATCTTAGGATTTACCACTCTCCGGGGTTTTACAGTAACATTTATTTGTCTGTTACCAATCTGGCGGTCGGAATTATTGTTTTTTCGTAACCAAAAACGATATATAAGCATTTCATGCTAAATTTAAGATCGAGTTCGTTGACGGCTAAAATCGGACAGAGGAAAGGGGGTTTAGAGGGGGGAGAATTTCAAATTTTGAAAATTTATCTGTAATTATCCGTCGGATCAATTAAGTGTTTAGTTTGTATTAATCTCTTTGTAATTTTAATTGTCTATATTTTCTCTAAGATTAACATTAACCGAGATATTTGGAATTTTAGCAGATTTCCCTTAAGAGAAATCGGCTATTGAGGTCGTACTCATGACGCGATTTTCGAAAAATGTCTTCAATGAGGAATTTCAAAAATTCGAAATATTTCCGTTACTATACGTCGGATCGAAAAATTGTATAGAACAAATCTTCTTGCAAATTAAATTTACTATAAATATTGCTATATACATTTATTCTCTATTAACCTATATATATTTGCATTTTTATTAAGTGTGTGCCGTTAACGGACGTGATGAGATCGGCCGTTTCCGTAAATTAGTCGGCTCTCGAATGGAGATTTCTCTATTGTATAACTTGACGTGTGAAATCTGCTTAGTTTACGCAGCCCCTGAATGACGGATATTTTCGTTTTCAGCCTTCAGTAAACCCTCACTCCTACTCATGTCATAATGTAATATCATATTGTGAAATAATATCAAATGATATTGGCAGAGTTTGGTCAAAAGCAGCTGATTTAACCAGATTATCTGCTACTTTATCAGTTTAGTTAACGCAGCCCCTGCGTGACGGAGTTTCTCTTGCAGCCTCACTGCCACCCTGATATTTTCTAAGATTATGCCTACTAAATACTGACAAAATGTTATATTTAAGATCGTTTATGAATTTTATTTTTTTGAGTTACCACAAATTTGTATTTGCATTGTTTTTGGGCCGGCACTTTTGAAGAAGTCAAAATATGTTATTTAAGTTAAAGATAAATGCTTTTTTTTGAACAAGGTTTTTAAATTACACTTCCTATAAGTATAATAAAAGTAGTTTTCGGAACTATATTTGTGTTTTCACTCCGCATCCTTTATAGAATAATTAATCAAAAACTTATTTTATTAAACTTATTTTATAAACTTATTATTTTTTGTCAAAAACTGTATATGCATGTTAAGCTGTTATATCATCAAATATTTTAGTAGAAGCTTAGATGTCAAAAAGCTAGAGTGGCGAGTTCGATTCTCGCCTGGGCAAAGGAAATTATTTAGTGACGAAATTCATTAAATAACATCCTCAGGCCCACCCTGGCTAGAAAAGGGAGGTAACCTGTAGATAACCCGTCCCAATTAGCCTAAGTTGCAAAAAGTGGACGTTAATAAATAATAATAATTAGATGTCAAATATTGTTTTCAACAGATCTTTACTAGATAAGGTACATGTAAATACCATGTGTTATGACACCATCCATTCACATTTTACGTTCTTAACTCAATAATGTTTATTTGAATTAAATTTAACTATTAATTAACGTCCACTTTTTGTAACTAGGGCTAATTGGGACGGGTTATCTACAGGTTACCACCCTTTTCTAGCCAGGGCGTGACTAAGGATTTTATTTAGGGGATTTCGTCACTAAATAAATTCCTTTGCTCAGGTGGGAATCGAACTCTCCACTCTAGGTTTACCAAGTGAGATTAAGGCCCAATGCTTTTACTCGCATGACTAACCTGAGCCCCAATTATTTGATCGATACCATATTAGATATTTCAGTTATCCCTTAATGATTGTAATCGGGTTTGGAATAGGGAGGGTTAAGGGTATACCGAATTTGAAAATTCAAAATATCTCCAATATTATGAGACGGATCAATAAATGTTATAGGGTAGATTTTTTTAAACTGGTATTACTCTAAAATTATTTTTCTACAATTTTTTCATATTTTATTGTTTCCTGGTTCGGAACCCCCACCCTCTTCCTATTCATCGATTTTTTTATTTTGAAATAGAGAATATATTGTCGAATGAGATCAGTAGTGTGTTGTACTCATCAGCACGTGGAAAACGTTTGGTTAAAGAAGCCTCCGCTTGGTTAGTTAAACTATTTAGTTAATAAAAACGAACATTGAAAGCGACTGCCACCCAATTACAATCAAGGATATCAATGGGTAAATGGGTGCCAAGCCCAATGATTTTATTGCTAGCCTTTTAAAAAACGCAGGGGCTACGTAAACTAAGCAGATTTCCCACGTATTTGCATTTATCACAAAACGTTCAGTGAGAACAATAGTGGTATTTAGGCTTCAAATAAAGTGCTTCATAATATAACAGCTTATTGTTGATATGACATGAATAGGAGTGAGGGGTTACTCTGGGCCAAAAAATAAAAAATATGCGTTATCTCGTTTAATAATGAAGATATTGAAAAAAATGTGCATAACAACATTTGTAGAACGTTACATTAGCAATAAGTTTGATTCTATACAATTTACGATTCAACGCATAATAATGGAGATATTTTGAATTTTCAAAATTCTCCCTGTAACACCCCCTCCCTCTTTGCCTGAGGAGGAGGAAATTTTTCGAAAATCGCGTCATGAGTTCAACCCCAATAGCTGATTTCCCTTAAAAAAGCTAAAAGTTTGGGTGATGCTTTTTTGCTCACTATAAGCAGTAAAGTTAATATTCAATATTGAGCCTCTGGAGGCAAAGGCCTTGAATAGCTCCTGTCACAGACACGATATATAACCGATAGAATATCAGAATCTATCACAATTATGGATGAGGGCCTGTTGGTAGAACTTCAACTCGGAGCAGTTACCGATATAACAAGCAGTGAATTTCGATGCTGTCACCGATATATCTAGTAGCGAATCGGTGATAGTTAGCTGCTCTAGTCACCGTGAACTGGATAACTACTAGCTGCAAGTAATTGGACGAACACCAGATCTAGCGTTAATTGGTAAACTCGACGCCAAAGCCAACCAATAACAACAATGGCATTATAAGAACAGATATAAATCAATATTACCAGCTTTCATTGTAGCTATTGCAAAACATTTGGAAAATCCCTACAGTTATTACAATTGAGATTATGTATTATTTACCTTTGTCTTCATCATTTTGGTTGACGTACACTAGACAAACTATTAGCTTTCTCTCTTGCGAAAAGTTGGCCAATAACATTATGGCATGGCCAATTCTCAAAAATATTGATTGTAATAATAACAAGGATCGTCCAAGTCTACTAGTATAAATAAAATTCCGTCAGATTCAATTTGCAATTATTAGAAGAGCTTCCTTTTTTACAAGAACTAAAGAAGGGGGGGGCGGATTAACAGAACGTATTTGCATAAATCACACAAAGTAATGAAGGTAAGGACGAAATGACAGGTAAGGTTAGAAGAACCTTCCACCTGAGCCGAGTACTGACGAAAATGGCCGATCTAATCCGAACTATACCCGACCACAGACTTCATAAAAATGCAAATATCTCGGTTAATATTCAAGACAGAGAATAAATGCATATAACAATATTTATAGTAAATTTAATTTGCAATAAGATTGATTCTATACAATTTTTCGATCCGATGCATAATAACGGAGATATTTTGAATTTTTGAAAATCCCCCCCTCTAAACTCCCTCCCCCTCCCACTGGTCCGATTTCAGCCGTTAACGAACTTGATCTTCCTTTTTACATGAAACGATTAAATACTGAGTTTGGTGACGATTAAACAAAAATTTCGACCGCTAGAGTGTTAACAGACAAATATGTCTATATACAGGGTGTCCCCAAACCAAACGGCCAAACTTAAGGGATCGATAGAGGATCGAAAAACTAAGAAAAAAAGTCCTCTGGCATATGCCTCGTTTTCGCTTCGTTTTTGAGAAAATCACAAAAAACTGAAAATAGTTGTGCAAAAAGTGTATTTTTTTTAATAATGTATTTAAATTACAAAAAAACTATTGGCTTTTTGAGTAAGCTTAATTTTTTAATTTACGAGGAGTAAATTTAGAGAACATGAATATTCTCACGCCTTCCTTATCAATAAAACGTCTAGGTTGAGTGTTTAAACTTAAAAAGAAAGGATTAAAATGTTTACAATCATTTTAATCCTTTTTGGGGGGAATCCAGCCTCGCATTCTCACATTAATGGTGTTGCTAGTACTGTTCAGTGAAGTCTACAAACATGGCTTGATTTACCAACGCTGAATACGCGGACATAGTCTACGTCTACGGATTCTGCGATGGCAATGCACGTCAGGCAGTTCGGGAATATCGCAGACGGTTTTCTGACCGAGAAACCCCACACAGACGTGTTTTTACCAGCACTTTCAGAAGGCTTCGAGAGACTGGGTCCTTCTCATGTAATCGTCGTGGAAACCGTATGCAGGCTCCGATGGAAGCCGACCTGAGGCGGAGGGAGAGGATACAGAGGCACTTAATACCAACCCTGGCACAAGCGTCCGGAGAGCTGCTTCAGTTCTAAGCATACCAAAGACAACTATTTGGCGCACATTAAGGGCTGACCGCAGGCATGCTTACCATGTACAAAAGGTACAAAATTTAATACCCGCTGATTATCCCCGCCGATTAAATTTTTGTAATTAGTACAAAGAACAATTGCAAAACGATGTAAACTTAAGTTCGAAAGTAATCTGGACGGACGAAGCGACTTTTACACGTGCGGGCATATCAATCAAAGAAACTACCACCTTTGGGCACATGAAAATCCCCGCGCTGTTAGAGAATTTCACTACCAGCATGAGTTTTCTGTAAACGTGCGGGTCGGTCTTTGTTATAATCGCATAATAGGTCCCGTATTTTTACCTGCTCGACTTCACGCTGAAAGTTATCATCTATTCCTGGAGAATGACTTACAGGCACGTTTGGAAGATATCCCTTTGGAAACAAGGCTTGAGACCTGGTTTCAACTCGATGGTTGTCCTGCACATTACGGAAGGGCCGTACGAGACTGGTTGGACATCAACTACCCAGGTCGCTGGATAGGACGTGGTGGGCCGGTGCCTTGGCCTCACCGGTCTCCGGACCTCACGCCACTAGATTTCTTCGTGTGGGGATACGTGAAAGAAAATGTCTACTGAGAGCCCATCCGCACAAGGGATGACCTCATCGAGCGCATCAGAATGGTTTGCAACCAGCTCACCGCAGAACAATGTTTAGATGCACTGCGAACTGTGAGTACGCGATGTGATGCGTGTATTGCAGCGAGAGGCCAGCACTTCGAACAACATTTACGTTGACGCTTTAGAAGTTAACGATGTAATTCTAGAGAAGGTAAAACCTTCAAAATTTAGATTCAGATTAGAATACAATAATTGTATTGGAATAACATTTATTGCTAAAATTCATTCAAGGAATAAAATCCGCTCTTCCATTGGCCTTAACTAGTTTTTGCACAACTATTTTTAGTTTTTTGTGATTTTCTCGAAAACGAGGCATATGCCAGAGGACTACTACTATATATATATATATATATATATATATATATATATATATATATATATATATAGTTATGAACGGACCTCATTTTCGTCATCTCCTGGGTAGGATTGATGGACATTTGAAGACATTTTTCGAAAATCGCGTCATGAGTACGACCTCAATAGCTGATTTCCCTAAAGGGAAATCTGCTAAAATTAAATATCGAGTAAAAATGACGACCGCTGGAGCGTTAACAGAAAAATATATAAATTAAATTTTGAACGGATATCAATTCATCTCCTAGCTAGGATCGATGGACATTAGAGGAAATATTTTCAAAATCCCGTCATGAGCTGATTTCCCTTAAGAAAGCTAAAAGTCAGGGTGATGCTTTTTTGTTCTCTATAATATATCTATATAATCTCTCTCTCTCTCTCTCTCTCTCTCTCTCTCTCTATATATATATATATATATATATATATATATATATGTATATTTATATTTGTCTGTTACCGCTCTAGCGGTCGCAATTTTTGTTTTATCTTTACCAAACTTGATATAAAATTGTTTTATACAAAAAGACAGATCTCAGACAGCTGAAATCGGACAAGGGGGAGGGGGGGGTTAGAGGGGGAGAATTTGAAAATTCTTAATATCTCCGTTATTATGCGTCGTATCGAAAAATTGTATCGACCCATTCTTATTGCACATTTAATGTTCTAGAAATATTGTTATGTACATTTTTTCACTATCTTGATTATTAACTGAGATATTTGCATTTTTTATTTTCCGGTCTTCAGTAAAGCCCCACTCCTACACATCTCATATTAACAATATTCCATTATGTTATGAAGCATTTTATTTAAAGCTTAAGTACCAAATATTGTTCTCATGGAACTTTTAATTTATTTTTGAGATAAATTCAAAAACGTGGCGCACGTGGGAAAGCTGCTTATTTAACGTAGCCCCTGCGTGACGGACTTTTTCATTTGAAAGTGCTCTGCGTTCAGTGCACCGGACCTCATAAATGTCCTGGAACTTAATTTATAGATGTCTTAATGTCTAACAAAACAAATGATATGCAATTTTTAGCATATTTCCCAGAATCCGGGAAATCAGTCATTAAGGTTGTACTTATGATACCATTTTCAAAACATTACCTCAAATGCCCACAACCCTACCCACGAGAAAGTTATCTATCTATCTATCTATCTATCTATCTATCTATCTATATATATATATATATATATATATATATATGTGTGTGTGTGTGTGTCTCTCTCTCTCTCTCTCTCTCTCTCTCTCTCTCTCTCTCTCTCTCTCTCTCTCTCTCTCTCTCTCTCTCTCTCTCTCTCTCTCTCTCTCTCTCTCTCTCTCTCTCTCTCTCTCTCTCTCTCTCTCTCTCTCTCTCTCTCTCTCTCTCTCTCTCTCTCTCTCTCTCTCTCTCTCTCTCTCTCTCCATCTCTCTCTCTTTCTCTCTCTCTATATATATATATATATATATATATATATATATATTATATTAGTCTGTTAACTCTCTAGTGGTCGTTCTTTTTGTTTGTTCGTTACCATACTTGATATTTAAACGTTCTAGGCAAAAATGAAGATAAAGTTCATTAATGGCAGAAATCGGACTAGTGGGAGGGGAGAGGGTTTAAAGGGGGAGAATTTCGAAAATTTGAATTACTGTTGTTATAATCCACTAATAACCTAAAAAACGTTTTTTCTGTAATCGTTGAATAATGGTAACATTACTAAACTGAAATGAGTGAAGAAAGTGAAACATTTTGCAATAGAGTGAAGAAAGTGAATTGCCTTCTTAATTAGTAATAAGTATAAATTAAAAAATAATTTGAAGTTGGAAATTAAATGCTTTTAAATGTTTCTTAACATTGTAAGAATTTATTTTAACAAAATAAATTGAAATGTGAATGAATTATTGGTGGAAATAATCAATATATTTTAAAATTTAAATAATATAATAATTACCTTCCTTGTTTATAACGTGCACTTGTTTATAACTGCACTACTTCACAATCATCACTAGTTGTTTTATAACTATGCTTATAACCTTTCACAACCATGCTTATAACCTACCAACAACATACCATAATCTTCACAACAACCTAATTTTGTTCATATTCTGGTTAGATCTGATCATGTATTACACGATTACAGAAAAAAATCGTGAAATTACCACACTCGCTTCGCTCGTGTGGGTAAACGTTTCACTCGAGTTGTAAAATGATGTACTTTCGTCACTTGTATAATAAATAACTATATACTGATAAGGGACAACGACTTACTACACGAATACAATTTACCCGGACACAGGCTAAACCCCCCTTCCTTTGACAGATATAACATGTAAGTAAACAGACCCGGATTAAAACGTTAACAACCCATTAGGCTTACAGACGTATAAAACCTACTGACTGTTGCGATCTGGCTGCGGCGATAAGCAGTGGAAGCTGAAATATATAAAAAATCCCACAACCAAACCACTAACAAGAATTTAGGAAGGGCCACCAACAATCGACTCGAGTCCAAATTCAAATATATAAATTTATTTATAATGAAAATATTTACCAATTATAAATATTAATAATTAAAATGAAAAGGCACCTTTATAAATATAATGGGGGACACTTAATAATACTTAGTCTATATTACAATAGAAAGACTTAGCTGTTTAATAGAAGTGCTGACTTAGCCGTGAGAGATAGAGTGGGCTAGGCAGGCAGGAACAAGCTGAAGGATTAACTCTCGCTCGTGAACCAGGGTCTCCCTTCCAGAGGATGCCGAATATGACTGCCTTTAATCCGCCGTAAGAGGGTCCTTTTATAGGGCTAATCCGGGAGTGAACTTTGAACTGCCGATCGAAATACGCTCAAAAAGTGCATTTAACGTGAATTAATTATCGAAATTCATCCGTATTATTACTTAGTGTACCGACGTTAAGAGCTTTGAATGTTATTATCAAAATCCATCGGCGTTATCTATGAAAATGCTAGAGCACATGGTGACTTCACTCCAAATTGGATATAATTCTTATTTAAAGGTAAAAACAATACATTTAAGCATTCATACATAATAATCTTAATGTGCTCTGTGCTGGGAATACTCAGAATATAAAATATATGGCCATTTATAATGGGGTTATGTAATGTAATGTTTATTTCATTACATGACTAACGGACAACTAACTCAGTACAACTTTTTGACGTGCTTGAAGATGGTGCCATCGCATCCCCTGTCTCGCCACTTCTACACATTCTCAAATAGAAATATGGAATATGTGTTGAGATGACGTCACAAGTAAGCTATACAAGCACAAGGAAATCTGTTTAGTTTACGCAACTCCTGCGTGACGGAGTTTTTATTTTTTTCCCTTAGACGATTTTGTTCGAAAGGTGAACTGCACGCAACACGTTACAATAATCCAGAATATGAAATTTCAACATTCTAAGGCTTGCCATTTTTGAATGGTTAAAATGGTAACAAAAGTTTGTTAAAACAAAGATTTATATCTTACTACTATTTAACAAATTAAAAGAATTAGTCCTACTCACAACCATCAAGTCTATTTTAAAAATCCCTCATATTATAATATATGAAATATATTATATAATACAATCAATTATATTTATAAGGACGACAGTATTACATAGTATATTTCGTATATTAAAGTATAGGAATTATTTTTTAAATGATTATAGTTAGAAAAAAGCTTTTAATTAGTTAGATAATAGTAAGGTATAAAACAATATAATTAAAAAATTGTTTGTCAAAACTTATACTAAAATAACCGCTTGAGCAGGAATGGTGAACACTCAAAACGCGTCGGGAATAAAAGAAATGATTATGTGAAGGAATTATTATTTTTCTGACTTTACGGCTCAAACAACATTCATAAACAATAAATGGTGAGGATATAAATCTCCTGTGTATTTTGCCAGACCTCGTTTTCGACATCTCCTTCGTTGGATTGATGGCCATGTGCAGTCATTTAGCAGATTTCCCCCTAAGAGAAATCGCCTATTGAGGTTGTATTCATGACGTGATTTTCGAAAAATGACCTCAAATGTCCATCGGTGCTACTCAGGAGATGACAAAAATGAGGTTAGTTCAAAATTATATATATTTTAATGATATGTAATTTAATAATATTAAAATTATTTATTTCTTATCAGTCTCAACCAGTTTCGTCGAGACTGATTAGATGGCTGGAACCTCTTATATACCAAAACAGTAGATACAATCGATATTTACGTTACATAATTTTGTAATCAATTGTACTGAGTACATAAAATTTGTAAAACAAACATTTAACAATAAAATTCCCAGAAGGCTAAAGAAAACTAATTATTTGCTTAGATATTAAAAGTGTTCTACTAAAATGTAAATTTAAAATATGAAAATAGTATTAAACAAAAAATCGGTTCAGTGGGAAGGGCGTTTTAGGGTTTTTTTTTTTTTGAAAATTCGAAATATCTCCGTTTTTATACGTTGTCTAGAAACATTGTAAAGAACGAATCTTATTGAAAATTGGATGTACTTTAAATATTGTTATGTACATTTATGCTCTATCTTGAATATTAGCCGAGATATTTGCATTTTTCTGTTTTCAGCCTTCAGCAAACTCCGTTTCAGCCTTCGGCAAACCCCCACTTTTATTCATGATACATAAAATAATTTTTATTTATTAACGTCCACTTTTTGCAACTTAGGCTAATCGGGAATACATAAAATACACTCAACCGCAAAAAAAAAAAAAAAACCGGACACTTAGATTTAGTCTTATAATTTTGTTAAATACTTAATATATATGTATATTAATCTTTTTAATTAAAATAATTGGTTAATCTATAGGTTATTTAAACAAAATCTGCCAAAAGTGAATAATTTTTATTGATTATTTACAAAAAAATACAAAATAAAAAAAAAATAAAAAGATAAATTAACACATTTAAAAAAAAAAATATTCTTCATTTTTATTACAGTGAATGGTAGACTTCGCTACCCCAAGCGTTTCGGCAATGAACGTAAGCTCCGGCCTTTCATCTAAGTTTGAAAGACCCATTATTCTGGACCGAAATAAAATTAAAACATTAATAAAAGAAAATGCTTGGTTAATAACTAAAGATGTTTAAATATGCGAAAAACTACTTACAGTTTAGAATAGATCAACTTCATGACAAATAAATCTAATCTGAGTTTTATCTAATTGTTTACTATTCCTGAAGGGATTAGTTCAATGGACTTAGACTCTAAATTCTCTGTAATAACTAGAATACCCACTTAAAGAAAATTGCTGAAAATTAGCTTTTAATACGACAAAAATGAAGTGTCCGGTTTTTTTTGCGGTTGAGTATATACTGTTATATAATAAACTACATTATTCGAAGCTTAAATACGGAATATTGTTTTAAAGAAACAAATGCGTTTATTAGACAAGAAACATGCAAATAAGTTATCGTGACTCCCCCCCCCCCTTCTTAAGTACTTGGACTACTAAAATTTGATTGATTGAGATAAAAATTATTGTGTTTCATTACAAATTACAGTACTGGATATAGTAAATATATTTCAATAAAAATCTTTATTTCAATACCCTCTTTTTGAAGGATTTTTCGAAAAACCCATCCACAGTACCTTT
Source organism: Riptortus pedestris (assembly GCA_019009955.1). Lineage (NCBI taxonomy): Eukaryota > Metazoa > Arthropoda > Insecta > Hemiptera > Alydidae > Riptortus > Riptortus pedestris. The sequence goes on from CM032231.1 coordinate 11,966,369, forward strand.
ATCTCAAAAAGTAAAAGTTCAATGAGAACAATATTTTGTATTAAGGATTGAAATAAAGTGTTTCATAATATAATAACGCATTGTTAATATGACGTGAGTTGGAGTGGGGGTTTATTCAAGGCCGAAAACTACAAAAAATGCAAATATCTCGGTTAATATTAAAGATAGTGATAAAACATACATAACGACATTTATAGAACATTACATTTGAAATAAGATTAGTTCATACAATTTTTCGATCCGATGCTTAGTAACGGATATTAAGAAAAATTAAGAAATTTTAAAATTCCTCCCCTCTAAACCATTCCTCTCCGGTTTAAACCATTTACGAACTTGATCTTCATTTTTGCATAAAACGTTTATATATCAAGTTCAGTACCTATAAAACAAAACTTGCAACCGCTATAGCGTTAACAGACAAATATATATATATATATATATATATATATATATATATATATCAAATATGTACTATCATAACAATGGTAATGTCATTATGAAAAATGACAATATGCGTTGAACTCGATATGATTGTTTAAAGATTACTTAGATTGCAAGGAGGGCAGCGATCTCTTCCCCTCACCTAGCTTTTTGGATATAAATGAAATTACTTTTTAGGGTTCCACTATTATTTAATTCCATCAGGTAGATAAATTATTAAAATAATATTTTGAATCAATAATTTAAGGAAATCAATGTTGATGCGGGAGCAGACGTCGACGTGAGGCTAAACCAGATAATTGAGTTAACTTATTTCCTGTGAAATGGTGGAATTACTGGAAGTGATTTCCACTGATTGTGAGATTTACTATTACTAATATAATATTATGGAAAAAAAACTATGCTTAAACTATATGTGCTTGGATTGGTATTGACGGGAAATATGCTCATTATAGATATTATTAAATTATAATAAATGCTATTCATGATTATGGTGTGGATTATTCAAAAACGGTGAGTCACAAAAAGGAATAGATTAGAAACACGTTTTCTAGATTAGGAACTAAAAATTCCATTCTACTAGTCCAGAAAAGTTACCCTTTAGTATTAGCTAATTCGGAAAAACAATGTCGTGGAGGGAAGTGTAATTGTACACATTGAAGTCTTGCTATCATTAGTGAGTCTGCAAATATTTCCCGGGCATCGTCGAGTACCTTAGCTTATATATATATATATATATATATATATATATATATATATATATATATATATATATATATATATTGAACGGACCTTATTTTCGTCCTCTCCTGGGTAGGATCGATGGACAATTGAGAAAATGTTTCTAAAATCGCGTTCAACCTCAATAGCGATAGATTCCTCTTAAGGGAAATGTGCTAAAAACAGAGTTGATAAACAGAATCAGTGCTTTTACGTGAGAATACTGCAGTTAGAGATGCATTGATCTATGCACCAACGTGTGGGCGTATTTGGGAGCAAAACAGGTGGGCAGTGACGTCATTACCATGCACTGCCTATATTCAACGCGATGGCAAGTGTTAACACAACAGCGTCTACCATGTAACCGAGCAAGAACTATGTTGAAACGTAATTATTCTAACTACCTCTGTTGCCCTTTTCTAGCATATTTTGAGTTCTAGCTGATTTAACTTATGAAAATGCCCGTCAAGCAGGGGCTGCGTAAACTAAGCAGGTTTCCCACGTGGAGTTTCCACTGTGAATATTAAATGAATATATACAAACGGTAATAAGAAACACAAACGGCGGGAAGCGCCTGAAATGTAAACAAACGGGTCAGGCATCCTCCAAACTAAAAGAAAAACAATTACAGAAATATGTCATCAATTTAATTAAAAAATATTTACTATATAGCACTGTAATTTTTAATGAAACACAATAATTTTTATCAACTCACAATCAAACAAATTTTAGTAGTCCAAGAAAGAAGGGGGGGGTGGTCACGATAACATATTTGCATGTTTCTGGTTTAATAAACGCATGTGTCTCTTCAAAACAATATATATATAATAGTGTTGTTGTTTTCGACCAGGTTTGATCCCCCTTAAGGGAAATCACCTATTGAGGTCATACTCATGACGCGAGTTTTGAAAAATTTCTTTAATGTCCATCGATCCTCCCCAAGAGATGACGAAAATGAGGTCCGTTCAAAATTATATCTATCTATCTATCTATATATATATATATATATATATATATATATATATATATATATATATATATATATAAATGTATATTTGTCTGTTACCGCTCTAGCGGTCGTAATGTTTGTTTGATCGTTACCAAACTCGGAATTTAACCGTTATATGTAAAAAGGAAGATCAAGTTCGTTAATGGCGGAAATCGGACCAGCAGGAGGGGGGGGTTTAGAGGGGGGATTTTTGAAAATTCGAAATATCTCCGTTATTATGCGTCGGATCGAAAAATTGTATAAAATCAATCTTATTGAAAATTAAATTTACTATAAATGATGTTCTATACATTCACTCTGTATCTTGCATATTAACCGGGATATTTGCATTTGTATTGTGTGAGTGGTCGGCCGAAGTCGGCCATATTCGGGACTTTCCGACGAAAGCTAGTTCGGCCGTTTCCGTAACTGTTCGTCCCTTGTTAATTGGTTTAGAGATTCGTTACTACTACCGTTATGAGTAGGCAGATTTCTCTTTAGTAAAACTTCACGTGGGAAATCTGCTTCGTTTGCGCAGCCCCCGCGTGACGGCCTTTTTTTGGAGTACAGGTTATACTTAGTACTCCTAATGTAAACAGAGGTACAACAGTCATGTAAAATAGTTTTTAAGTATCTTTAATCTTGCCCTGAAGAAGAGAAAATAAATATTCTCGAAATATTGGAATGAACTAAGATTATTTCACCAACACTGACCAAAGCTCCAAAAAACAACAACACCATATATTTATATATATGTATATATATATATATATATATATATATATATATATATATATATATATGTACGTATACAATTTAGAACGGACCTCATTTTCGTCATCTACTAGGTAGGATCGATGGACATTTGAAGAAGTATTTCGAAAATCTCGTCATGAGTAAAAGCTCAATAGCAGATTTCCCTTAAGTTAAAGTTTGCTAAATCGTGTAGTTCCCCTCAAGAGACGACATAGATGACGCGAAACAAATACTAAGTCAGTAGAAAATTTTTCACTTGCTTTTCATCTAAAGACCTTCCGCCATTTCCCCTTCAACGATAATTAAAAAATATATTTAAATATATCGACAAGGAAACAAATTCAAAATATCATTTTCGTTAAACTCTGGGGTTGAGGAAATTGTTTTCATCTTTCTACTTAAGATTAATATTTTCTTTGACACCAGCATCTCTTTTGAAATGGCATTTGGAGGGGGGGGAGTCCAATCTCTGAAAAGTAAAATGTGGTATTTTTGCTAAATTAAAGTTTTATCAGCTTTTTATCTTCCCGCCTGTTTTTATATTCCTTATATTTGCCGCAGTTTCTCTTTACCTCTGGCGGACATTTCCTTTGATATATATATTTATTATTTAAGTCATTCGACTCTTTTTGATGCCACAGCCCTTCTTAGAAAAAAGAATTAATAACTGTAGATGGTCACGCAGGAGCTGCGCAAACTCTGCACTTTTCTCAACATCTGTGACGGCTTCATCCAACTCTCCGTCCTTTATTCCTCGAGGAATTGTATTAAATATTTCTTCTCGGTAGTCATTTCACTCTGTATCAGCCTGCTTGTGGGCAGGTTCTAAGGGAGTCATAATCGTTAGTCATCCCGAGGGGCTGTCAGACGTATATACTCAATAGACTCCGGCTGAGGTAGGGATCGAACTTGTACCTATTAGCAGATTTACCTTAAGGGAAATCAGCTATTGAGGTCGTACTCATGACGCGATTTTCGAAACATATCTTCAAATGTCCCTCGATCTTACCCAAGGAGATGACGAAAATGAGGTCCCTACACAACTCTATATATATATATATATATATATATATATATATATATATATATATATATTTGTCTGTTAACGCTCTAGCGGTCGCAATTTTTGTTTGATCATTACCAACTCGATATTTAAACGTTTTATGCAGAAAGACAGACTAAGTAAGTTAATGGCTGAAATCGGGCTAATGGGAGGGGGGGTTTAGAAGGGAGAATTTTCGAACATTCGATATATCTCCGTTACCATACGTCGGATCAAAAAATTGTCTAGAACCAATCTTATTGCAAAATAAATGTTCTATAAATATTGTTCTATACAGTTTTTCTGTATCTTGAATCTTAACCGAGATATTTGCATTTTTATTAAATGTGTGCGGTTAACAGGCGAGATGTGTCGGTTCTATTCCGACGAAAGCTAGTTCGGCCGTTTCCGTAACTGTTCGGCACTCGTCAAATTGGGGTAGAGACTCGTTACTAGAACTGTTACTAGTATGCAGATTTCTCTATTGTAAAACTTCACTTGGGAAATCTGCTTAGTTTACGAGGCCCCTGCGTGACGGGGGTGTACATTTATTCTCTATCTTGAATCTTAATCGAGATATTTGCATTTTTATTAAATGTGGGCGGTAACGCACGAGTGAGTTTCCCGCCAAAAGCTAGGTCGGCCGTTTCCATAACTGCTTGGCTCTCGTATGGAGATTTCTCTATTGTATAATTTCACATGGGAAATCTGCTTAGTTTCCGCAGCCTCTGCGTGACGGACTTTTTTTTACCTTCAGTTTGCTGATGGTGATGGTAGATGTACACACGCCTTAACCCATGACAATTGGCATCAACGCTAGAAGGTATATATATAATTTTGAAAGGACCTGATTTACTCAGCTCCTAAGTAGAATCGATGGACATTTGATGCAATTTTCGGTTTATATATATATATATATATATATATATATATATATATATATATCCTCCCCTCCACCTTATTTTTCCTGGGAGTTGCTTCAAGGCGGTCGGGACAGCGAGCGAGGGCAGTTCTCTACTACCTCTATACTAATCCCTATCAGCTTAGTGAACCTCTCAATCATAGTCAGTAAATATGCCTGTCACCAACGAAGATTTATTGGCTGTAATTAATAAAAACAATGAAGACACAAAAACCTCATTAAATAAGATTACGTCTGTTTTGGATAGCTTATTAGTTGAGATCTCCGATCTTAGGGTGAAATATTCCCAGCAGGAAATCAGAATAAATACATTAGAAAGTGAAATAAGATATTTGAAAAGAGAGAGGAAAAGAAACAACCTTTTATTTTTTAATGTACCTACTACAGAAAATGAGGATGTTTCTACAAAACTTATAAATCTTTGTGAGGAAGTAGAGGTACATGTGCCAGAATATGCAGTTAGGAACTGTTTTAGAATAGGGAAAGGACAGGAACCAAGGCCAATTTTGGTATCGTTCAACAATAGCACCATCAAACATGCAATAATGAAAAAGAAAATTGCCCTCGCTAGCAAGAATATAAGATTAAGCCACGATAGGTTGCCAGAGGATAGAAAGGAAGGCCAAAAAATATTTTCTTGCATCAATAAATTAAAGGCTATAAATGAAAACGCTAGCTATAGGAAAGGATTTTTCAAAGTCAGAGGTAGGTTTTACCGTTTACAAGAAGTGGAAAATATGCTGAATGTTTCGGCTGCTAATTCGAAGAAGACTTGGACAAGTTGAAACAAATGCAGAAAAAAAGGAAAACCGAAGAGAAATTAAAGCATTTTGAGTTCCGGCCAAGATCCAAGTCGCAGGAGGGACTGCCATCTGGAAGTACTCTCTGACACAAACAACTCCAAAAATCGGATGGGCCTCATATGACCCAGAATCGATCGAATAACTCTAGAAAGGCACCAAAGAACCTCGTAACTAATACTACTAACACATTAGAGTTTACAGAGCCTATAAAACACACATAAAACTTAATATTCTGTAACATTAATGGTTATTCTAATATTTTTACTGTTAAGATAGACGATTTGTCAAATAATTTAGCGATATGTCTAGTCGAAACTTGGTTAGATAACTTAAATTTCAACACTCCACTTTGGTTGGCTAACTATCATCCTGTTGTCAGTAATGCTGTCAGAACCAATCTATATGGAAGGTCTAGTGGAGCTATTATAACCTTCATAAATAAAGCCCTAATTAAAGATACAAGGGATATCACTATAATAGCGTGCGACCGTTACATGATTATAGTTAAATTGAATATTTTCAACAAATTTATAATAATAGGAAATGTATATTTACCGCCAGAATGTGACTTCGAAAGCATCTTGAATAAAATTTATGATTTGATATCTCAATATCAAAACCGTCCTAACCATTATATAATTCTCTGTGGTGATTTTAATGGGCACGTAGGAGATTTGAATAGTTTGGACGATGATTTATTTACAGGGAGCAACCTATACGGCTCAAGAACTGTTAACCACACAAAGGTTAATAAGCGGGGTAAACTCGTGGTTGAAATATTGGAATCTTTGGGACTATACCTTTGCAATGGTCGATCCATCTCGGATAGGCCTGGAAGATATACTTACATTTCTGGTAGGGGTAAGAGTACTGTAGACTTGGTTTGGATTGACGAAAATTGTATTTCATTGTTCCAGAATATGCAAGTGGGCATCTTTTCAGAATTTTCCGACCATTTAGCATGTACGGTTTCCTTATCATTCACGCCAGTAAGCAACAAAACTAAGGAACAAAGGAAACTTACATCATTCAATAGTATAAGATGGGACCCATCAAAAATTGAAAACTTCCAAAAATATTTACAAAGTTCATCAGGAATTTACTACAGTTCTAACAATAGTAACGAGTTATATAGAAACTTTATTATATCAATTACTGAAGCTCTAACACACTCAGGCTTAATGGTCCACAAAAGTAACTATAATAAGTATTCTTTCAACCCTAAAAATAAATGGTTTGATCTAGAGTGTCGCCTGTTGAAACGCAATGTACAGCAGAAATATAGAATAATGACTAAAAACAAGTATTCGGACAGTGCAATGGACGATTACCTAAATGCAAAAAAGGTTTACAGGGCAATCATACAGTTAAAGAAATGTCAATATAGGGCCGTTGTCATTGAAAAACTAAGAAATGTGAGAAACAGTGCCGAGTTTTGGGAAACTGTAAAATCACTTAAGCCTGCAACTTTACATACTAATGAAATTCATATAGACCTTTGGGCTGCTCATTATAAATCTCTTTATGGGCAAAAAATTAAATCTGACAAATTGTTTTTTTCTGTCACTCACCCTATACTTGACCAGCCATTTTCATTAGAGGAATTACAGTACTGCATTAAACGGTCAAAAAACAAGAAATCCCCTGGGTTTGATAACATTATATATGAGGTTTTCAAGAATCTTACCCCAGAATGGGAACATTATATATTGAATCTGTTCAATACCATAGTTGACTCGGAAAATCCACCAGAGGCTTGGTCAAAATCCAAACTGCGATTAATGCACAAAAAGGGAGATAAGAAAGATGTCGACAACTACCGAGGAATCTCTTTAATAAATAATATAGCAAAGTTGTTTACAGCTATACTAGCTCGCAGAATTCTTGATTGGGCCGAGAGTGAGCAGTTGATCCCTGAAGAACAGGCAGGTTTTAGGGAAGGAAGAGGTTGCATTCAGCATGTCTTCTCACTGACTGCATTAGTTGGTATGCATTTTCAAGGGAAGGGAACCTACATATATGCAACATTTGTCGATTTCAAGAAAGCATTCGACTCTATAAACCAGGAGCTACTCTGGCAAAAATTGTTTACTCTTGGGCTCAGCGGGAAAATAATACGAATTCTAAAAGCACTTTATGACAAGGCTTCCATGTTTATTAAAATAGGTTCCGAGCTCTCAGATGAAATACCAATAAGTTATGGATTATTGCAAGGGGAAAGTCTCAGTCCAATCCTTTTCATTTGTTTTCTAAGCGACATAATTTCTTTTTTCCATAATAGTGGTGCGACAGGGATCCCAATAGACAGCGCAAATGAAATCATAATGCTCTTATTTGCTGACGACATTATACTTCTAAGTACTTCATGGCACGAAGCTCATAAAAAACTTAAAATATTAGAAACTTATTGTAACCAAAACTCACTCATGTTGAATCCAGACAAATCCAAAACAATTGTATTCCACAAATCCCCCCGAACTAAAAATTTGAAACCTCTTTACTGGCAGGATAAGGAATTGGAGTACATTAAAACCCACACATACCTTGGAGTGCCTTTTTCCTCATCAGGAAGATTTTCCAAAGCTGCAGAACATTTCAGCCAGAGATCGAATGCGGCAAGAGCAAAGGTTAGGGAAATACTGGGAAGAGGAAAGAGTGATTCCTGGGAAGCAAGAATAGCCCTATTTGATTCAATGGTGTCATCTACTCTTCTTTATGGAGCAGAGATTTGGGCTCCAAATTACCTAGATCTTGTGGAATCGGTACAGCTGAGGTTCTGGAAGTATTTGTATTCTTGGCCAAGAAGTACCCCGAATTACATAGTCCGTTTGGAAACTGGGCGAGCGCACTTAAGTGTAGTTATATTTAAGAAAATTATTAATTTCTGTGTTAAACTGCTCTCAATGCCTGACCACCGACTTCCAAAAAAATGTTTTCTTAAGCTGCTTAGTTTGCACAATAGGAAAAGCGACATAAAATATAATTGGGTGTCACAAGTAAAATTTATAGCAGGAAATAATTATGTTGAAGAATATTTTTTCGAATCTTTAGACCAACAAACTTTGCTAGCCAACAAGATCACAATCATTGAAACAATTGTAAACAATCTCCATTCCGTTGACGTAGATAGAGTTCTTAACTCAAGTTACAGCCGAATATATAGAAGTATTTGTAGTTTTAACCATTCTCTCCCTGAAAATTATTTAACGTTCCACACAAACATAAATAAAATCAAACTTATCAGTCAAATAAGGATTTCCTCTAGCGAGTATTTAAAATTATCCTACAGAAACATGACTCAAATTATAAAAACTGGAGAGGTATGTAAATGGTGCCAAAAATATATTTACCTACATTTGAATCATTTACTGCTGTATTGTCCCGCTTTTACATCACACAGGATAAAATTCCTTGACAAATATATAGTGCCTCAAAGAGAATACCTATCATTGGTAAACATTCTGGATTACAACAATGAAAGTAAAGTTAATGATATTTTTTGTTTCTTATCAAAAGTTTGTGAAAGGTAACAATATAAAAGAAAGAATTGTATTATTTTTTATGGGGGTGCTTATTCAATAATAATCGACAAATTATTTATTTATTTTTTATTATTTATTTATTCTTATGCAGTTATACTTATTATTAGAAGAGTTATACTTATCTTAGATAATAGTCATGTTAATCTGATATGTTAGAAAACTGATCTTTATTTAGACATTAAAAAAGAATGAATTAATTTACATTTACATTAAATTATAACCTATTGAATTCAGTATTATAATCATTTAGATTAATATTAATATTGTATTACGTGCCAATGCATATGGTGTTCAGTTGTAATTCTAGGAATTATTATTATTTTATGTACACATACTTTAAGAAGTATAATATACTAATAACCATACTAACACTAATTGGCCAGACTCTTGGCAACATGTTGTAAACAGAAGCCAATAAAAATATCTATCTATCTATCTATCTAGTCATAAAAATGTACTTCTCAAGTATATATATATATATATTTGTGTGTATTTTTTTCCGTCATGAAGTAACGCTACAGGAAGGGGTTTATTTGCCACGCGTCCTGTAAATCCTTTTGCACATAATATGTGCTTGGTACATAACAATAATTTTTTTTTAAACAATGAATAAATAAATTTGTAAAATAATATTACTTACCACAGAATAAAAAGAAAAACAAATGTCAGTTTCAATGATTAATTAAATTAACAGTAGTCGGGTTTTAAATAATTCATACAGTTATACAAGTTTTCAGCATATTTTCTTAATTGTTTATTGTATATATATAGACTCGAAAGCAAAAAATCCGGCCCGCTTCAATTTCTGTTTTAAATACCATTATAAGATGGGAGACATCTAAGTAATACGGAAAATTCGGATTTTCCATGTTGAGAAATTTTTATCGTTTCACACTAACAGTATTAGTTTCGTTATATGTTGTTCTCACAAAAGATATCTCAGATATGAATTATTTTAAAAATGTATTTTAATTATTTTATAAATGATTTAATTTCTGTATTCTCTACATTTAATGGCGTGGACCAGCAAAGGCTACATAACGGAACTAAAAATATAAATATCCGACTGCATAATTACAGTTCAAGTCAATAATTTCTACAACGGAAAGCGTCTGAATTGTAAACAAAGATGTCAACCAACCTCGCAGAGCTGAATAGATTAGTAGAAATATTATAGACTGGAAAGAAAAACAATTAATAAAATATATCTGAATATAACATATGGGTCTTTTGTACAATAAGCATACACTTTTCAAGAACTAGTAACAATTACTCATTTTATTATTATTTGGAACATGTGATTCACCTCTAACCTAATTTTGTATTTAAACGCATTCATTTATCAGATTTACATGAAAAACACTAACAATGAATTTGCTTAAGTTAAGCCAGTTAATATCTAATGTGAATGTTTCAGTCCGGTTTCTTCAGAAGAAGGGATTAATCCATTCTGAGAAAAAGTGCTCCAGACTTCATAAAATGAAAATTCATTATAGAAGGAACAGAGGGCCAATTTGGAAGTGTAATCTTACAGGATGTAAGAAGGAAATTAGCATTTCGCCAAAGCTGCGAAGCTCAAATAAGTAAATAAATAAATATACTCATGGTCAATGGGATATACCACAACCAAATTTTGCAAAAAAGAATTAAACATGTCTAGTCACACAACTACAGACTGGAAAAATTTCATGCGAGAGTTATGCGCATCAGATCTAATCTCAAACCCTATAAAGATTGGAGGTGAAGGCTTAAACGTTGAAATTGATGAAACATGCTTCTCCCGAAGGAATTATCAACGTGGAAGATTATATCCATCGCAGTGGATCTTCGGAGGTGTTTGTCGTGAGACTAGGGAAGTTTTTCTATATGCCGTGCCTGACCGTTCAGCTGTTACCCTAACTAAGTGTATAAAGGCATGTGTACTACCGGGATCCACAATATTTTCTGATTGTTGGAAGTCATACCATGGTCTGAGGAAGGTTCCAGGAATGCGATATAAGCACTATCCAGTAAATCATAGTGAAAATTTTGTAGATCCCATTACAGGAGCCCACACACAGAGAATTGAGTCTTTGTGGGCTAGTTTGAAGCGAAGGAACAAGATTGAATGCGGAACAAGTAGGGCATTATTGGATTCATATTTGTGTGAATTTGCGTGGAGAAGAAGATATGAGAAGGAATACCTACTTCATAAAATATTGCATTCAATGTTTGAATATTGGTCACCTTCAGCATGATTTATTTTGTTCAGTATTAAATAGTTATTTTCTTTTTTTATAAACAAGCATTTATCTTGTTTAGTAAACATAACCTAGAGTTTATTGAAGTAACACATGAGTAACTGTTACTAGTTCTTGAAAAGTGTATGCTTATTGTACAAAAGACCCTAACATATTAATTTTGTTGAAAAAATATTTAATATAGCTAGTGCTGTAATTTGTATTGAATCAGAATTATTTTTACCTCAATCGCTCAAATGTTAGTAATCCAAGAACAAAAGGGAGGGGGACCAACAAAACGTATATGCATATATCTCACAAATTAAAAGTTCAATGAAAAGAATACTTGGTATTTAACTGTGCACATAACTGTTTCATGATATAACAGCTTATTGTTAGTATGTTATGAGTAGAAGTGGGGGTTTACTGAAAGTGGAAAACTATAAAATCCAAATATCTCGATTAATATCCATGATTAAGAAAATATGTATTGAACAACATTTAAAGATAATTTTATTTTCAATAAGATTGTCTCATAAAATTTATCCGACTTACAGTAACGGAGATATTGCGAAAAATCGAAATTACCCTACTGGCCCCCTCCTCTCCCACTGGTCCAATTTCAGCTATTAACAAACTTGACCTCTTGTTTTTACATAAAACGATTAAATATCAAGTTTGGTAACGATCAAACATACACATACTACCGCTAGAGCGTTAACAGAAAAATCTATCAGTTTTGAACGTACCTTATTTTCGTCATGATCGATGGTCATTTGAAGAAATTTTTCGAAAATCACATCTCGACCTCAATAGCTGATTGCCCTTAATTACTTCGTAACACTTTTGACTGAAAGAGGCAAAATAAATTTCAAGCATTCATTCTCATATATCAATTTTTAAATTATTCTTCTATTTGCCCGTTTAATTAATTGTTTTCTAGATCTTTATCTACCATTAAAGCAGATAATATCACTACAGTTCAGAACTCTTTTTTATTTTTCTCAAAAGCAGATTGTAAACTTTTTGGCTCATTCCAGCCAGTCTAATATTGCAGAAAGTGGCAGTCCAGCTGTTCATATGAGAGAGATCGTAGGTTGGCCATTTTCCTGGACCCGGCTCGGAGAAATTCAATATTGAAATATAATAGTCGAGTAGGCCCTTCATATTCTGGGCTATGGAGGAGGTAATATGGCTTTAGGAACATGTAATTCTATATAGTTTCCAAAATGTCTCTATTGTTCTCGGTTCCTTTACAAATAAAGCAAGGAACAATATAAATAGACGAACGGACCTGGTTTGAAACATGCTCCTTTTTTATTTACTAATTATACGATTATTATTATCTGCGATAATTTCTTATCATTGGGTGATGTCATATTGAATATAAGGTAAGTATTAACCAATTCTACTCCAAAGAAAGGTAGATTGGATAGGAAACATTCTGGACCCGAAGAAAATGATTAAACTCCCTTTCCATAACCATTCTATTCTACTTCAAAAAGTAGATGAAATATTTTGGATTCGAAAAATGTATGACTGAAATTCCCGATCTATAATGATTTTTTATCAATGGATGTTGTCATATCGAATATGAGGACAGCAAAGCAAAATTGCGATATTATACTCCAAAAAATAGATAAAATAATTTGGATGGGACGAAAATGACTGAAACTCCTTTTCTATAATGATTTCTTATCGATGAATGTTGACATATCGAATATGAGAACTATGAAACCAAATTGTGATATTCAACTTCAAAAAGTAGATGAAATATTTTGGGATCTTTTTATTTATTTGGTTTTGTGCCCCACATCGATTGCCAAAAGATTAAGGGGTAGTAAAGATATTATATTTATTCCTTCATGTACACCTTGGTTGAAATTTATTTGTATATTATGGAAAATATTCCTTAAATAGATTGTATCTCATATCCGTGCTTTGTCTAAATAAATATAATAAAAGTTATCCTTTTTAAATCTTTTTAAGTATGCTGTAGACCTATTCTATTTTATACTGTATGTTTTGTAAATGTTTATGTTTTAGACATGTTAGTATTTGTGGAATATATTGGCTGCTGTCAGTTAATAGTTCTGTCATATCGTAGGGTGAAGGTTTTTTCGTTGGATGCAGTCAGTCAGTATATGTTTCATGGTTAGGTGCTTGTTGCAGTATTTGCATATAGGGTTGTCAGTCCTTGTCATTAAGTGTCTATGTGTCAGGTATGTGTGGCCGATCCTGAGTCTGGCAAGAACAACTTCCTCCCGTCTACTGTCATACTAAGTCAAAGGCCCTCGTGCCCTCGCAGCCAATATAAGGTAATTGTATTTTGGTATGTTTGTTGTTTATACATTTAGTCTGTTGCGTTTAGTGGTATTGGGTGAGTGATGTAAATATCTTGGAGGTAAATGTCCTTGTCAGTGAATCTGAACAAATTAGTGTGTGTTTGATCTGTGATTAAAACAATTACTGAAATTTCAGGTCTATTATGATTTCTTATCAATGAGATTTATTATATTGAATATGTGTTCTGTAAAGCCACATTGTGATATTTTATTTGGATAAGAAGATGAAATATTTTGGATTCGAAGAAAAATATTGAACTTCCCTTCCAAAATGATTTCTTATCAATATGTGTTGGTGTAACGAATATGAGGACACTATAGCCAAATTGTGATATTCTAATGCAAAATGTAGATGGAAAAATTAGGATTGGAAGAAAATGTCCTAAACTCAATTTCCACAATGATTTCTTATCAATGGGTGCTGTCATTTCGAATATGAGGACTGTATAGCAAAACTGTGATATTCTATATCAAAAATTAGATAAAATATTTTGGATTAAAAAAAATTACTGAAAGTTCCGATCTATAACGATTTCATAACAATGGGTGTTGTCATACACCCATTGATAAGAAATCATTGTGGAAATTGAGTTTAGGACATTTTCTTCCAATCCTTAATTTTTCATCTACATTTTGCATTAGAATATCACAATTCGGCTATAGTGTCCTCTTATTCGATATGGCAACACCCATTGATAAGAAATCATTGTGGAAATGGAGTTTAGGACATTTTCTTCCCATCCTTAATTTGTCATCTACATTTTGCATTATAATATCACAATTTGGCTATAGTGTCCTCTTATTCGATATGGCAACATCCATTAATAAGAAATCATTGTGGAAATTGAGTTTAGGACATTTTCTTCCAATCCTTAATTTGTCATCTACATTTTGCATTATAATATCACAATTTGGCTATAGTGTCCTCTTATTCGATATGGCAACATCCATTAATAAGAAATCATTGTGGAAATTGAGTTTAGGGCATTTTCTTCCAATCCTTAATTTTTCATCTACATTTTGCATTAGAATATCACAATTTGGCTATAGTGTCCTCTTATTCGATATGGCAACATCCATAGATAAGAAATCATTGTGGAAATTGAGTTTAGGACATTTTCTGCCAATCCTTAATTTTTCATCTACATTTTGCATTAGAATATCACAATTTGGCTATAGTGTCCTCTTATTCGATATGGCAACACCCATTAATAAGAAATCATTGTGGAAATTGAGTTTAGGACATTTTCTTCCAATCCTTTATTTTTCATCTACATCGTGCATTAGAATATCACAATTTGGCTATAGTGTCCTCTTATTCGAAATGACAACACCCATTGATAAGAAATCATTGTGGAAATGGAGTTTAGGACATTTTCTTCCAATCCTTAATTATTCATTTACATTTTGCATTAGAATATCACAATTTGCCTATAGTGTCCTCTTATTCGGTATGGCAACATCCATTTATAAGAAATCATTGTGGAAATGGAGTTTAGGGCATTTTCTGCCAATCCTTAATTTTTCATCTACATTTTGCATTAGAATATCACAATTTGGCTATAGTGTCCTCTTATTCGATATGGCAACATCCATTAATAAGAAATCATTGTGGAAATTGAGTTTAGGACATTTTCTTCCAATCCTTAATTTTTCATCTACATTTTGCATTAGAATATCACAATTTGGCTATAGTGTCCTCTTATTCGATATGGCAACATCCATTAATAAGAAATCATTGTGGAAATTGAGTTTAGGACATTTTGTTCCAATCCTTAATTTTTCATCTACATTTTGCATTAGAATATCACAATTTGGCTATAGTGTCCTCTTATTCGAAATGACAACACCCATTGATAAGAAATCATTGTGGAAATGGAGTTTAGGACATTTTCTTCCAATCCTTAATTTTTTATCTACATTTTGCATTAGAATATCATAATTTGGCTATAGTGTCCTCTTATTCGATATGGCAACATCCATTAATAAGAAATCATTGTGGAAATTGAGTTTAGGACATTTTCTTCCAATCCTTAATTTTTCATCTACATTTTGCATTAGAATATCACAATTTGGCTATAGTGTCCTCTTATTCGATATGGCAACATCCATTAATAAGAAATCATTGTGGAAATTGAGTTTAGGGCATTTTCTTCCAATCCTTAATTTTTCATCTACATTTTGCATTAGAATATCACAATTTGGCTATAGTGTCCTCTTATTCGATATGGCAACATCCATTAATAAGAAATCATTGTGGAAATTGAGTTTAGGGCATTTTCTTCCAATCCTTAATTTTTCATCTACATTTTGCATTAGAATATCACAATTTGGCTATAGTGTCCTCTTATTCGATATGGCAACATCCATTAATAAGAAATTATTGTGGAAATTGAGTTTAGGGCATTTCCTTCCAATCCTTAATTTTTCATCTACATTTTGCATTAGAATATCACAATTTGGCTAAGGTGTCCTCTTATTCGATATGGCAACATCCATTAATAAGAAATCATTGTGGAAATTGAGTTTAGGACATTTTCTTCCAATCCTTAATTTTTCATCTACATTTTGCATTGGAATATCACAATTTGGCTATAGTGTCCTCTTATTCGAAATGACAAAACCCATTAATAAGAAATCATTGTGGAAATATAGTTTAGGGCATTTTCATCCAATCCTTAATTTTTCATCTACATTTTGCATTAGAATATCACAATTTGGCTAAGGTGTCCTCTTATTCGATATGGCAACATCCATTAATAAGAAATCATTGTGGAAATTGAGTTTAGGGCATTTTCTTCCAATCCTTAATTTTTCATCTACATTTTGCATTAGAATATCACAATTTGGCTATAGTGTCCTCTTATTCGATATGGCAACATCCATTAATAAGAAATCATTGTGGAAATTGAGTTTAGGACATTTTCTTCCAATCCTTAATTTTTCATCTACATTTTGCATTAGAATATCACAATTTGGCTATAGTGTCCTCTTATTTGATATGGCAACATCCATTAATAAGAAATCATTGTGGAAATTGAGTTTAGGGCATTTTCTTCCAATCCATAATTTTTCATCTACATTTTGCATTAGAATATCACAATTTGGCTATAGTGTCCTCTTATTCGATATGGCAACATCCATAGATAAGAAATCATTGCGGAAATGGAGTTTAGGGCATTTTCTGCCAATCCTTAATTTTTCATCTACATTTTGCATTAGAATATCACAATTTGGCTATAGTGTCCTCTTATTCGATATGGCAACATCCATAGATAAGAAATCATTGTGGAAATTGAGTTTAGGACATTTTCTTCCAATCCTTAATTTTTCATCTACATTTTGCATTAGAATATCACAATTTGGCTATAGTGTACTCTTATTCGATATGGCAACATCCATTAATAAGAAATCATTGTGGAAATTGAGTTTAGGGCATTTTCTTCCAATCCTTAATTTTTCATCTACATTTTGCATTAGAATATCACAATTTGGCTATAGTGTCCTCTTATTCGATATGGCAACATCCATTAATAAGAAATCATGGTTGAAATGGAGTTTAGGGCATTTTCTGCCAATCCTTAATTTTTCATCATCATTTTGCATTAGAATATCACAATTTGGCTATAGTGTCCTCTTATTCGATATGGCAACATCCATAGATAAGAAATCATTGTGGAAATTGAGTTTAGGACATTTTCTGCCAATCCTTAATTTTTCATCTACATTTTGCATTAGAATATCACAATTTGGCTATAGTGTCCTCTTATTCGATATGGCAACATCCATTGATAAGAAATCATTGTGGAAATGGAAATTAGGGCATTTTCTTCCAATCTTTAATTTTTCATCTACATTTTGCATTAGAATATCACAATTTGGCTATAGTGTCCTCTTATTCGATATGGCAACATCCATTAATAAGAAATCATTGTGGAAATGGAGTTTAGGGCATTTTCTGCCAATCCTTAATTTTTCATCTACATTTTGCATTAGAATATCACAATTTGGCTATAGTGTCCTCTTATTCGATATGGCAACATCCATAGATAAGAAATCATTGTGGAAATTGAGTTTAGGACATTTTCTGCCAATCCTTAATTTTTCATCTACATTTTGCATTAGAATATCACAATTTGGCTATAGTGTCCTTTTATTCGATATGGCAACATCCATTAATAAGAAATCATTGTGGAAATTGAGTTTAGGGCATTTTCTTCCAATCCTTAATTTTTCATCTACATTTTGCATTAGAATATCACAATTTGGCTATAGTGTCCTCTTATTCGATATGGCAACATCCATTAATAAGAAATCATTGTGGAAATTGAGTTTAGGGCATTTTCTTCCAATCCTTAATTTTTCATCTACATTTTGTATTAGAATATCACAATTTGGCTATAGTGTCCTCTTATTCGATATGGCAACATCCATTAATAAGAAATCATTGTGGAAATTGAGTTTAGAACATTTTCTTCCAATCCTTGATTTTTCATCTACATTTTTCATTAGAATATCACAATTTGGCTATAGTGTCCTCTTATTCGATATGGCAACATCTATTAATAAGAAATCATTGTGGAAATGGAGTTTAGGGCATTTTCTTCAAATCCTAAATATTTCTTCTAATTTTTGAATTAGAATATCACAATTTGACTATAGTGTCCACTTATTCGATATGGCAACATCCATTAATAAGAAATCATTGTGGAAATGGAGTTTAGGGCATTTTCTTCCAATCCTTAATTTTTCATCTACATTTTGCATTAGAATATCACAATTTGGCTATAGTGTCCTCTTATTCGACATGGCAACATCCATTAATAAGAAATCATTGTGGAAATGGAGTTTAGGGCATTTTCTTCCAATCCTAAATATTTCGTCTAATTTTTGCAGTAGAATATCACAATTTGACTATAGTGTCCACTTATTCGATATGGCAACATCCATTAATAAGAAATCATTGTGGAAATGGAGTTTAGGGCATTTTCTTCCAATCCTACATATTTCATCTAATTTTTGCAGTAGAATATCACAATTCGGCTTTACTGTTCATGTACTCGATATGACAACACCCACTGCTGTCATATCGAATACACGAACAGTAAAGCCGAATTGTGATATTCTACTCCAAAAATTAGATGAAATATTTTGTACCGGAAGATAATGATTAAACTCCCTTTTCATAATGATTTCTTATCAATGGGTGTTGTCATATCGAATATGAGAACACTTTATCGAAATTCTTACATTCATTGCAAAAAGTAGACGAAATATTTTGGATTCGAAAAAAATGACTGAAACTCCCTATCTTCGTCTATAATGATGTCTGGAAAATTATTAAACTTCCTTTCCATAAAAATTAAGGATTGGAAGAAAATGTCCTAAACTCCATTTCCACAATGATTTCTTATCAATTGGAGTTGTCATATCGAATATGACGACTGTAAAGCCAAATTGTGATATTCTACTTCAAGAAGTGGATGAAACATTTTGGATACGATGAAACTGTCTGAAACTAAACATTATTCACTGACTTCAGCCGATAAGAAATTTGATGTTTGGAATGTTGCTTGTGTGTGTAAGACTTTTGAACTGCTATATTCGAACCAAGTTCTCTGTCTTCCATTGCAATTATTACGCCTACGAAAACTTAGCGCACTTCCTCAGAACTTGTGCTTTACTTCTAGAAGATCTTGATTGTAATAATTACACAAGACAGTGGAAGTTCTCGAAAATATGTTAATTTCTGACAAATTCTTTTTCATTTGTAAGTGATAAAAGATAAATGTGCCAGAATTGTTAAATTTCATAGGAACATAAATCTTAGATGTCTTCATTTCAAACAAAACAGTACGTATAGGATTCGCAATTTTTGACGGATTACCGTTTATGGAAATCAGCTATTAATGTTTCACTTAAGAGGCGATTTTCAAAAAATTACCTCAAATGTCCAACGGTGCTACTCAGGAGATGACAAAAATGAGGCTTGATCAAAATTATATATATTTTAATGATATGAAATTTAATAATATAACAATTATTTATTTGTTATCAGTCTCAACCTTCGTCGAAACTGATTAGATGGCTGGCACCTCATGATTTACCAAATCAGTAGATACAATCGATATTTACGTTTCATAATTTTTTAATCAATTATACTGAGTACATGAAATTTGTAAAAAAAAAAAAAAAATAAAAAATAAAAAAAAAATAAAAAAAAAAATAATAATAATGAACTTCAATGAAGAAAACTAATTATATGCTTAGGCATGAAAAATGTAAATTTAAAATATGAAAAAAGTAGTAAACAAAAACACTTATAGTATCTTAATCATTGTCGTAACGTAACTTCTTCTGGTAATTGCCATGAAATAATTGCAGTATTTTTTTAGGTAAATAATCGAGTTAGTAAAAAAAAAATACCCAATATTCTGGACGCAATATTCTCAAATATTCTTCATAGTTCAGTAGTAAGTGCTTTGCAATAAAAACACCCTTCACTACAGGCAGATATAATTCAAACTTCCCCTTCATGTTTCATGGCTTACATACCTCCTCCTTCAGGGGACAACAAATAATACCCTTAATTTATAGAATCCCAATTAAAATTCATGAATATGGATGTACACAGTAGAGTTGTTTTCCTCCCCTGTCGCCCGCCAGCCGTGGTACAAGCCAGTGCGCGTTTGAGAGTCTAGTGCTCTTCGAAAATAGGCACTGAAGAAGGAGGTATTGCTCTGAAAGTGCACTCTGTCAAAAATAAAACGTATTGAAGAGGAAAACAGACCTACTGTGTACACCCAGATTAACTTGTTCCTATACCTCTCAGCTTCTCTAGGAGAAAACGAAATTCATGAATTCATCACAATTAAAAGTGTTTATTAAATTAACACATTTACTAAATTTAATAACATCTTGCCTACTAACAGTTAAGAAGTGCGTTCTCCCCTTACATTCGTTGAAACCGACCTTTCCACACTGGAGAGGGGCACTGAAACTGAGATCCCAAAGCAGGTTAAGCCAGCTGATTATAAATAAATAAATAGGCCTGAACTGATCTGGGCAGAGTGGCTTCACAATTTTTGCTATTGACATTATTATGGATTCCTTCCAAACGGCGGGAAAAATTATACTGGAGATGCCGGGGATCGAACCCAGAGCCTTTCACAAGTAAAAGTGAGAGAGAGAGAGAGAGAGAGAGAGAGAGAGAGAGAGAGAGAGAGAGAGAGAGAGAGAGAGAGAGAGAGAGAGAGAGAGAGAGAGAGAGAGAGAGAGAGAGAGAGAGAGAGTGAGAGAGAGAGTGAGAGAGAGAGAGTGAGAGAGAGAGTGAGAGAGAGAGAGAGAGAGAGAGAGAGAGTGATCATACAAATTTAAGCAGCTGTATCTGCTATGCTTGCTTCAGATTATAACTAATTCCCTTCACAAGCTTAGCCCATTAAGAAATTCAAGTAAGTAAATCCCATGGAAGTTGAAAGCTAGGATTAAGACTTCCTAACTCGTCAGCTGTAAATAATGCAGACAGAGCTCAGTACCGTACTCCCTGGACACAGAGCAGGCTTTATATATATATATATATATATATATATATATATATATATATATATATATATATATATATATATATAGAAGCCAACCCCCGATTTGTGAGAAATGTAACACAGAACTGACTATATATCACATATTAATGGAATGCCAAAAGTATACAGATATTAGAAACAAATACAATATCTCCAATAGTATAGAAGTGGCCCTTGGAGATGACCCGAAAGAACTCCATAAATTGTTTAATTTTGTAAAAAACACGAGTTTATACAAAGAAATTTAAAGTGCAATTGTTTGTATCCTCGTTTATATTGTTAAAATGGCGATATGGATGAGGATACCAAAATGTGAATTATAAATATTACAGGGCGATGATAACCTGGTAGTTTTTCGCCCTTACACCCTATACAACAATATATATATATATATATATATATATAAACTGTGTCCTCAACAGGGAGGAAAGAAGATATAAACTGTGACTACTAATATGCTCACAAGTCTACAACGTAGAATTTTCAAAATATAGAATTGATCTTCCGTGGGTCATAACTGCGGCAATTGTACTTTCTCTTGTTTATATTCGAATAAACTGCAAGAATTCTCCTGTAACTCAAGAATTTATTGTGTATTGTCGATATAAAAATAAGTACCCTATCTCTATTACAGTTTTTTAAAAAGTCCGTAGTTCTACAAAAAATCTATATTTGAATGTAAAAAGTCCGCCACGCAGGGGCTGCGTAAACTAAACAGATTTCCGTCGTGACGTTTAATTCTACATGCTGGTAACACAACACATTGCTCAAGTGGTCGCAATTTTTTTTTATCGTTACCAAACTCGATATTTAATTGTTTCATGTAAAAAGAAAGATCAAGTTCGATAATGGCTGAACTAGGGCCAGTGGGGGGGGGGTTGAGGAGGGAATATTTGAACATTACTCCGCTACTTTACGTTGTAGCGAAAAATTGTTATATACATTTATTCTCGATCTTGAATATAAACCGATATATTTGCATTTTTCAGCCTTCAGAAAAACCCCCACATCTACTCATGTTACATAAACAATACTCTATTATATACGTTATGAAACCACATTTTTCGAAGCTTAAATACCAAATATTGTTTTCAAGAAACATTTACTATACGAGATACAAGCTAATATGTTCTGGTGACCCCCCCCCCCTTCTTTGTCTACTAAAAAGTTCATTGATTGAGAAAAAAAATTGTTTTG
Organism: Riptortus pedestris; assembly: GCA_019009955.1. NCBI lineage: Eukaryota > Metazoa > Arthropoda > Insecta > Hemiptera > Alydidae > Riptortus > Riptortus pedestris. The sequence goes on from CM032231.1 coordinate 11,988,924, forward strand.
ATTCATTATCAATAACAGTACTAGATGTAATAAATAGTTTTCAATAAAATGAATATTTTATAATCTGATATATTTCAGTAATTGTTTTTCTTTCCCGTGAGATGTTGGCAGACCCGATTTTTTACATTTCAGGAGCTCTCCGTCGGGAGTTTAATTGACTGAAAGATTTCTTATTACCGTTTGTATTTATTCTATTAACATTTTCGGTGGTGTTGTATTATGTACGGTAGAATGTATATTTATCTATTGCTAAATGTCACCTGAGAAATCTGCTTAGTTTACGCAGCCCCTGCGTGAAGAACGTTTTTTTCAGTTTCTTTTGATATTATAGTTTTCTGTATTTTTCTTACATCTTAAAATAAATGCATGCGAGTAACTGCTCATTTAATAAACCATAATTTTGTATATGTTTTAATATATTATATGCCAGTGTTGTCCATCATATTCAAAACTAATTCTGTTATATGTTTAATGCTAATTATGTCACGCCATCTAGAGTGCGTGTGTGAAAGTTAGCTGTGTTGAGTGGGTATTTTTTATTATTCAAATGGTTGGCATGACGGCATCATCACGTTACGGCTTATTATGAAGATTTAAGGAGGCCATATTTTAATTAAATAAACAACATTTGTTTGAATTATTTCAATTTCTTGAACGCTTAGAGAAGCGAAGCGTACACAAGTGATGAAAATGAAGTTTATACGGGACCATAATGTCAGAAAAATAGTATCCATTTTTAGCAGATTTCCCTTAAGGGAAAAAAGCTATTGAGGTCGTACTCATGACGCGATTTTCAATACATTTCCTTTAATGTCCATCTATCCTACCTAGTTGACGAAAAACAGGTTCGTTGAAAATTGTATGTATATATATATATATATATATATATATATATATATATGTGTGTGTGTGTGTGTGTGTGTGTGTGTGTGTCATACCTGTCGGTGAAAACCATGCATAATAACAATGATATTTTGAATTTTCTAATCCCACTCTCTAAGCCACCACTCTTCCAGTTCATATTTCAGCCAATAACAAATTTGATCTTTAGTGTTCTAAAGATTCTGAAACTGCTAAATTAGAGTATGTTACAGATCAACTAAACACTTTCGAGTAAAGAAAAATCTTCATTGATGACGTATTTGCATGTGCCTCACAAAGTAATAGTTCAATGAAAACCGGTTTAGGTATTGGACCTTGGAAGAAGTGGTTTATTATATAAAAGTTTATAGTTAATATGACATGGCGGTTTACTGAAGACGGAAAAATAACAAAATGCAAATAACTCCGTTAATGTTTAAGATAGGGAATAAATGTATATAACAATATTTATAGTACATGTAATGTGCAATAAGATTGGTTCAATACGATTTTTGATAAGAAGTGTAGTAACGTAGATATTTCGAATTTCCGAAAATTCCCGCTCTACCCCCCCCCCCGTTCCTCCCACTAATCCGATTTCAGCCATTACAGAACTAGATCTTTCTTTTTACATAATACGATTAAATATGTAGTTTGGTAACGATCAAACAACATTTGCGACCGCTAGAGTGGTAACAGACATATATACTGTTTAGTTTTGAACAGGCCAATTGTCATCAACTCCTCTGGGTATGATCGATGGACATTTGAAGAAATGTTTCGAAAATCTCGTCATGATTAAGACCTTCATAGGTGATTTACCTTAAGGAAAATCTTTTAAATGGGTCGTAACCTTTAGAAAACCTGTCCCAATTACCCATTGTAGCAAAAATTGGACTTTAATAAATAATAATTTAAGTGTAGTAAACATTTTATACGACATATGTTTATTGAACTTGTTGCAGCGAACAGTACGCGAAACAGGACATCTTCAACTGCAGGCGTCAACGAGGATAGTTTTCGCTTCCTGCTTCGGCTCATCGATGCTTGCAATGTGAAGAAGAGGATGCAGTGGGATATGTATGAAGCATCTCTAGAAGGTACGACTACATTTATATATTTATTTATGTATTTAGAGTTGTTATACCGATGGTCTTTGCGGCTTCTGGTTGAGCTAAATCTTCCTCAAGACCTATTTATTTACACAGACGGATCCAAAACAGACCAAGGAGTAGGGGCAGCTGCAATTGTTGGATCAGCTAACTTTCAAATAAAGCTGCCAGATGAGACTAGCATATATACAGCTGAGCTTGAAGCCCTCTAACTTGTGATAGACAATATACCTGAAACTACAGACACGGACATCATAATTTGCACTGAATTTATCCAGGTGAGTTACCTAATAGAATTGTTGAGCATATCAATATTTCTAAGCAAATTACTTGCTTCATACATTGATATAAGAAAAAATGTATTAATCAAAAGTTACTCTAAATTACAAAGTAAACTACTTTTTTTATGGGCACGTTTGCCGAAAAACAAATAGAAAATGAAATATCGCGAATTTTTATTTAAGGTCTCTCTTATAATCCCCACTCCCGTTCTAACCTAAAAATTTTTATATAGCTTATAGTGATGGAAGAATTAATGCTAATTGACATACCGAGTTTTGTTAAGTTCGGTTCAATCGTTAGCGCCCAATAAAATTATTGACTCCCGCTATCATTTTTAGCGTATAACTCATTTATAATTCGGTATACGACGATAGCTTACGTAACAAAACATTCTCTAAATAACAAAATAAACAACTTTTGTTATGTGTATATTTGCCGAAACCCCAATAGGAAAAATATCACTATTTTTAATTTCAGGCCTCCCTTATAACCTCCTCTCCTGCCCGTCCCTAGAAATGTTAGTATGGCTTATTATAAGGAAGGCGTTAGTGCTAATACACATACCGAGTTTTATTTAGTTCGGTTGAGTCTTTTGTGCCAAATAAAATTGTTGACTCCTGCTATAAATTTTAGCGTATAACGCCTTTATAGGTCGGTATACAACAAAAGTGTATATGACAAAAGTTACTCCAAATAACAAAATAAACAACTTGTGTTATTTTCATAATAGCCGAAAATGCAATAGGAAACGAAATATCGCTATTTTTAATTTCAGGCCTCCCTTATAACCCCCACTCCTGTTCGTCTCAGAGAATATTAACGTAGCCTAAAGTCTAAGTTGGGTTAGTAGTAATATAGATACCATGTTTCATAATCTTCGGTTCAGCCGTTTATGCGTGAAAAGGTAACAAACAAACAAACAGACTCGAAAGGATCATAATGCAGTTATGGTGTCTATGACATGTGAAACGAAAAGTTACCGTGAAATTTCGTGAAAAAAATCAATGTAGAGTCAGAGGTTACAATTTTATATATATATATATATGATCATTGATTTTTCACATGCCATAGACACGGCATCTACAATTTGTAGCTTTGGTGTCTGTTTATTTGCTTATTTGTGTTGTTTGTTACCTTTTCACGCATAAACGACTGAACCGAATTTTATGAAACTTAGTATGTTTATAACTAATAACCCAAATTAGACTTTAGGCCTTAAATATAAGGGAGACCTGAAATTAAAAATAGCCATATTTCGTTTCCTGTTGTCTATTCGGCAAATATGCACATAACATAAAAGCTGTTTATGCTTTTTTTTAGAGTAACTTTTGTTATATAAACTTTTGTCGTATACCGAAGTATAAATGAGTTATACGCTAGATACTATAGCGGGAGTCAACAATTTTATTTGGCACAAAAGACTCAACCGAACTAAACAATACTCGGTATGTGTACTAGCACTAACTCTTCCATGATAATAAGCTGTATCGATATTTCTAGGGACGAGCAGGAGTGGGGGCTGTAATAAAGGCCTGGAATTAATAATAGCCATATTTCGTTTCCTATTGATTTTCGGCAAATATACACACAACAAAAGTTGTTTATGTTGTTTAGAGTAACGTTTGTTATATTAAATTTTTGTAGTAGAACAAAGTATAAATGAGATATACACTTAGAATTAAAACGGGAGCCAACAATTTTATTGGGCAGTAACGATTAAATCGAACATATCAAAATTTGATATATGAATTAGCATTAATTTTTCCATGATTATAAGCTTTATTAAAATTTTTAGTTGGGAGTTATAAGAGAGGCCTGAAATAAAAATTCGCGATATTTCATTTTCTATATGTTTTTCAGCAAACGTGCACATAACAGAAGTAGTTTACTTTGTAATTTAGAGTAACTTTTGTTTTATACATTAGTTCGTATAATAATGTATGAAGCAAGTAATTTGCTTAGAAATTGTTGATATGCTCAACAATTCTCGTAGGTACCTCACCTGGATAAATTTATTCAAATCTATATTAATATTTTATCCTCAATAATTCAAATCCATGTTATTTTTTTAAAGCCAGTAACAGAATGCACCAAGTAAAGTATACTGCCCCCCCCCCCCCCTTCTCTTCTCCCATACTTTAATTCATGAGAAACGCCAGTTTGCCTTAAGTGTATTTAATACTTTTTGTAGTGAAAATTATTTGAACAAATAGTTTTATTATTGTGAAGATAATGTAATCAGATTTATTAATATAATTTAATGTATTACAGGATTCAGATCCTAAATGAGTGGTAGGTTGGCAGCACTGAGCCTAGTGAGGTTGATACTTCCTTTGTCCTATCAGTTCTGCCGCTTCCCTCCCGACCCCATATTAGTCTATGTTTACATGTTACTTGAAGCTTATACTTTTAGCAATGTAATGTTATTCTCAGGAATGTGAATTTGTTTAATTATCATAAATAAATAATTTAAAAGGATAAACGCTGGGGAGGGGCACCCATAAAATTCGAGATAGAAGAGATCTAACTAAAAATCAAGTTGTTTGAAAATTGTGTTGAAAGTTTCCCATTTCTAGTTTGAAGAAAATCCCTCGGAAGTGTGGTTATTCTAATTAGTAAAGTTTATAGCCAAGAGAATTTTGACGTTAATTGAGCTGAAAAGCCAGCCTATTAACAATTCAGATTGAAATCAGAAAATTTCTGTCGTTCTTCTAAGCCATTAACTTATAAATATATTCAACATATTTCCATTGGCTATTTTACTTTTGGTCACCAATATATAACTGCAAATATTTAAGTAAGTATTAAGAAAAGTGTGTTGCGCAGGGGCTTCGTAAACTAAGCAGGTTTCCAAATACGGTTATAACACATGTGATCTCATATCACCACATATTCTCTATTTATATGTATAAAACTGATAAGTGGAACGGAGGTTACTGAAGGTAGAAAACAAGAAAGTAACAATTACACGCTTAATACTTGGGTTACCAAAAAGTGCATTGAGGAACAATTGTAGAATATCAAAAGTTTAACAATATTCATTTTATAATATTTTATGACCCGAGTCATAATGACGAAGATATTTTGAATTTTCTATTTCCCCCCTCCCTAAACCACCACTATTCCACTTCCAATTTCAGCCAAAAACAAATATTCTTTACTGTACTGATTGAAACGGCTAAATATCGAGTATGGTATAGATCAAATAAAATTTTTCCGGAAACAAAGAATAATCTTAATTGATGACATATTTGTAGTGTCTCACAAAGTAATAGTTCAACGAAAACCATATTTGGTAATTAACCTTAAAATGAAGTGGTCCATGTTATAACAGCTTATAGTTAATATGACATGAGCAGGAGTGAGGGTTTACGTACTCATTCCCGAAAACAATAATATGGAAATTTTTCGGTTATTATCTAATATTGAGAAAACACATATATAACAACAATTATAGAACATAACATTTTCAATAAGATTGATTTAATACAATTTTTCGATCAGACTCATAATAACGGAGATTTTTCACCCCCTCCTCCAGTCCGATTTCAGCCGTTAACGAATTTGATCTTTAATTTTACATAAAATGTTTAGATATCCAGTTAGGTCGACGATCAAACAAAAATTGCAACTGCTAGAGCTATATTATATACATACATACATACACACATATATACCATTTTGAGCGGACCTCATTTTAGGTGTCTATTTCGTCAGACACTCTAGACCATACTTTTGTATAACATTGTCAAATTAAAACATGGGATGTACTTGTATTGTACGGGCCATGTAGAAAATAAATTCACTCTCTGAAGGGTTACTTGTGAGGAACAAAAATATATTTATTTATTTATATACATGGTGTCCCGTGTCACCACCCTCAAATTGCCAATTGTAATAATAAAAGGCTGAGACTTAGTCTGCAATAGTTGTGACCCCTGAAGAATCTTTTCGATCCATATTCAACCTCGTAACCTTCTCCAGTACATCTCCAACAACCATTTATTTGAAATTTTCAATGGCATGTCATACTTTTTATGACGGATTCTAGTTGATAATCAAATTCTACAACGAGTTTATATCGGTAATTTTTTTTTATTTGACGGATCCTTTAGCCGTGAAATGCACAAACCTTTATTTCAGGAATGGTACACATTACTGAAAAATGATACGACATAAAAGTTGTACCCAACAACAATATCTTTGAAACAAGTCTACGGAAAAAGAAATGGATTCTGAAATTTAAAAAAAAAAAAATGTTTACTTTATAGAACATAAACATAATTAATGTTCTAGAATATACGATGTTTAGTTCACACGACGTTTTAGACTTTCATCCATTTGTCATACGAACTGTTTGTCATACATCTTAAACTCTTCCGTTTACTCAACTTTGTCGTAGGCTAACGCTTGGAGCGAAAAGCTCACGTTTAGCACACGCCTAGCTGTAGAGATCTGAAAGATCGAAACGATGTAGCCCAAACTGGGACTTTGGTTTCTCGTTTTCGTACTTACGGTAACTCATCGTGCCTGCTAAACGTGAGCTTTTCGCTCCAAGCGTTAGCCTAGGACAAAGTTGAGTAAACGGAAAAGTTTAAGCCTGTGTGACAAACAGCTCGTATGACAAATGGATGAAAGTCCAAAACGTCGTGTAAACTAAACGTCGTATATTCTAGTGTATTTCCAAACACTCTTCGGAAATGGCTGTGAAGCCAAGTTCGTTTGACACAAGTTCTTTTGACAAAAGTCATTAGACAAAAGTCTTTCGAACAAGTATAATTGATGTTATTAGAATTAATTTATTTTTCATGTAAAAAAACAGAAACCAGTTTTTTCATTGCATTAGCTAGTATTCACAGCTTTGTACTTACAGCTTGTATTTACAAATGTTCGAAAATGCGTCCTTCCTCATTTATGCACATCAAAAGACGGTATCTGAAATCCTTTTTGCCACTGTGTTGTGGTGCTACTGAAATTAAATTTATCCCCAATCTGATTTTATTTTTCATGTCTTCAATATTCTGCGACCGGTTCTGGTAAAGATGTCTTTGACCCTCCCCATAGAAAATTACTGTCAGATCGTGTGAGCTGGACGGCCATTCAATGTGCAACCTGCAACAGATACTGCTTTGGGCAAAGATTTCTCTTATTGTTGATCGAGTAGTGATTGAGAAGTGGGAAGGAGATCCGTCAAGCTGCAGCCACATTTCCTTTATTTCCATTAGGGCCTTCTACCCGTATGCCTTCTACTTGATTGAAAAACCCCTCTCGTAGGAAGCAGTTGAAAACTGTACCATTTAATGTTTTATCAAAGAAATGTGGGCCGATAATTCTACTCTAGAAGTTACAGCACCGTTGTCTTCCATGAAACAATGGTTCTGGAATAATACATTTCTTTTATAAATAATTACTAAGTAATTAATTTAAAATCAATTAATTCTAAGAACGTTCTTTGAACACACTTTTGGGATTCATTGAAGAATACGTTAGTGTTATTTCGTTTAAAATATTTTTTTAAAAATTTATTTATTTATTTTTTTCCATTTCAGAATCAATTTCTTTTCCCGTCAACTTGTTTCAAAGATAATTTTGTTGGCTACAACTTTTATGTCGCAGTATTTTTTTTAAAAAATAAGCCTGAAATAAAATTTGTACATTTTACGGCAAAAGGATGAGTCAAATTGAAAAATTCACCAAAATCTTGTTATAGAAATTAATTTTGATATATATAAATCAATGAACAGACAGACGTTACAATTATATATGACAGAATGTCCTGGTACCCATAGAAATTCGACATTAATATTTTTCTTGTGCAATTCCTCTAAAATCTGTTGAATTATGACCCTTTGCTTGCTGACGAGATTAGACTTGTTTGGCTCAGCTGTTATCAGACAGAGCCCCTTTCCCTCCCAGCTGTTAGGCAGAGGTTATAGCTCAGGTTATAGCTTCATAAACAAACAGTTTAATTACTCACTTAGTGTTTAATCGTTGCTAATATGTCTTTTGAAAGAGAAAAAAGGAAACTAAAATTAAATATTGCCAGAAGGCAAGAAGTTATAAATAGTTTAAATGTATTGTTTGACCTGAGTAATGAGATAAAGCTTAATGTTGTGTCAACAGACAAGTTAGATGATTTTACCAGCAGTTTTCAAGATCTATCTGGGCTATCAAAGAAATTTGATGATCTTCATGATGACATTAAGGTTTTTTTTATCGAAATGGATAGTGACATACCAGAAAAAGAGGCAGAAATATTGAGTGAGTTTAAAAGGAAATATTATCGTATTGTTTCTGCTGCCTCTAAATTGAATATATGCGCTTCCCCAAATAAACCTTCAACTGAAATTTCTAATAGTCCAAAGTTGTCTCCCATTAAAATACCTAATTTCTCGGGGAGCTTGGAAGAGTTCTCTACCTATTTTGATCTGTTCAATGCGTTGATTTACAAAAATAATAGCTTGTCTGATATTGAAAAGTATCATTACTTTCTTAATTCGTTGTCTGGTCAAGCGTTAAATTTGATCAAAGGAATTCCATTCGATTCTGATAATTTTGAAACAGCAGATAGCACTTTTGTTAATCATTACAAAAATGATAGGCTGTTATCATTTCGATATCTAGACAACATTAGCAATCATAAGCCCGTTAAATCTGATGATATCAAGAGTCTAGAAACATTCGTCTATTCCTTCAACGAAAATGTAACTGCTTTGAAGAAAATGCCTATTGATGACTTAGCAGAATTCATTTTGTTTTACTTGGCCACGAAATTAGTTGATTCCAAATTATTACAGCAATTCGAACTTGAACATAGAGAGGTCAAATTTCCAACAGCTTCTTCTTTCATTAAATTCTCGCTACAATTTGTAAACATTTTGAAAACCAGTAACCTCAAACATAATAAGCCCATTAGCAGTAATAATAGATTTAATTCAAACAAGAATGTTTTGACTTCAGTATCTATCAGAACAAACGAAACCCATTGTCACTGCTGTAAAGGCAAACATAAAATATTTGATTGTGCTAAATTTCTTAGTATGGAAATACCTAATCGATTTAAATTTGTAAAAGAAAATAAATTGTGCATTTTGTGCCTTTTTTCTGGACATTTTTTAAAACAGTGCAAAAGTAATAAATTATGCTCTTGTAAGGGAAAGCATAATAGTTTGTTATGTTTAACCTTCCTAGGACTGGGTGGATTGTAAAACGTTAAGGACTGAGTGGGGTCCGCACGGACCCCAACTTTAAATTTCAATTTTACACACTAAACCACATTTAATTCTTTTTTCTTTAATGTATTTAATATTTAGGTATATTATAGGTTAAAATAAAATAAAAACAAATATAAAAATAATTTTTGTTTATTTATTAATAAAACGTTTAAAAAATTTGTACCTTTTGATCATTAAAATTATTAATTTACAAAAAAAAAGTTTTATAGTAATTAAATAAGTTATTTTACTGTTATATTTATAAACATCATGAAAGCAAAAAAACATTAAAAAAAAACAAAAAATAAAAAAGAAATACTAGTTTTCAACATTGACACAATTTATACATGCAGGATTATGATTTGTATGTTTTGGACATATAAATTGTCCACAGCTGTTCCAGAAATTTTTAACTTTGATATCGACTTTTCGAGGACACAAATAGCATCTTCCCCTACTTTTGGGCCTTGTTGCTGTAGCAATCGACGTCGAAGGCTTCGATTCTTGATTTTCTTCGATGTCGATGCACTTTTCCATCATTCTTATAGTATCTCTCTTCAGCCTTCTCCATAAATGTGGATTATTCAATCTTTCTCGAATAAGCGGTTCTGCTAATTTCTTTCCCAACTCCAAGAGAAAAATCCGCCTTCTGTCAAGTGAAGAAATTTTCCAGTCAGGATGGAGTTTCGTCCACACAATATATGCATTTATCCCTGCTATATCTAATGTATTCATAAAAATCGTCATTGGCCATCTTTTAGTTTGCCGTTTTGTGGAATATTCTGCTACCATTTTGTCGAGAGTGTCTACAGCACCTTTGGTTGCATTATATGTACTGATAATTTCTGTTTTTTTTTTTGTTTCATTATTTATAATATTGTTTGTGTGATGTTCGCTTGATAATAGTAGGATGGAAACTAAATCTAAAACCACTCGTTTTCCTTGTTCACGTTCAGGGGTTGGACCAGTTTTTCCCAAATAAATCTGAATATTTTTGCAATATGCTGTTTCACAATCAGCCATTACCCATATTTTGATGCCATACTTTGCAGGTTTTGATTTCATATACGGCCGAAAAGGACATCGTCCTCTGAAAGGAACAAGTTGTTCATCAATTGTCAAATGGCTTCCAGGGTGGTAATGTTTTTGGCAATTTTTTGTAAATATATCTATTACGTCTCTTATAGGAGCTAACTTGTCTGTGGATTTCCGTTCCAACCTTGTGTACATATCGTCAAATCTACAATTAGAAGAAATTTCTTTGAACCGATCTCTCGACATCGTATATTAAAAAATAGGAATTTTGAAAGGGTAACTGTCCGTCCATAGCATATTTATTGGTTCTCTATTGCTTTTCATGGCTCCACTAATTATCAGTAATCCGATATAAGCATACATTTCGGTAGGGGTAACATTTTTCCACAACAAAATTTTACCATGTTCTTGATTATATATGAATGTATTATGAAATCCCCTCTGATTTGTAGAACTGACGACAATGTCTATAATGTCCGGAGAAATAAAAAGTTTGAAAATATCTAAAATTTCACTATCTAATGGAATTTGTTTAGTAATACCTGGTGGCATGTTGATAATATTCGAAGACCTTGATTTTTTTCGCACTAAAGGTTGCTTCATCCAAAAAGTTTCATCTTTAGATAGAAATATTTCTCCTAAATCTTCAAACGAAATTTCGTCTGTGAAATAATCTGCCTCCAATTCATCATTAGCCTCTTCTTCACTTTCTAAGAAGTCCTCATCTTCAGAAATCTCATTTCCCGAATCAAAACCAGAAGGGTGATCGTGTGTTTCGCCTGGTAGATCATTGAGGCTGTCCTGCTGTGCAGCACGAGCTAGTTCTATGATTTTCACTGTCCGAGAAGAAAACATGTTGATACATACAAATGTAACACGAAACTGATTCTTCAAAATAGGGAGAGAGAAAAGTAAAATCTAAAGGTCAGGAATTTCTAGGAAATTCAATTACGATTTATGTAAGAAATAGGCTTTAGAATTCCTGTGAAAGAAATTAAACCACATTAGCTCCATGTTTTTCAAATTATTAAGTTAATATTATTGTCGATTTACTACCAAGAAAAAGTAATTTTAAAGTTAAAAAAAAAAGTTTATTTATACCAAACTAAATTTGGTCACTCTAACGACTATGTGGGGTCATCGCACACCCCAGGCCTGTTTTTTGTCATATTTGTTCAAATATCATGCAATTCATTTAGTTTTTTCTATTTATTTTTTGATATTTTGAATCAAGACACTTGCAGAGGAAAACTCCTAGAAGGACTAAGGGATATCTATAAATTTATAAAAACGGCTAGCGAAAAACGAGCCGTGGGGTGCAGGATAACCCCACTCAGTCCTAGGAAGGTTAAAAAGTAACACAAAAGATAGTGATAACAATGAAAGTAACAGTGAAAACATAGTAGCTTGCTCTGCTAGCAAATCTAATGCTTCAGTTCTGCTCAGCACTGTTATAGTCTATAAGCATAATATAAAAAATAAATTTGGAAACAGTATAAAGGCTAGAGCCCTTATAGACTCAGGGTCTCAAGTGTCATTTATAACTAATAGATTATTCAGAGAATTAGGTTTGTCTAAGAGGTATTGCACTGATACTTGCTATGGAGTTGGTGGTTCAAAACTAAATACTGGTAGTTATGTGATCACAATTTGTTTATCGGCTGTGGGTAACACCGAGTACAGTTTTAATACCGAAGCTATTGTTGTGCATAGAATTGCTTCTGCCCCACCACCAAGCAAACTACCTAGTTCAATAAAAATGCAATTTAAAGATTTGGACTTAAGCGACGTATTAGTTGAATCTTCTACTAAGATTGATATTTTAATTGGTGCAGACCTCTATTATGAGATCATAAAGGATGGTCCTATTATTAGAGTCGGTTCAGCTGCGGCCTACCCGACAGTTTTTGGTTATGTAGTCACTGGTAAAGTCCCTGGTGACACAAATAGTTCTTTATTCTGCAACTTTCTGATGAAGAAAACCAATGATTCTGATCTCAATGAATTGGTTTCTAAATTTTGGCAGTGTGAAAGTGTAGTTTCTCAAAGTAAAGTTAAACCTCTTGAGTGAAGGAGAGCAATTGGCTGAAGACCAATACAAAGAATTGTATTTTCGTACCCCCGAAGGTAGATATAATTCTCCCATTTTGTGTAAACCTAATATAGACAACCTAGGTTATTCGTTCATTAATGCAAAGAAAAGGTTGCTCGTTTTAGAAAAGGCTTTATCTAGATCTCCAGATATGAGAAAGGATTACAATGCATTTATGAATGAGTACATAAGGATGGGTCATATGCAGAAAGTGACATTAGGAAGTGGGAAGTGTTATATTCCTCATTTAGCTGTTTACAAAGACTCTACAACCACTCAATGTCGAGTTGTGTTTGACGGTAGTGCACCAACTACTTCTGGGTTGAGTCTTAATTGTTGTGTGCTGAAAGGTCCTGCTTTGCAACAGAACATATTTGATATTCTGCTACGTTTCAGATTTCACCGTGTGGCTTTAGTCGGAGACATTGCCAAGATGTATCGTATGGTGAATATCATCTCTGAATATCGATCGTATCAACATATTTTGTTCAGGTTTCACCCAGGGGACCCGATAGAGGATTATGAGTTAGTCACCAATACTTATGGTTTAACCTCAGCTGCATTCATCGCTCTGCGGTCTTTAGTCCAGAATGCTTTGGATGAGGGACATAAGTATCCCCTTGCTGCAAAAGTTGTTCCAAGGGATTTTTTCGTTGATGACCTCCTCAGTGGTGCCAGCTCAATAGAAGAGGCGAGAGAACTTGTGGATGAAGTCATCAGTATGCTCAAGGCTGGCGGATTTTTGGTGAGAAAATGGGTCTCCAGTGTTCCTGTAGTTTTAGATTCGATTCCTGAGGAGCTTAAAGAAACTAACATAATTCTTGATCCAAAACAAGACAATTCAGTGAAAATTCTCGGAATTCATTGGGATTCTAATCTTGATTTTTTGTCGTTTCACATTTCCTCAGTTGCACCTCGAAGAGTAGTGACTAAGAGAATTGTCTTATCCGTAACCGCTAAGGTATTTGATCCCATGGGTTTTGTTGCTCCTGTTGTTTTTTTCATGAAGTCCTTCTTCCAATCCTTGTGGATAATGGACTACGACTGGGATAATCCTATAGAGGAACATATTATTATTATTATTATTAGCAAATGGTTGCATTGTGTCAATAATCTATATTTGTTGTCGAACGTCACAATCCCAAGATTTGTGGGTGTTGATGCCAATAGCATGGGTTCAATAAATCTGCTTGGATTTTGTGATGCCAGCGAACTCGGCTACTCAGCAGTTGTCTATGCTCGAATTGGGAGCTTAGATCAGCATGGCGAAGTACGCCTGCTTGCCTCTAAGACTAGATTGGCTCCTGTGAAAACAATTACAATGCCTAAATTGGAGTTACTTGGTGCTATGCTATTAAAGGACTTAATTGTGAGTGTACACTCAGCCCTAAGTTCCTTAAACAAAGCTATAGCAGTTTACGCCTGGTGTGACTCTACTATTGTTTTGCCATGGTTTAAGGAGCGACCTTGTAATTTAAAGATTTTTGTCGCTCACAGAGTTGCTAGTTTCTTAGACTCGCCAGTGCCAATTAGTCTTCGTCATATCAGTAGTGCTGACAACCCAGCCGATGTTGCCTGTAGAGGCTTGACCCCAGACATGATCATTGATAACAAGCTATGGTGGGAAGGCCCTCCGTGGTGTAAGGAACCCATCCATGAATGGTGTATTTCGGAGTTCGACAAAGTTCCCTTGAGTAAACTTCCTGAAGCTAAGTCCAAAAGTTTATTGGTCAACCCGATTATGGTCTCTAGTGAAGAGAACTCGGTTCTTAAACTGATAGACAGGATTTCTTGTTTTGGCAAACTCAAAAGAGTTCTTGCTTATGTGATCAGATTCTCTGTTAATTGTCGTCGCAAACTTCCTGAAACCAGACTAAAAGGTGGTTTAACCCGAGAAGAACTTGCTCTATCTTTGAATATACTTGTCAGGGAAGTACAAGGTCATCATTTTGCTGATGAAGTAAGGCTGATGACATCGACAACAACTGGGAGTTGTCCCAAATCTCTTCGTCTATTATGTCCCTATATAGATGAGAACAACATTCTTAGAGTAGGTGGACGACTTAAGAATGCTAGATTGCCTGATAGTAGCAAGAATCAATACTTGTTGCCGAAGCATAGTCGTTTGACTCACTTGATAATTGACTATTACCACGTGAACTACCTTCATGTTGGTCCTGGTACTTTGTTGTCGTTACTGAGAAGAACATTTTGGATCCTTTCAGCTAGGACAGTGATACGACAGAGAATTCACAGATGCCTCACGTGCACTAGGTACAGGGCTGCCCTTCTGCAACCACAAATGGGGCAGTTGCCAAAGCCTAGAGTGGTTCAGTCCAGAGTATTCTCTCACGTCGGAATTGATTGTGCTGGTCCATTCTCTATTAAGGAGCACAAGCGTAAAGGTGCCAAAATTATGAAAGGTTACTTGGTTGTTTTTATTTGTTTTTGTGTCAAGGCAACACATTTTGAGATAGTAACGGAATTATCTACTCCGGCCTTTCTCGATGCTTTTGATAGGTTTTGTGCCCGGAGAGGATTCCCAAGTGATGTCTACTCAGATTGTGGAACAAACTTTAAGGGTGCTTCACGATATTTCCGTGAGCTTACAGGATGCCTCAACTGTTCTGAGCTTGAAACAGCGCTTGCCAAGAAGGGCATTAGGTGGCATTTCAACAGCCCTGGAGCGCCTTCAATGGGTGGCCTCTGGGAAGCGGCTGTTAAATCGGCCAAAAGTCACCTGACCAAGATAATTGGCAATAGATGCCTAACCTATGAAGAGCTCAACACACTAATGGATCGAATTGAAGCTGTCTTGAATTCCAGACCGCTAACACCATTGTCTTCATCTCCTATGGAGTCCGATGTTCTGACACCAGGCCATTTTTTAGTTGGTGGTCCGTTAATTTCGCCGCCAGAACATAACCTCCTGGATGTCAAGGAAGGAGTCTTGAATAGATGGCAATTGGTACGCAGTTTAGCACAGCAATTTTGGGCAAAATGGAAGAATGACTATTTGAATTCGATCCAACAAAGGACGAAATGGTACAACGAAGTACCAAATTTGTCACCAGAAGCCCTAGTGCTAATAAAGAACGAGAACACTTCTCCGATGAATTGGCCACTAGGTAAAGTCGTGAGAGTGTTTCCCGGTACAGACTCAGTTGTTAGAGTGGTAGATCTGAAAGTGGGCAACCCATTGCTGCGCCGGCCTGTTAACAGGTTAGTGCCGCTCCCCGTCTCAGATTGAGCTGACGTTTGTTCTGTTCCTTATTAATTAGAAGTTTGTTGTTTATTTGCTTTGGTTTTTGTTCCTTATTATATCCTGGCCCAACCAGATGTTTGATTGTTTAATTCTTTGTTCTTTGTTTAGTTTATTTCATTGTTCGTAATTTAGATAATAATTAGTTAATAGTTTCTTATTTCAATGGTTTGATCCCTTTCCGTGGGCCTCTTTCCTACGAACTAAGTCCTTGCTGACAGCCCCCTGCAAGGTGAAGTTGGTGCGGTTTCATTACCTTATCCTTCCTTATTCTAAGCCATTGAAGTTTTGTATTTTAGTGATTATGTTTAGTTATTTAGTTCCTATCTCAACCAGCTACAAACAATAAAGTGAACCCCTTTGTTTATTTATTTATTGCATCTTGTTGGGATTATAATAAGATAATCCCAAGGCTGGCGGTATGTTTGGTAATTGTACGTCCTGTTTTGAAGTCACGGGAACTCCTAGATCGAGAATACAACAGGTGGCGCCCCTGCCGGACAAGATTAGCAGACAGTCAGTCGAGCTCTAGCGCTGATTCAGTAAGTACTTGTTATTTTCCCTACACCAGGCATGTCCAGTCGGTTTACATCGGAACCAGCCAGTGTTAAGTATACAGTCCACTAAATTTCGCATATATATATATATATATATATATATATATATATATATATATATATAATTCAACAGATTTTAGAGGAATTGCACAAGAAAAATATTAATGTCGAATTTCTATGGGTACCAGGACATTCTGGCATAGAAAAAAATATGAAAGCTGACGCCTTAGCCGCTAAAGCTATCACAGAGGGTACACTAATGACAGAAGTTCCGATCGCTTACGCCATCAATCATGCGAAAAAACTGGCACTGGAGCAATGGGCATGGCAATGTCATGAGTTGCGTGATAATAAGCTCCGCACAGTAAAAAGTAGTGTGAACCCCTGGTATACTTCTACAAACACTAAAAGGAGGGATGAAGTAGTAATATGCCGCCTTAGAATTGGCCACACAAGGCTCACTCACCAGCACCTAATGAAAAGAGAAGAACCTCCAACCTGCCCTGCTTGTGGAGTAGATCTAACAGTAGCACACATACTTACAGAGTGTAGAAGGTATGAGGACACCAGAAAGTCCCTTGGTATGTCACAAGTACTATCCGAAATACTAGGGGGATGATAGTCACTCTATAAAAAAACTGTTAAGATTTTTAATAATTACTCGTTTAAATAAAGAAAAATAATAGGGCTTCAACATATGGGCACAGAAGAAAGTGAGATAAATATTTATGTTTCAAATTGATTATATATACAAAATACTGCTCTGTTTTTCCAAATTGTCACAGGATCATGAATAGAGAACAATAGGAGAGATGCAACATAGGCGAGGATGAAGGATGGCTAAAAGAAGGGATCTCTGAAGAGGAAAGAGGACGAAAATGGAATCTTGACCACCTAGGCACAAATAACTCTCGCGATTTCGGTGCCTATATACAATAAAATAATAATACAATATATATATATATATATATATATATATATATATATATATATATAATTTTGAACGGACCTCATTTTCGGCATCCCCTGGGTAGGATCGATGGACATTTTTTAGTGGAAACCTGCTAAAAAAAGTTTTAATCTATATTTAACCTAATCATTTAAATACAAACGACAAAAATATTTATAACATGAACTACTCTAAATAAATGTAATATGAAAGACAAATAAGAGATAAAAAGCTTTGGAATTTTAGGTTTCCCTTTGTGTGCCCCCAAGATGGACTGGGTATTTGTACAGCGGGGATGGAAAATATCCCTTTGATGTAACACCCTAAAGAACATACAACTCGATCTCATTAATTCAAGAACAAAAATTGTTTCATATAAATGTTGCTCTTGAGAAAGTTTATAAAATTGTAACCTTATCGGTTAAGTTTTCATTCACAACTCATTTCAATTAATTCTAATCGAAAACATGTATTCCAAGACGTATGACACCAGTTAAATTTAATAATTTGGAATTAGAAGATTTCAGTTGAGGCGAATCAGCTATTGAGGTTGTACTCATGACGCAGTTTTTAAAAATGTCCTCAAATGTTCTTCGATCCTACTTAGTGGATGACAAAAATGAGGTCCGTTCAAAATTTTATATATATATACCAGCTAAGGTATATATTATTATTATTATATATTATATTGTTAAGGGGATGACCGGGAAATCATTGTTGACTGACTAATAATGGTATTTTTACATCAAGACTTGAAGTGTACAATTACACATCCCTCCACGACGTATCGTTTTTCCGAAATAATCTATCCTAAATTGTATCTTTTGGGGAGTAGTAGAATAAAAATTTTAGTTTTGAAGAATAAATAGAAATGTGTTCCTATTCTATCCCTCTCTACTTTTAAACTCACCTTTTTGAATACCTCAAACCATAATCATGGATAGCATTTATTAAAATTAAATATCATCTATAATGAAACTTATTTTCTGTCAAAAACCAATCCGAGTACAGTTTAAGCGTAGTTTTGTACATTAGATTATATTCGTAATAGTAGAGCTCCGTGGAAATCACTTCAAGTAATGCCAGCTTTTCACAGGAAATAAGTTAACTCAATTAACTGTTTAAGCCTCCGGTCACCTTCCGCTCCAGCATGAGGGCTATCACCATTGTTTTCCTTAAATTATTGATTCAAAATATTATTTTAATAATTTATCTATCTGATGGAATTAAATAATAGTATTACTTTAAAAATAATTTTATTTATAATCAAAAAGATAGGTGAGGGGAAGAGATTGTAGCCCTCCCAGCAAAATAAGTAATACTTTAAATCATATCAAATTTGGTACATATTTGTTTCAAAAACATCAAGATATCGGAAATAAGATAATATAATAGCAGAACCAAAGAGTTTGATCCCTATAACTTCCGCTGTCACTCCTTGTGCCAATTCAGCATGACTTTGTTTAAATAATACATTATATAAATTAAATAATTCTCTTATAGTTTACATTTGTATTGGATATAAATAACCAAGTTATTTTCTAGGAAAAGTAAATAAATGATAATGGGTCGACGGAGATATATAACCTCACTAATCCGAATCATATTTAGAGTTATCATATGTGACTAAAACATAAAATAATTTGTCAAAATATGCATTCAATTAAAACACTTAAATAAGCACTGATAAAATTAATGACTCCCGCAACAATTTTAGCGTATATTCCGTGTTTACATCATTTTACGACAAAAGTGCCGAGTTTTATTTAGTTCGGTTGAGGAACCAAAGGGTTCCAAATAATATTGTTGACTCCCGCTATAATTTTTAGCGTAGGACGCATCTAAACCGAAATACGACGAAAGTGTACATCACAAAAGTTACTCTAAATAACCAAATAAACAACTATTGTTATGTGCATATTTGCCGAAAAACCAATGGGAAACAAAATATCGCTATTTTTAATTTTAGGCCTCCCTTACAACCCCCACTCCTGCTCCATCTGCCGCGCTGATTTGTGAATCTAAACCAGGGCATCCCCCAAACGCTTACAAAAATTTCATTCAAATCGGTCCTGTCGTTTAGGAGGAGTTCAATGACATAAACATGTACAGTAGAATTATATATATATATATATATATATATATATATATATATATATATATAAAATTTATTTTAATAAATTAGTTATATACTTACGTATTTTTTCTATCAAGAATATTAACCGAGATATTCTCTAATGCACATATTTCCTGTCAAAAAGCAATACGAGCACATATAGTTTAAGCATAGTTTTATACATAAGATTATACTCCTAATAATAAATGTGAGTAGAAATCAATTCCAATAATGTCTACATTTCACAGAAAATGAGCCTTTTAGCCTCCAAAAAACTTCAGTTCCCGCTGAGAGTTATCTACATTGTTTTCCTTAAATTATTTATTCAAAACATAAAAGCTTCGAGCGTTTTAATAATTTATATACCTGGTGGTACTTAATAAAAATGGTACACTAAAAACAATTTTATTTATATTCAAAAAGCGATGCCAGGGGACAGATCGTAGCCCTTACTGCAACCTTATAAACACTTCAAACAATCAATCAAATCTTGTTTACATGCATGTTGTCTTTAGTTATAATGGCATTAACAGGTAAAGTTTAAAAGTTATAGATAGTAGATAGTTATTTCAATAACGTCAACATATCGGAAGAAAAATATAACATACACCTGAATTAAAAAGTTTGATTCCCACACAACTTCCGCTACCAGACCTTGTGCAAATTCACTATGACTTTGTTTAAATATAGATTATAAAAAATATAAGGTCAAACCATCAAAATCTCCTAGTCCGGATATGATAGAAGGCGCCGTTATCAAAAATTGCAAAAGCACTCTTTTGAGTACTTTGCATGATTTATATAATAGATGTCTAGAAGAAGGCGTATTTCCAGTTGCATGAAAAACAGCTGAAATAGTAGCAGTCTTAAAACCAGGAAACAATGCTATTTCTGCCAGTTCTTACAGACCAATTAGCCTCCTCCCAATTCTTGGAAA
Source organism: Riptortus pedestris (assembly GCA_019009955.1). NCBI lineage: Eukaryota > Metazoa > Arthropoda > Insecta > Hemiptera > Alydidae > Riptortus > Riptortus pedestris. The sequence goes on from CM032231.1 coordinate 12,009,341, forward strand.
AATTCTAGAACGTCTGATATACAAGTCACTGGAACCATTAGTGGTACGAGGACAGTCCCCCCATCAATTTGGATCGACTAGATATAGATCGTCGATTGACGCTATTCGTGCTATGCACAATTTGGCCAGTTGCTCTACTCAGAAATACGTGTTTTGCAATTTCTTCGATGTCGCAGCAGCTTTTGATAGTTTATGGTGGCCTTCAATTCTACATGAGCTAAAGAATATAGACTGTCCCAAAAATATTTATAAATTATTACTGACCTACCTCTCGGATAGGATTTCTTTCATAAGACTGTGTGACCAAAAGATTACTAATCGGGCCCAAAGAAGATGCCCTCAAGGCTCAGTACTTGGACCAATGCTTTGGAATGTGGTCATCAACCCATTGCTAGTAAAATTAGAAGCAGAAGATGTCACACCTTTAGCCTATATTGATGACCTCGCAGTTGTCTTCGAAGCCAACTCTCGAAATTCTATAGAAGAAAAAGCTAAAGCTGTGATAAATATTATGCTAGAATGGTGTGAAATTAACAAATTAAGGCTGAATCCCTCTAAAACAAAAACATTGTTGTTAAAAGGAAAAATTTCATCAAATTCACCTCCAATCGTCAAAGTGTGTGGGATAACTATCCGGCCTTCGCAAGAAGTGAAATACTTAGGAGTTGTGATCGGCGAACGTTTCTCTTTTAACAACCACCTAAAAGAATTAAAGAGTAAAGTCTCCCTACGGTATGCGTGTCTAAATAAATTGGCAGGAACCACCTGGGGATTACACCATAAAAATCGTGTCATCCTGTACAAAGCACTTTTCATCCCTATAATAGCATATGCTTCACCGGCCTGGGGAAATAGTCTGAGCAAAAAAGAACGTTCCTTACTTGCCGGTATTCAAAGACGAGCACTAATATTAATAACTAGAGCTTACCGAACTGTTTCTTCTGAAGCCCTTCAAGTCATTGGAGGTGTATTGCCCATAGTTTTAGTTATAACTAATTAATAATATAAAAAGAGGCTTACCTGCTAAAGTTGGTATAGCAGTTTTTACAGCGACAAAAATTGACAAGGAATTGAAAAACAGAATGCGAAATGCTGCAATTGAAGAGTGGCAACGAAGGTGGGACCAATCTGACAAAGAGCGACTCACTCATGCTTTCTTTCCCAAAGTGGAAAAGAGACTCAACGCAAGCTGGTTCAAACCTGATTATTGGCCAACACAGCTTATTTTGGGACACGGCAATCTGAATAAATACCTCAACAGGACTTAGAGAAGAGCATAGCCAAATTGCGAATGCGGCGAAGAGGAAAATGTCGAGCATATTCTATTTCATTGTCATCTCTATTATAACAAAAGTCCGTCACGCAGGGGCTGCGTAAACTAAGCAGATTTCCCCATGTGAAGTTTTACAATAGAGATATCTCCCTATTAACAAATGTAGTAGTGAGAAACCTCTAAACCTATTCACGAGGGACGAATAGTTACAGAAACGGCCGTCAGAGCTCTCGGCTGAAAGGCCGAACAGCCGACTCCTGCCAACCACACGCAGAATACAAATGCAAATATCTCGGTTAATTTTCAAGATATAGAATACATGTATAGAACAATATTTATAGTAAATTTAATTTGCAATAAGATTGATTCTATACAATGTTTCGATTCGACGCATAATAACGGAGATATTTCGAAAATCCTCTCCTCTAAACCCCCCCCCTCCCACTGGTCCGATTTCAGCCATTAACGAACTTGATCTTCCTTTTTACATAAAACGATTAAATTCCGAGTTTGGTAACGATCAAACAAAAATTTCGACCGCTAGAGCGGTAACAGACAAATATATATATATATATATATATATATATATATATATATATATATATATACAGTTTTGAACGGACCTCATTTTCGTCATCTACTAGGTAGGATCGATGGACATTTGAAGAAAAATTTCGAAAATTCCATCATGAGTACGACCTCAATAGCTGATTTCCCTTAAGTGAAATCTGCTAAAAGAAGAAAATAAGCAGGAGAATATTCATTGCTTGAATGGCCTCCCTCTACCTTGAACAAACTATTTGAAACAGAAGAAATTTTCTGCGCACTTAAATCATATGTTGCAGAAGTGTTTAAAATAAAAAAGTCTCATAAACTATGTTTCATGAATATTTGAAGGAATTTGTGTGCTATTTTGGTGAGGGCTAGTAAGCATTTGCAAATATTTCACGGAGGAGAAGTTAAGGTTATAGACAAGGTTAGGGTTGGAGGGAATAATTGGGTTCGTGAAATTTGGGGGGGGGGTCCGGGTAGCACGCGGGGGAGGGGGTGGTAATGGTAATAGTTTTAGCAAAATGCCCTGAGGGGAATTATGGCAGTGAGGCGTTACTCAGGGCTAGAACATTTAAACATTTCTTGAATCTCCATTGGTCCGTAGTAGCGATGATGAAAATGAGATTAGTTTCATACTATATATAATACACATTTGTGTGTGTCTATTACATTTCCCCAAATATCCATCTCTCCTAAATAGTAGATGACGAAAAAATAGCCCGTCACGAAGGGGCTGCGTAAACTAGCAGATTTTGGAATTAGATTAGAAGCGTCCGAAATGTAAAAAAAAAAAAAAAACAGGTCTGCCAACCTCTAAACGGAAAGAAAAACAATTACTAAAATATATCAGAACATAACTTATTAATTTTATTGAAAACTATTTACTATACCTAGTACTGTAATTTATAATGAACCAGAATAATGTTGATCCCAATCAATCACATTTTCAAGAACTTACGACGGGGGGATCACCAGAACATATTTGCGTGTTTCTCGTATTATAATGGTCTCTTGAAAACAATATTTGGAATATAAGCTTCGAATTAAATATGGTTTATTAAATAACAGAGTATTATTTATGTAACATGAGCAGAAGTTGGGGTTTGCTGAAGGCTGAAAACTGAAAAAATACAAATATCTCGGTTAATATTCAAGACAGAGAATAAATATGTATAAGAATATTCGTCATAGATTTAATTTTCAATTAGATTCGTTCTATACAATGTTTCAATCCGACGAAAAGTAACGGAGATATTTCGAATTTTCAAACATCCCCTCTAAACCCCCATCCCACTGGTCTGATATCAGCCATTAACGAACTTGATCTTTATGTTTACATAAAACGTTTTAACCTCGAGTTTGGTAGCGATAAAACACAAGTTGAGACCGCTTCGCCCATGAAGCCCCATGCAAAAGAATATGCCAACCGCAGTCGGGGAAATATAAGACTACTAGATTTTCAATAAAAAGTCCTTCACGCAGGGGCTGCGTAAACTAAGCAGATTACCCACGAGAAGTTTTACAATAGAGAAATCTGCCTAATAACAACTGTAGTAGTAAGAAACATCTAAACCTAAAACATTATTTAGGGCGTACTAACCCAGTAGTTTCTAGCCCCAAAAAACAGTTAACCTAACCTCTAAACCTATTCACGAGGGACGAATAGTTATAGAAACGGCCGCCAGAGCTCTCAGCGGAAAATCCGAACATAGCCTACTGGTGACCACACGCAGAATACAAATGCAAATATCTCGGTTAATATTCAAGATACAGAATAAATGTATAGAACAATATTTATAGTAAATTTAATTTGCAATATGGTTGGTTTTATACAATTTTTCGATCCGATGCTTAATAACGGAGATATTTCGAATTTTCGAAAATCCTCCCCTCTAAACCCCCCCTCCCACTGGTCCGATTTCAGCCGTTAACGAACTTGATCTTCCTTTTTACATGAAACGATTAAATACCGATTTTGGTGACGATTAAACAAAAATTGCGACCGCTAGAGTGTTAACAGACAAATATATATATATATATATATATATATATATATATATATATATATATATATATATATATATATATATATATATATATATAGTTTTGAACGGACTTCATTTTCGTCATCTCCTAGGTAGGATCGATGGACATTTGAAGAAATCATTCGAAAATCGCGTCATGAGTACAACCTCAAAAGCAGATTTCCCTTAGGGGAAATCTGCTAAAATGGGCCCGATAAGTGAATACCGAACAAATTTAATTGAATGATTATTGAAGAACTTGAATAGTTCAAAATAAAATATAGTGAGTTTCACAAAACACAGCGTATATTAGTTTCATCATTAAACATAATTGTATTTCTATGTAATAATAAACTTAATGTGATATGGCGGAAAACGTACAACTCATGAAAGGACTAGACTAACAGTAAAAGGAATATAGTGTACACAGGAGTATGACTTTTCATCAAATATTATTATATAAATATGTAAATATTTCGGTTAATAATGAAGATAGTGAAAACATGTACATAAAAACGTGTATAGTTGTTACATTTGCAAGAAGATAGGTTATATACCATTTTTCAATCCGGCGTATAGTAACGGAAAAATTTGAATTTTAAAAATGTCCCCCCACTAAATACCCCTTCCTACAGGTCTAATTTCATCCATTAAGAAACTTGATCTTTTTGTTTACATAAATCGTTTTAACGTCGAGTTTGGTAACGGTCAAATAAAAGTGACCGCTAGAGCTGTAACAGATAAATAATTTTATATGGGTAAGACATACACGGTATATATATATATATATATATATATATATATATACACTAGCGGACCCGACAGACGTTGTCCTGTATGATATTTCAAGTGATTAGGATATTACATTTAATAGTATTATGTTTAAAAAAAAAAAAAATACTTTTGATAACACAAAAAAAAACTTTTATTATGTGCACGTTTGCCTAAAAACAAATATAAAATGAAATATCGCGAATTTTTTATTCAGGCCTCCCTTATAACCCCCACGCCCGTTCGAACCTAAAAAAGTCCGTCACGCAGGGGCTACGTAAACTAATCAGATTTCCCACGTGAAGTTATACAATAAAGAAATCTCCATACGAGTGCCGATTAGTAACTAGTTTTAGGCGGGAACCATAGCTCGTCCGTTACACTTAATACAAATGCAAATATCTCGGTTAATATTCAAGATAGAGAATAAATGTATATAACAATATTTATATTACATTTAATTTGCTATAATGTTCATTCAATAAATTTTTTCGATCCGACGTATAGTAACGGAAATATTTCGAATTTTCAAAAATCCCCCTTAAAACTCCCGCTCCCACTGGTCCGATTTCAGCCGTTAACGAACTTGATCTTCCTTTTTACATAAAACGATTAAATACCGAGTTTGGTGACGATTAAACAAAAATTGCGACCGCTAGAGTGTTAACAGACAAATATATATATATATATATATATATATATATATATATATATATATATAGAGAGAGAGAGAGAGAGAGAGAGAGAGCGATAGATAGATAGATATAGATATATAATTTTGAACGGACTTCATTTTCGTCATCTCCTAGGTAGGATCGATAGACATTTGAAGAAAGTTTTCGAAAATCGCGTCATGAGTAGGACCTCAATAGCAGATTTCCCTTAAGCTTAAGTAGGGAAATCTGCTAAAATTTAATATAGCTTATAATCATGGAAGAATTAATTATAATTCACATAACGAGTTTTGTTAAGTTCGGTTCAATCGTTAGTGCCCAATAAAATTGTTGGCTCCTACTTTAATTTTTTAGTGTATATCTCGTTTATACTTTGTTATACGACAAAAGCGAATATAACAAAAGTTACTATAAATAACAAAATAAACAACTTTTATCCTTTGCATATTTGCCGAACAACCAACAGGAAACGAAATATCGCTGTTTTTAATTTTAGGTCTCCCTTACAACCCCCACTCCTGCTCCATCTGCCGTGCTGATTTGTGATTCTAAACCATCCAGGCCGCGACCCAAACGCATAAAAAAAAATTCATTCAAATCGGTCTAGCCGTTTAGTGACATACAGACGTACAGTAGAATAATAATATAAAGATATAAATATGGTTAGGATCGATGGAAATATGAAGAAGTCTTTCAAAAATCTCGTCATTGACATCAACATCTGATTTCCATAATGGGAAATCTGCTAAAAATTATCACACTTTGCAGTATTTTTAATCCTGATAATTAAAGCTTTCATCAGGCAGAAGTATAAGGTTTTAAAGGCTTCCTACCAAGAAGTAATCAGTCTTGTAATGGAAAAGTGAGGGACGTCTCGGCTAAATATAGAATTACTTTCAAGGTAAAGTAACTCGTCTTAAACAAGTTTTAAAAGTGGAAATTCGAGCAAGTTGATAGCTAGACAAGTCATACAGAATGAAAGGCCAATTTTAATTAATTTCGAGCAATTGACTAAGTTTCGGGGAAATAAGTCGATAATGGAATCTCAGTAGCGACCTATAATGTAATTATGCTAATTTTTCTTTTGAGATTATTAGGTTTTTCCAAGAGTCGCATTGCCCTGGAGGGAATTGCATGAACTAGCTACGCCCGGTCTTTTAATAGAATCAGGCAGACAGTCTGCCAATAGAATGTAGCTCATAATTCGATTATGGTCTTAATCCAGTTCCTTTATCTAAGCCTCATCGATTTCATTATCATCCGTTATCAATGTCATTATCAGCCTTTATCAATATCATTATATATGAATATAATTGCTGACCGCTCACAAAAATATCAGACAGACAGTCTGCCAGTAGAATGTAGCTCATAATTCGATTATGGTCTTAATCCAGTTCCTTTATCTAAGCCTCATCGATTTCATTATCATCCGTTATCAATGTCATTATCAGCCTTTATCAATATCATTACATATGAATATAATTGCTGACCGCTCACAAAAATATCAGGCAGAATGTCTCGCAGTAGAATGTAGGCCATAATTCGATTATGGTCTTCATCCATTTCCTTTATCTAAGCCTCATCCATTTCATTATCATCCGTTATCAATGTCATTATCAGCCTTTATCAATATCATTATATATGAATATAATTGCTGACCGTTCACAAAAATATCAGGCAGACAGTCTCGCAGTAGAATGTAGGCCATAATTCGATTATGGTCTTAATCCAGTTCCTTTATCTAAGCCTCATCCATTTCATTATCATCCGTTATCAATGTCACTATCAGCCTTTATCAATATCATTACATATGAATATAATTGCTGGCCGCTCACAAAAATATCAGGCAGACAGTCTCGCAGTAGAATGTAGGCCATAATTCGATTATGGTCTTAATCCAGTTCCTTTATCTAAGCCTCATCCATTTCATTATCATCCGTTATCAATGTCACTATCAGCCTTTATCAATATCATTATATATGAATATAATTGCTGACCGCTCAGAAAAATATCAGGCAGACAGTCTCGCAGTAGAATGTAGGCCATAATTCGATTATGGTCTTAATCCAGTTCCTTTATCTAAGCCTCATCCATTTCATTATCATCCGTTATCAATGTCACTATCAGCCTTTATCAATATCATTACATATGAATATAATTGCTGGCCGCTCACAAAAATATCAGGCAGAATGTCTCGCAGTAGAATGTAGGCCATAATTCGATTATGGTCTTAATCCAGTTCCTTTATCTAAGCCTCATCCATTTCATTATCATCCGTTATCAATGTCACTATCAGCCTTTATCAATATCATTATATATGAATATAATTGCTGACCGCTCACAAAAATATCAGGCAGACAGTCTCGCAGTAGAATGTAGGCCATAATTCGATTATGGTCTTAATCCAGTTCCTTTATCTAAGCCTCATCCATTTCATTATCATCCGTTATCAATGTCACTATCAGCCTTTATCAATATCATTACATATGAATATAATTGCTGGCCGCTCACAAAAATATCAGGCAGAATGTCTCGCAGTAGAATGTAGGCCATAATTCGATTATGGTCTTAATCCAGTTCCTTTATCTAAGCCTCATCCATTTCATTATCATCCGTTATCAATGTCACTATCAGCCTTTATCAATATCATTACATATGAATATAATTGCTGACCGCTCACAAAAATATCAGGCAGACAGTCTCGCAGTAGAATGTAGGCCATAATTCGATTATGGTCTTAATCCAGTTCCTTTATCTAAGCCTCATCCATTTCATTATCATCCGTTATCAATGTCACTATCAGCCTTTATCAATATCATTATATATGAATATAATTGCTGGCCGCTCACAAAAATATCAGGCAGACAGTCTGCCAGTAGAATGTAGGCCATAATTCGATTATGGTCTTAATCCAGTTTCTTTATCTAAGCCTCATCGATTTCATTATCATCCGTTATCAATGTCACTATCAGCCTTTATCAATATCATTACATATGAATATAATTGCTGACCGTTCACAAAAATATCAGGCAAACAGTCTCGCAGTAGAATGTAGGCCATAATTCGATTATGGTCTTCATCCAGTTCCTTTATCTAAGCCTCATCTATTTCATTATCTTCCGTTATCAATGTCACTATCAGCCTTTATCAATATCATTATATATGAATATAATTGCTGACCGCTCACAAAAATATCAGGCAGAATGTCTCGCAGTAGAATGTAGGCCATAATTCGATTATGGTCTTAATCCAGTTCCTTTATCTAAGCCTCATCTATTTCATTATCTTCCGTTATCAATGTCACTATCAGCCTTTATCAATATCATTATATATGAATATAATTGCTGGCCGCTCAGAAAAATATCAGGCAGACAGTCTCGGAGTAGAATGTAGGCCATAATTCGATTATGGTCTTAATCCAGTTCCTTTATCTAAGCCTCATCGATTTCATTATCATCCGTTATCAATGTCACTATCAGCCTTTATCAATATCATTATATATGAATATAATTGCTGACCGCTCAGAAAAATATCAGGCAGACAGTCTCGGAGTAGAATGTAGGCCATAATTCGATTATGGTCTTAATCCAGTTCCTTTATCTAAGCCTCATCCATTTCATTATCATCCGTTATCAATGTCACTATCAGCCTTTATCAATATCATTACATATGAATATAATTGCTGGCCGCTCAGAAAAATATCAGGCAGAATGTCTCGCAGTAGAATGTAGGCCATAATTCGATTATGGTCTTAATCCAGTTCCTTTATCTAAGCCTCATCTATTTCATTATCTTCCGTTATCAATGTCACTATCAGCCTTTATCAATATCATTATATATGAATATAATTGCTGGCCGCTCACAAAAATATCAGGCAGACAGTCTCGCAGTAGAATGTAGGCCATAATTCGATTATGGTCTTAATCCAGTTCCTTTATCTAAGCCTCATCCATTTCATTATCATCCGTTATCAATGTCACTATCAGCCTTTATCAATATCATTATATATGAATATAATTGCTGACCGCTCAGAAAAATATCAGGCAGAATGTCTCGCAGTAGAATGTAGGCCATAATTCGATTATGGTCTTAATCCAGTTCCTTTATCTAAGCCTCATCTATTTCATTATCTTCCGTTATCAATGTCACTATCAGCCTTTATCAATATCATTATATATGAATATAATTGCTGGCCGCTCACAAAAATATCAGGCAGACAGTCTCGCAGTAGAATGTAGGCCATAATTCGATTATGGTCTTAATCCAGTTCCTTTATCTAAGCCTCATCGATTTCATTATCATCCGTTATCAATGTCACTATCAGCCTTTATCAATATCATTACATATGAATATAATTGCTGACCGCTCACAAAAATATCAGGCAGACAGTCTCGCAGTAGAATGTAGGCCATAATTCGATTATGGTCTTAATCCAGTTCCTTTATCTAAGCCTCATCCATTTCATTATCATCCGTTATCAATGTCACTATCAGCCTTTATCAATATCATTATATATGAATATAATTGCTGACCGCTCACAAAAATATCAGGCAGAATGTCTCGCAGTAGAATGTAGGCCATAATTCGATTATGGTCTTAATCCAGTTCCTTTATCTAAGCCTCATCCATTTCATTATCATCCGTTATCAATGTCACTATCAGCCTTTATCAATATCATTATATATGAATATAATTGCTGGCCGCTCACAAAAATATCAGGCAGACAGTCTGGCAGTAGAATGTAGGCCATAATTCGATTATGGTCTTAATCCAGTTCCTTTATCTAAGCCTCATCCATTTCATTATCATCCGTTATCAATGTCACTATCAGCCTTTATCAATATCATTACATATGAATATAATTGCTGGCCGCTCACAAAAATATCAGGCAGAATGTCTCGCAGTAGAATGTAGGCCATAATTCGATTATGGTCTTAATCCAGTTCCTTTATCTAAGCCTCATCCATTTCATTATCATCCGTTATCAATGTCACTATCAGCCTTTATCAATATCATTATATATGAATATAATTGCTGACCGCTCAGAAAAATATCAGGCAGAATGTCTCGCAGTAGAATGTAGGCCATAATTCGATTATGGTCTTAATCCAGTTCCTTTATCTAAGCCTCATCCATTTCATTATCATCCGTTATCAATGTCACTATCAGCCTTTATCAATATCATTATATATGAATATAATTGCTGGCCGCTCACAAAAATATCAGGCAGAATGTCTCGCAGTAGAATGTAGGCCATAATTCGATTATGGTCTTAATCCAGTTCCTTTATCTAAGCCTCATCCATTTCATTATCATCCGTTATCAATGTCACTATCAGCCTTTATCAATATCATTATATATGAATATAATTGCTGACCGCTCAGAAAAATATCAGGCAGACAGTCTCGCAGTAGAATGTAGGCCATAATTCGATTATGGTCTTAATCCAGTTCCTTTATCTAAGCCTCATCTATTTCATTATCTTCCGTTATCAATGTCACTATCAGCCATTATCAATATCATTATATATGAATATAATTGCTGGCCGCTCACAAAAATATCAGGCAGACAGTCTCGCAGTAGAATGTAGGCCATAATTCGATTATGGTCTTAATCCAGTTCCTTTATCTAAGCCTCATCCATTTCATTATCATCCGTTATCAATGTCACTATCAGCCTTTATCAATATCATTATATATGAATATAATTGCTGACCGCTCAGAAAAATATCAGGCAGACAGTCTGGCAGTAGAATGTAGGCCATAATTCGATTATGGTCTTAATCCAGTTCCTTTATCTAAGCCTCATCCATTTCATTATCATCCGTTATCAATGTCACTATCAGCCTTTATCAATATCATTATATATGAATATAATTGCTGGCCGCTCACAAAAATATCAGGCAGACAGTCTGCCAGTAGAATTTAGGCCATAATTCGATTATGGTCTTAATCCAGTTCCTTTATCTAAGCCTCATCGATTTCATTATCATCCGTTATCAATGTCACTATCAGCCTTTATCAATATCATTACATATGAATATAATTGCTGGCCGCTCACAAAAATATCAGGCAGACAGTCTCGCAGTAGAATGTAGGCCATAATTCGATTATGGTCTTAATCCAGTTCCTTTATCTAAGCCTCATCCATTTCATTATCATCCGTTATCAATGTCACTATCAGCCTTTATCAATATCATTACATATGAATATAATTGCTGGCCGCTCACAAAAATATCAGGCAGAATGTCTCGCAGTAGAATGTAGGCCATAATTCGATTATGGTCTTAATCCAGTTCCTTTATCTAAGCCTCATCCATTTCATTATCATCCGTTATCAATGTCACTATCAGCCTTTATCAATATCATTATATATGAATATAATTGCTGACCGCTCAGAAAAATATCAGGCAGACAGTCTGGCAGTAGAATGTAGGCCATAATTCGATTATGGTCTTAATCCAGTTCCTTTATCTAAGCCTCATCCATTTCATTATCATCCGTTATCAATGTCACTATCAGCCTTTATCAATATCATTATATATGAATATAATTGCTGGCCGCTCACAAAAATATCAGGCAGAATGTCTCGCAGTAGAATGTAGGCCATAATTCGATTATGGTCTTAATCCAGTTCCTTTATCTAAGCCTCATCCATTTCATTATCATCCGTTATCAATGTCACTATCAGCCTTTATCAATATCATTATATATGAATATAATTGCAGGCCGCTCACAAAAACATCAGGCAGACAGTCTGGCAGTAGAATGTAGGCCATAATTCGATTATGGCTGTACAGACCGCCAGGCCTTCGAGTCGTGCTGGATTGCCTATCTTCGGACATGTTACTGACAAGACCTCAACTATGCAAATGTACTCAGAGGTTCTTTAGAAAGAATAACGAAATTCGTCATGCAGGAGCTGCGTTAACTAACCACGTGCATCACGTTTTAGCGGACGGTGTCTTTCCCGCCAAAAGCTAGTTCGTCCGTTTCCGTAACCGTTCGGCATTCGTATGGAGATTTCTCTATTGTATAACTTTACATGGGAAATCTGCTTAGTTTACGCAGCCCCTGCGTGACGGACTTTTTAGTTTAGCCTTTTGTAAACCCCCAGTACTCATGTCATATTAACAATAAGCTGTTATATCACCTGTGACCTTAATCAGCTGTTACTTTATTTGAAGCTTATCCACCAAATATTGTTCTCAATGAATATATATATATATATATATATATATATATATATATATCGCTCATTATCTGCAACAACGACATAAATAAAATATTGTGGTTTTTTTGTTATTTCTGCTGAAATAATTGTTATCCATTGTGCTTTTCACTGGTAGAAAGTTACATCTATGCGTCGTTCGCATGCCGAAAGAGAGCAGGTTATGTCACTGTTGTTTCTTATTACATCCCCATTTGTGTTTGTATCAATACCGGCACATCTCAGTTGTGTTATGAACGTTGGAAGGTTAACTTCGTTTATGTTATATCAAGAACGGCATATTCCTGTTTATTACGATATTGTAATAAAGGCAAGCGCTTGATTAATGTTCTATTATTTCGTCTAGAATGTATTATTTAAACTTGTGACGTTCTTTGTGATAAACGCTATTTGCATTTAATTAGTTCCATTGTCTGTTATGCCGGTATTGCAGCAAAAATTGTACCTATAGTTGTAGTATTTTCAGTTATGACATTATTACTTATAAACGTTTTGCCTAAACCTTGACTCCGCTGTATAGTAATTTACAATATGACATTCTTGCATTAACTTTACTTTTCCAAAGTCAGATTCTTTTTCCATCATTCTTACTTAAGTCATTCTAGCTGCAAACATTCTAATCGGTGTTGTCTTTGTTACGTCAATGATGCATTTTTTTTTAAAATTCTAGCTTATTCATAGTGTCCATCCATTGAAGATTCATCTGAACATTGTGACGACGAAATAAATGACCAGACTTATGTGCTAAATATCTCCTCTGGGAGCAACAGTGAAAACGATAATGCAGATGAACAATGGCAAAATATTAATTCAAATATTACCAAGAAAGTGCCAACAACCATTAGCGACCTGCTCACTCAACTGAGCATTATAAGTGACTTTTTGGCTGTTGAATGTTCACGTTCAGAATCCCATGATGTTTCTATTTTGTCAAGCCCTGTAAAAAAGGGTTCCAAACGCAAACGTGATGAAAAAAACTGGAAAAGGAATGTACTGAAAAAATTGAGGAACACTGGAAAGGCTTACAACAAGCATACAGAAAGCAAAGCAATTCGAGTGCCAAGAAAGGTGAAGCTACCCTGTGGAGAAAAGTACAAGTTACAATGTTCAACGAAATTCAATGAACTTGAAAGGAATGAGCTTTTTTCATCCTATTGGAACTTGGGCGATATTGAAAAACAGAGACAATTCATAGCAAACTCCATGGAAGCGGTCAATCAACAAACTTCCAAATGTCCTTTTGGAACCTGACAAACGAGGAAAACACGGCAAGCAAAAATCATTGGATCCGTTAATAAGGCAAGGAATAAGGCAGCAAATCGATTCAATACCTACATACATTTCCTTTTTTGTTCCAAAGAAAGATCTGTGTGAAACCTGCGTGGTTTATGAAAATGCAAATGAAAAGGAAAAGCCAAGTCTTAAAGAAAAATATGACCAACATCAAATCGAGAAAAAACTTTCAAGACAGGAGGAAATGCTGGATAAAGAAAATGCAAATGCAGTGGTTGTAGTTTATGACCTTCAAGCAGTTATGCAATTGCCTAAAGGAAACGTTTCTTTATTCTATTACAAATCAAAACTGAACGTTTTTAATTTTACTATGTATAACTTAAAAAATAATTCGTGCGAATGTTATGTGTGGGATGAAGGAAACGGCCATCGTGGAGTCAATGAGTTTGGTAGTTGCGTTCTTCATTATCTACAGAAGATTGTTGCCACCAACAAAGATACAGATGTAATATTTTATTCAGATAATTGTGCGGGGCAGGAAAAAAATAAATATAAATAAATATAATTCATGATTTCACTGTACTTATATGCCACAAGTTGGTTAGGCCTGAAATCAATTACGCATAAATTTTTGGTGAAAGGCCACACGCAGGATGAAGTGGATTCGGCTCATTCGTTAATAGAAAGGATGGTAAAGCGTGTTACCAAGAGTGGGCCAATGTATACACCGGACTCCTTTGTCTCCGCTAAGGAAAAACGGAGAGCCTTTCCATGCTAATGAATTTTGTTACAACGACTTTTCCGACTTGAAAGCTCTTGCTGGAGACTTAGGTCCTCTGAATATGAAAACATTTAAAGTATCAGAAGCTCGTGTACTGAAGGTGGAAAGAAATTCACCTTGCTCTGTTTTCTATAAATATTCCTACAATGATGACTTTGAGGAGGCTGTGATAATCAAGAATAAAAGGAAAACCAGCAATTTAAATTTAACGTTGTCACCGGCATTCAATTCAAGACCTGGAATTTCTCAAAGCAAAAAAGAAGACCTTCTTGATTTGGTGCGTAAAAATGTCATACCTGGGTTTTATAAACCATTCTATGAAAATTTGTAACTGAGAAAATGACTGAACTATTTACCTGATTGTGATAAAATCTATGAGATTGTGATAAAAGGCTGAACTATGATATTATTTGATAGTGATAAAATAACCATATTGTGGTAAAACCTAAATGTGATTTAAAAAAAAAAGATTTAGGTTGTAGATAAAATGGCTACATATAGTTAACTTTCGTTTTCTCACTTACCAATGTTATTTTAATTTTTTTTTTGTACCATTGGGTATTATTTGTGACTTATTTTTTGAAAATAAAATAAATCTTGATTTTTAATAAAGTTGTTTTGATAAACCCAAAATATCTGTTAATTGACTAATTGACACAACTGGCAATTGAAAAAAACATTAACCATTATTGCATTACTTATAGAAGAAGAACGACACATTTAATCTTGTGACGCTCTAAGTCATCAATTATTCCTGCAAGAAGGTCATAATCCAAAATGAATGCAGTTTTAATTATTATAGAAATATTTCATTATAGCAAATACCTCCTATGATACATTTTCTATTACATTAGAATCATATCTTTCAAAAGAAATCGCAAAGTTATTATATTTGAATGTAAACAAGAAGAAATATATAACATAATGTTTAAATTGTGCATAGCGAAAAATCACTGATTTTGAGTTATGTCGCTGTTGCAGCAAATGAGCGATATATATATATATATATATATATATATATATATATATATATATATATATATATATATATATATATATATTTATTTGTAGGTAGCATCGATGTACATTTGGAGAACTTAAGTGACTAAGGCGACAATATCCCCAAGGTAAATCTTCTATTATACAAAATAAAACGGGCATTATATAACACTAAGAAAGACAAATTAATTTTTAAACTGAAATGGAAAGTTAAATGCAAAGCTCTGCATTAATGCAGACACAACTTTTAGCCAAGTTTAGGAGAAGTTTCTATAAGCAATTTAAATTTACATTCTGCAGATTAGTTTTGCCCAGAAATTTATAGGCAGCTAAATCAATATTTTATTTCGTATTGTGTGTTTGATTATTTTTTTTAGAAATTTGCAATTTTTATCACTGAGTTCATAGCTTGTTGTTTATTGCCATTGAAAGAATATATTTACAGTTACGTTTGTTACAATAAAAATAATAGGTGATTATTATAGATTTTTTGAATTGCAAAATGTAACACACAAGCTTTAGATTTTTTAGTATTGCACAATTTATTTGACAATGCACTACAGACTTTGTAAATCATTCTTCACTACTACTCATAATATGCACTGAAATTATTCACTACATATTGCACAGTACAATTACTCACGATCACGAGAATCGCTGAAAATTACAAAACACGGCACTGCACTGATCTTCACAAGAACACCGTACTGCACTGATTTTTACCAGAGTACGGCACTGTACGTATACACAGCACCACACCGAAACTAAAATTTACTGTCCACTAAAGCTGCACTGAACGCACTGTCATTCACTAGTAAGAGAGCTGAAAACAAACTGACTATCGGGCGAGCTGATTCGCTTTAATAGACGCGCCGAAAGATCAAAAGGTACAGTCCCCGAATAGACGATAACCCAACTGGCGTCGCCTAAAACATTACTGGTGCCATCGGTCGGTTCCTTTCATCTACTTCGTACTTCCTAAATACATTATTAACTCTCTGTACTTATTCATGTACGCAGTTTTCGCTACAATTTAAGAGTAATTCACTTTTACTAAATAAAATCTTTCTCATTACTAGAAGCATGAAAATTTAAATTATTCTATTTTGCCTCCCCCCCCCAAGCACACACACCGGCATATATATATATATATATATATATATATATATATATATATATATATATATATGTATATCTTAATATATATAAATCTCCTGTCACGATGTTTGTCCGCGATGGACTCCTAAACTACTTAACCGATTTTAAATTAAATTGGCACACCGTGAGCAGTCTGGTCCAACTTGAGAGATAGGATAGCTTAGATCTCTAATTATAGTCGCAATTTTATTTTATTGCAAATTATTTGACTATAGTTAATTGACAGTCACAATTATCTGTTAACTCCAAAAGATTCTAACAGATGTCGATACTTTTCGACTGGATTGAGTAAGTAATCAATAGATGGCACTGCTATGGTAAACCGACAAACGTGTCATATAAGCTACAATTCAATAGCATGATTACCACGTGTTATTGAGGCTAAAGTATAAATTAAATTTATTTTGTAGTAAACGAAATACCGTGAAATTCAATTATTTCTACTTTTTTAATTTTTGGTGTTAGCATAGCCAACCACTGTTACTTAGACCGAAGTGTAAATCAAATTCAAATAATAGTGACGATAATACAGTGAAATTATTCCTGCTTTTTACTAATTTGTGCTTCATTATTCAAAATTCTATAATTATAAAATATATACATGTAAGTATTATCACACAATTATAATAATTAATTAATATATTTTTAAACGATTAAATTAATATTTTCAGTCAAATGTCACCGAAAATATCTAACCTCAACAACGCAAACACCAGAGAGGCACGACGCCAACGTGTTGAAAGAGCTCATCAGTTGCCAGAACAAATTTAAATAATAAATTTAAAAATTAATTCTTTTGTATTGGTTTCTGCTTAATATAAACTGTAAGAAAATTTTAATCACTCGTGTTCAACATCCTTCCCCTTCAAATCCTAATCCCTTGAATTTGTGTACCAACTTCAACATTTCCGTCTTGGTTCGTAAATAATTTCATTGTACTAAAGGGTTGTAGTCGTAGAAAATCTGTCATGGAGGTCACCATATTTTTTTACAAATACCATCTATGTAAAAAGCATGGTGGACCCCGTGACTGATGTTCTCCTACCGTTCCTCTTAAATTGTATACTACAATGTAATATAACAATAACTTTAGCCACAGCAACGCGTGGCCGGGTCTGCTAGTATATATATATATATATATATATATATATATATATATATATATATGTACATATATATAAATAAAACTTTTAGTAGAATTGTTTTTATTATTCCCATTAAATGAATTATTCTTAATTGTTCGGTTTGTTTGAAATCTAACCGTCACATTCTTGAATTGTTTGAAGACGTTTCGAATAAAATCTTGCAGATTAAGTAATAGTAAAATGTACACTGATTGAGATATCATACATAATATTCTTGTCCGCTCCTCCCACACTAATTTACTGAAGACCCCTTCTAAGGCAACAGCTGACAATTATTAGTCGAGATATGGCGTGTAACTAGTGTTTACACTCATAACGAAGCATAGCTAATCAGCAGAAATTAATTGTAAAGAGATATTGGATATTGTTTTCGCTGATAGTGTTGATTTTGTGAAGTGGTTGTCGACTGTTGCGTTTCTCTGGAAATTCATATCCATCAACATCAAGTTTTGATGTTCATAAATCTATGATTCCTAATAGATGTTACAGAATTAGTACAAAATTTCCCAGTAAAGTAAAACCTATTTTTGCGAAAATTACGTATAGTTATTTAAGATGTACGAAGAAAATGAAGTCATCTTTGCAGAAAAGCGGCGCAGAATCCAGTATAAAATTTTCTAGGCGACCGAGCTGAGTCATCAGTGAGTCTGAGCCTGAATACTTCTAGAGCCGGGGCCTATGTAGAAAAGTCCGTCACGCAGGGGCTGCGTAAACTAAGCAGATTTCCCCTGTGATGTTTTACAATAGAGAAATCTGCATACTGGTAACACAATACCACCGTGATTAGATAATGAGAAATCTTTTAGTTAATTAAAATAAATTCCCAACTGAAACGGCTTCTGAATCGTAAGAATAATTTATATTTTAATAACTCAAATTTTAGTAGTCCAAGAACTAAAGAAGGGGGGGGGGCGGATGAACTGAACGTATTTGCATAAATCTCACAAAGTAATGAAGGTAAGGTAAGGTTAAAAACGACAGGTTAGAAGAAGCTTCCGCCTGATCCGAGAAATGACAAAGATGGCCGACGTAATCCAAACTATACCCGACCACAGACTTCATAAAAATGCAAATATCTCGGTTAATATTCAAGATAGAGAATAAATGTATATAACAATATTTATAGTACATTTAATTTGCAATAAGATTGGTTCTGTACAATTTTTCGATCCGATGCATAATAACGAGTTATTTTGAATTTTCGAAAATCCCCCCTCTAAACCCCCCCCCCTCCCTCTGGTCCGATATCAGCCATTAACGAACTTGATCTGTCTTTTTACATAAAACGGTTAAATATCGAGTTTCGTAACGATTAAACAAAAATTGTGACCGCTAGAGCGTTAACAGACAAATATATATATATATATATATATATATATATATATATATATATATATATTTTTTATTTATTTATTTCGTTCCTTAAGTAACCCTACAGGAAGGGAGTTTATTAGCCACACGTCCCGTACAATAATTAGTACATAACATATTTTTTTTTTAACTATAATAACATAAAATAATATATATATATAATTTTGAACGGACCTCATTTTCGTCATCTCCTGGGTAGGATCGATGGACATTTGAAGAAAATTTTCGAAAATCGCGTCATGAGTACGACCTCAATAGCTGATTTCCCTTAAGGGAAATCTGCTAATACGTCCAGCTCGCCCGAGAATTTTCTTGAGTTGAAAATTTGAAACAGTGATTTCATTGTGGCTACTAGTGAACATTAGTGAAGTGCGGTGTTTAGTGAAGATCAGCGCAGAGCCGTGTTTAGTGTACATCAGTGATTGGCGTAATCTTTGGTTATTTTGATATCAACGGAAAGTTAACAGTGCATTTTGTGATTTGTTCTGAAGAATAATTTACCAAGTTTGTAAAAGTGTGTGTTGCATCGTCAAATACATTTTGTAGTGATAGTGAGATGCGATCAGTAGTATTTATACCTGTACTTGGAATCTTAGCTTAGTTTAGGCAGCCCCTAGGTGACGGGTTT
This sequence comes from Riptortus pedestris, assembly GCA_019009955.1. Taxonomy (NCBI): domain Eukaryota; kingdom Metazoa; phylum Arthropoda; class Insecta; order Hemiptera; family Alydidae; genus Riptortus; species Riptortus pedestris. Next base: position 12,029,180 of record CM032231.1, read on the forward strand.
TAGCAGATTTCCCTTAGAGAAATCAGCTAAGGAGGTCGTACTCATGATGGCATTCTCGAACAATTTCTTCAAATATCCTTCGATCCTACTCAGGAGAAAACGATAATAAGGTCCGTTCAACATTTCATATATATATATATATATATCTGTTAACGCTCAACAGTCGCAATTTTTGTTTAATCGTTATCAAACTCGATATCAAGGGGTGTCGTGTTTTTGTGAACTTCAGTGATTGTGAGCTATTGTACTGAGCAATAAGAAGTGAAGTTATCAGTACTCATGATGGTCTTGACCAAAACTTTCTTTGCATGTCCATCGATCCTACCCAGGAGATAATAAAAATGAGGTCCGTTCAACATTTCATACATACACACACACAGACAGACACACACACACACACACACACACACACACACACACACATATATATATATATATTTTTAAAATGATGAACGGGCCATTTTTTTTTTTAGCAGATTTCCCTTAAGGGAAATCAGCTATTGAGGTCGTACTCAAGACGCGATTTTCGAAATAAATTCATTCATTCAGTCATTTAAATGACATCATGATTACAACCTCAATAGCTGATTTCTCTAAGGGAATTCTGCTAAAAGCCTGTCACGTTGGGGCTGCCTAAACTAAGCCAACTTTCCACGTTCAGATATAAATACTACCTTATATATATATATATATAAATTTTGTTATGTACATAATATCTGATGAATATCTGATACATAATGAATATTAACCGAAATGTATCCATATTTTGTTTTCGACCATCGTAAACCCCCACTCCTACTCATGTCATAATAACTATAAGCTGTTATATCATGAACCACTTCATTCCAAGTTTAAATACTCAATATGGTTTTAACCTGCCAGAATACCAACTCACAATATGGTTTTCTTTCAACTATTACTTTGTGAGACACAGGCAAATATGTCATGTGATCTTGTCATGAATTAAGATTTACCGTTCTTTACTCGAAACCATTTATCGTTCTACTTGATCTATACCATACTCGATATTTAGACGTTTAAGACAACATTTAAAATCATATTTCTTATTGGCTGAAATATGACCTTGGAATAAATGCAAATACATGGGATACATGCTTAGTTCACGCAGCCCCTGTGTGACGGACTTTAAAATTGAACGCTCACTACAAGAGTTCATAGGAGAACATCTTATACCACCTTGTCGGAAGTGATGTGAAGGGCGAATATCCTCCAGAATATCCTTGGGTTCCGATAGGTTTGTGTGAATTCCTTGTAGGCCGCACATCGCAAATAGGAACCTATTCAACTTCCAGATTGGATAACCTTTTCCTTCCAATGGGATCTCACTCTGTAACAAACGGAAAAAATGGTCCAAAGGAATAGCAATTCCAATTTCCTTCAAAACACCTAACGCGTCTCGTCTATTTGGAATGCAACGTTGTCCCTATGGCAAACGTACATTGGCTGAAACTGAAAAATGAGTTTGAAAACCTTTATTTCGAGAGGTTATATAAAAATAAGAACGTTAAAACCGAAAGCAAACATCGGAATTAGAATATAAAAACAAAGCCTCAAAGCTAACGATTAACTTGAATTGCTGATACCAATACAAATACACTGATGGACAAAATTAACGCACCACCTACATTTCTTCAAAGGTACCCACTATATTTTAATTTTAACACTAAAAAAAATTTATATAGATAAAATTAGTCATTTAAAAACAAAATTTTATTTTACATTCAGAAAATATGGTACACATTTTAAAAGAAAAATATTCTTCCAAAAATGAAAATTAAAACTCACTTTTTCGTAAAGTCAATAACGGGTATTGCCACCCATGGCACGAATAACATCCCTTAAACGCCTTTCCATTGATTTAAAAAGAGTCACTATCAAGTCCTGAGGAATGTTGTCCCATTCTTCGAGAACAGCTGTTTCCAGTTCCACAAGGGTGCTAGGACTCGGATTCAGACTTCGTACCCGTTTCTTAAGGTGGTCCCAGACATGTTCGATCGGGTTTAAGTCAGGACTCCGCGGTGGCCACACCATGCGCTCAATCCCAACCTCTCTCAGGTAATCATCCACCATTTGTGATCTGTGTGGTCTGGCATTGTCGTCCATAAACAGGAATCCCTCTCCAATGTACGGTGCAAATGGCACAACTTGCTCTTCAATTATGTCGTACAAGTACCTCTGTGACGTCAGTGACCTTCCTCGGACTACAACCAACTCTGTACGCGCATCGAACGAAATGCCTCCCCAGAACATAAGTGAGCCACCACGAAATGCCACCTGGGGAGCCATGCAGCATGGGGCGTACCTTTCTCCTGGGCGTCACCATGTGTATACACGACCATCTGAAGATTTGAGACCTACTCTCACTTCATCTGAGAAGAGAACTCTCTTCCAATCTTCCGAAGTCCAATTCACATGGTTTGAGCGAAACGGAGTCTGGCCATTTTGTGAGCTGTGGTAAGCAGAGGGACACGGGCAGGATGTCGAGCCCTCAGGTTACCTTCATTGAGCCTTCTCCTAACAGTCCTGCTGGAGATTGTCAAATTTCGGGTTTGCCTAATGAGATTTCCAATTTCATTTCCAGTAATACTGCGGTTTCGCAGAGCCTGTACCTATCGTCTATTGCTTCTGTGCACCTAGGCCGACCCTGGCCTTCTCTTCTAGCATGTTGTCCAGTTTCTCTAAAACGCTTTAGAGCTCTTCCGATTGTTGTATGATGAACTCCCAGCCTTCTTGCAACTTCACGCTGGCTGTATCCTTCCTCTATCAATGTCACTGCCCTAACTCAGTCAAACTCACTTAAATGACTTACTCCGACCATTAAGAGGGGAAAAAAGTGAGTAGCAACCTAGGTTGTTGAGAAAGAACTAACGAGAACAAGTTTATGAAGGGAAGATATTATCAGTCTAAACCTACTGTCTGTAGAAATCAGGATTAAAATAATCCTCAAGAGTAAACAAAGCATTATTTATGGTTTATATTCACTCTGTAATCCCCTAAATACCAATAGATAAAGAACACAGAAGCTGGACACAACCAGTTTCATTATAACTTCAAATATTGTAGTGGTGCGTTAATTTTGTCCATGAGTGTAATTATAACTGGTTCGGTTAGTATTTACAATGGCATTTGATATCTTATTACTTGATCATTTTCATTCCTCTTTTCACCTTTTCAAGTGTCAGTCCTAAGTGAATCGTTCATTGACTTATCTTGACCAACAGTGCGAAAATAGGTAAGTTCTGTTCAGTAAGATTATATCATTATAGAAATTATCATCAATTTTTCAACTTTGGAATTGATTTAAAAAAAAAAAGTAAAATAACGATTTTTTTCAAACTTTAACCATAAACAATACATTGCTTCATAATTATTTTGAGACCTTGTTTTCCTGCTTTTGGCTGCTTCTTAAGGTGATTTTGTGGTTTAAGATTTCATAACCAATGCACAACTGAAGAACGTCTGGCGCAGTAAGCAACCAAACATCTGATACGATGATTTATTTGATGGAATCGTGCAAGAATATAATTTATCGGAACGCTTTAAAGAGATAATAATTAACCTGGTCCGTTTTTAAAATAGTTTCTAATGGTAAATCAATTAATATGCCAAAATTCACTGAATTAATTTGTGAAACTAAAGATTTATATTTGCCGCACTATATTCATTGTATTATATGCCAAAGTCTTTAAATAAATTACTCATACATGGAACTGGTATTATTTTTTTTTTCATTACACCAATTGGGAAATTACCAGAAGCATTGGAAAGCCGAAACAAGAACATAAAGTATCTCAGGGAAAACAATACAAGGATAACTTCTCGTATTGATACAAATATGGATTTAATGAAAATCCTTTCGTTAGATACATATTTGTCAACATTAAGAAAGGCGAGCTCCTAAACAAGAATAACAGTTTAAGAAAAACGTTTAAATCAGTTTACATGTTTATAACCTCCACACCATTTACAATTTTTTGACTGGAATTGGGTATCTATTACACGGAAGTGAATTAATAACAAATAAAGTTGAGTGAAAAGTTCAAACATTCGCCATGATGATTTATTAAAGCGTCAAAGCGCATTCGATACAAGCATCATCGCCAGAGCCCTAATGTCCTGGTTGTACCTGGATGGCCAGACTGAGTCAGGGAGTTGTACAAGATGTGCACTATTATTTGACTTGAAACCAGCTTATAATTCAGTTGATACAAGATATCTGTGGAAAATAATGGCGGAACTCTGATTTCCAGAGAAATATGTTGGATTGACAAGGTGCTCCTGCTGTCAGTTGTAGGTTCAAGTTCATATCTCCCATGCTGTTCAACATGGCCTCGCAGAAAGTAATACTTAAGCTTCCAAGGCGAATGGGGAGTACATGTAGGCAAGATGCACAAATTCCTTGAATATGCAGATGATGTAGCTGTCATCGGGAGCGAGAACGATATGATGTCTTTCTCTGTTTCATTGATATCTACAGCAATGGAGGTAGGCTTGCAAGTAAACCAAAATGGAGGGAGATCGCATGAGCCCTGGATCTAAGGACCTATAACGCCATAACAAACCAATGAGTGGCTGTGAGACATTGGCGTTGACGGGCACCCTGAAAACATTGGTTAAAATGCTAGGGCGCATGGTTTTCAGAACCGTAATTGACCCATAGAGGGAACTTGATTTAGGACTCTAGTGAAGGAATACAAGAAAAGAGATTAAAGAGGTAAAAATGGGAGGGGCAGGTGGGAAGAAGAAACCCAACCGGCTCTCTGTACTATACAATAGATGCGACAGTTGTGGGTAGCCTGACACGAGGGATACTGGAAATGAGATCAGTTGATAGATTGAAGAAAGAGTTGTTGTGTAGTGGAAAGCCATCGGCCATGATAAGCAGAAATGGAGGAGGCATGTGATGGCGGCTAAACATCACCAAGGTTAGTAAAGCCAACCGAAACAAAAATCACCCCTCTTTTGGAATGAATGGCATGCCTTATTTACTAAGCGTTACGTGGCCCAAAATTATTAAAATGATAATATATTGTGTAATTGACCAGATATTATTTGAACTTATTCATAAATTTCATCATTTTCTACTTCTTTTTACAGTTGTCAAGAGCGGTTTATCTCCAGCGGTGTCCTTTCTGTGGTTCTCCACAATATTTTTTCGATTTTCCTAATGACGTTAGGAGCTGCCAGAAATGAAATTACGCTAGGAGCAGCCACAAATGAAATGACGTTAGGAAATGCCAGAAATGAAATGACGTTAGGAGCTGCCAGAAATAACATGACGTTAGGAGCTGCCAGAAATAACATGACGTTAGGAGCTGCCATAAGTGAAATGGCGTTAGGAGATGCCAGAATAACATGACGTTAGGAGATGCCACAAGTGAAATGACGTTAGGAGCAGCCACAAATAGCATGACGTTAGGAGCAGCCACAAATAACATGTCGTTAGGAGCTACTACAAATAACATGTCGTTACGAGCACCTACAAATAACATGACGTTAGGAGCTGCCACAAATAACATGACGTTAGGAGCTGCCACAAATAACATTACGTTAGGAGCTGCCACAAATAACATGACGTTAGAAAATGTCACAAATGAAATGACGTTAGGAGATGCCAGAATAACATGACGTTAGGAGCTGCCACAAATAACATGACGTTAGGAGCTGCCACAAATAACATGACGTTAGGAGCTGCCACAAATAACATGACGTTAGGAGCTGCCACAAATAACATGACGTTAGAAAATGCCAGAAATGAAATGACGTTAGGAGCTGCCAGAAATGAAATGACGTTAGGAGATGCCGGAATAACATGACGTTAGGAGCTGCCACAAATAACATGTCGTTAGGAGCTACTACAAATAACATGACGTTAGGAGCTGCCACAAATAACATGACGGTTGGAGCTGCCACAAATAACATGACGTTAGGAGATGCCACAAATAACATGACGGTTGGAGCTGCCACAAATAACATGACGTTGGGAGCTGCCACAAATAACATGACGTTAGGAGCTGCCACAAATAACATGACGTTGGGAGCTGCCACAAATAACATGACGTTGGGAGCTGCCACAAATAACATGACGTTAGGAGATGCCACAAATAACATGACGGTTGGAGCTGCCACAAATAACATGACGTTGGGAGCTGCCACAAATAACATAACGTTTGGGACTACCATGACCCAACAAATAAGCCGATTGGAAGAAGTATGAAATATCGTGGAATACCACATAAACGACACGTCGGCGTTTTTAACAGGTCACCTGCACATTCATGGTTATGACCATACTTTAAAACAATTATTAAAGCCAATCGGCTGATAAATGACTATGAGGGGATACCTCCATTAACGGTTATAGGGATAAGGTTATAGATAGGCCGTGTACTGTTTATATCGGACAGCTGTTCCTGTAGGATCCAAGTCTGGGCTATTTGGTAATATTGGCTTTGCTTGGCTACCCAATTACCAAGACATTAACTCAATATTGGCTTTCAGCCAGAATCTACTCTGAGCAATTTAAAGCTTAATATTCACCCTCTTAATGGAAGAAACTGGACAAATGGAAAAGAAAATCTTTCACGAAAGAGCTGAGCAAAGTTTATTTATTTATTTATGGACAACACATCAAGGATGATCAAGAGTAAACTAAGCATATTCCCCGTGCTCAAGTGACTGATCTTGTCTCACCATATCTCCAAATTTTAAAAATACAACGAATAAAATTGTCGGTGTACTAAAGGCTGCAAAAAAAGAAAGCGCGAATAACTTAGTATTTGTTTGGTGTGGAACATCACTAGTTTAACAAAATCGGTCGTATAACGTTTTTCGATAATACTCATAATAAATGAATAATTTTTAATTTCAGTCATTGGGAAATATGGTATACTAATAGACGAGAGTATGACGTTAATCAAATAAAACTTTTCGAGATAAATCATTAAATCGCATGTGACGTCGAAACAGGTAACATATTTAAACACATAGAGATGGTCAATTTAAAACCAAATTTGATATGTCAACTAAGAGTAATATGTTTCATGATATACTTATCAACTTAATGATAATGTGAAATGAGTAGAGAGAGAAAACTAATGGTTGAAAACTAAAAACAAATTTTAAATATCATGATTATAATACTATTAAAGTCTTTGGGTATTGACCGTGTCCACATTTTTGTGCCAACGTTTCGCTAGACATGCTTCTATCTTCCTCAGGGCTATCTCTGAGACTGAAGAGTGTGTGTTCTCGTCAGGTATATATGTGCGTCTTATCCGGTTCCCTTGGGCGGAGTCTTCCCTTCCAGGTGTCTACGGATAGTTCTTCCGGTGGCAGTTCAGCGGCTATACCGTCGTTTTTGTTTCTTACCTGTGGTCTCTGTGGAATGACGGGCTTCCAGGGTTTGCTGAGGCTGTGTCCATCCTCTCTTTTGAAGTTTTAGTCTATTGCTTCTCGAACAAGTCTTTCTTGGTATCGGTTAAGAAAAAAGAAAAAAAGACAAAATCAAATGATCCTCAAGAAGCAGGGAATAGAAACAGCATTTGGCACTGACAGGAAAATAGCACACATATATATTTGCCCAGCTGCAAAGATCAGGTCTGCTTTTGGGATGGGTTCTCTACGCTCATGCTGCTTTGGAGTTGTAGGTTACGGTTCACTGACATGTACTTTGTTGGTCTTGTGAGCACTTCCATTTTTATTGTATCAAAACCACTTCTTCAGTTATTATGTACAATATCAAAAATTATTTTAGAACCTAATTTATTATAAGACGAACATTCAACAAAAGGCTCTAAAGTATGTAAATGAAATGGTCTTGCAACCAAACACTTACGTTCTACTACACACGGACAGTCAAATGCTTTTACACAAACTAGACAACATGAAAAACAACGACGAACATATAGAACAAATACGCCATAATATAACACAATTAAAAAACAGACTGACTTACATTCACTTCGAATGGGGTCGAGGCACAAGCAGGAATTATGGGCAATGAAATAGTGGATATCCAAGCCAAAAGTACCACTAAAAGTAGCGAAGAGATAATTTACAATAAAATAACTCAAACTGTGTTAAAATCGTTACTAAGAGAAAAAAATCCGTCTTGCAGGGACTGCGTAAACTAAGCAGATTTCCCACGTGAAGTTTTACAATAGAGAAATCTGACTAATAACAACTGTAGTAGTAAGAAACCTCTAAACCTATTCACGAGGGACGAATAGTTACGAAAACGGCCGCCAGAGCTCACGGCGGAAAGTCCGAACATAAGACTGCTGCCGAGCACACGCAGAATACAAATGCAAATATCTCAGTTAATATTCAAGATAGAGAATAAATGTATAGAACAAGAGTCTGTAATCTTTTTCGATCCGACGTATAGTAATGGAGATATTTCGAATTTTCGAAAATCCTCCCCTCTAAACCCCCCCTCCCACTGGTCCGATTTCAGCCGTTAATGAACTTGATTTTTCTTTTTACATAAAACAACTAAATATCGAATTTGGTAACGATCAAACAAAAATTGCGACCGCTAGAGCGGTAAAAGAGAAATATATATATATATATATATATATATATATATATATATATATATATATATACGTACTCGTATATATACAGTTTTGAACGGACCTCATTTTCGTCATCTACTAGGTAGGATCGATGGATATTTGAAGAAAAATTTCGAAAATTCCGTCATGAGTACAACCTCTATAGCTGATTTCCCTTAGGGGAAATCTGCTAAAAGTATTAATTTGAGATAACAGAGATGGAAGCAAACAAATAAAGGATTACATATAAAATGATATATCCCTGTTTTAAAAACCAATATCTCACTATCCCAACATACATTTTATTTAACACAAATACTAACTGGACACGGAAATACAAACTCTTACTTATACAGATTCAAACTTAGTGACTCAAATACTTGTAAATGGGACAGTTACTCTGAACAGACATTCACCCACCTGATTTATGCATGTAGACTGACTAAAGACATACTAAGACAGTTAAAGACTCTCGCATGGCTTATCAGTCCCGATATTTTATTTTCAAAACATCTAAATTTATTAAAAACAATAGCCTACGATATTCTTAAGCTGAGAGAGAGAAAAATAATATAATATTAATAATATGTATTTTTTTGTATTCGTTGTTCAATTGTATTCCTGAATTGTTCTATTTAATGTTTTGTTTTTTTTTTGTCACGCTTAATTTTCATAATCTTATTTACATTTTTTAATATGTATATATATTATTATATAAAAAATAGTTAAACGTTTTGACAAAATGCACATATAATGCAAATATGCATGGGATGTGCAGACAAATAAAATCCCTTCACATAGAGTTACTTGGAGAGGAAAAACATTGTACGAAATTTATTAATTGTTCTATTTTTTATATATAGCTATTCAACATTTCTTCATTATACGTTTTCAGTTTCCACTAAATCCCCAGTCGTGCTAATATTGGAGATGACGTCACAAGTGCATGACTATGGGGTGGTCCTTTATCCTGCATCAAGTAGAAAGTGGCAAAAACTTTGATGAAACACATTGAGGAGGAGATTACTGTCAGCTACTCCTGAGGCTACAATATCCCACTAGTTCATTCTCTCCTCAAGCAATTTCCTCCTGTTTGCTCTCCAACGTCCATCGGCTAAGTCAATAAAGAATTAAGGATCGAAATCTCTTTAGTTGGCTCAAGTCAACACCATTCCACAACTTATCCTCAAGTAGTATCTTTCAAAAGTCCAATTTCGTTAAGTGTGTCATCAACTCGATTTCTAATTTCAATTTGTAAGGTGAGCAGGACTTTTACTTTGTTATATATGAAATATTGTAATCGTGAAGTTTTCGGATTCACATTTCACAGGAATAAAAATTCGGCGTGACGTCTGTACGTATGAACATATCTCGCGAAAATCAAAAAGTCCGTCACGCAGGGGCTGCGTAAACTAAGCAGATTTCGATAGAGAAATCTCTATACGAGAGCCGTCTCTCTACACGTTCGTTATCGACCAACATTTAATAAAAATACAAATATCTCGGTTAATATTCAAGATAGAGAATAAATGTATAGAACAATATTTATAGTAAATTTAATTTGCAATAAGATTGGATTTATACAATTTTTTGATCCGACGTATGGTAACGGAGATATTTTGAATTTTCAAAAAACCTCCCCTCTAAACCCCCCCCCTCCCCCTGATCCGATTTCAGCCGTTAACGAACTTGATCTTTCTTTTTACATAAAACGACTAAATATCGAGTTTGGTAACGATTAAACAATAATTGCGACCACTAGAGCGGTAACAGACAAATATATATATATATATATATATATATATATATATATATATATATGCAGTTTTGAACGGACCTAATTTTCGTCATCTCCTGGGTAGGATCGATGGACATTTGAAGAAAAATTTCGAAAATCGCGTCATGAGTACAACCTCAATAGCTGATTTCCCTTAAGGGAAATCCGCTAAAACTACTTTCGTTGTAATATTGACGTTTCAAATGTAGAAATGTAGATATGCACCTGTATTTTTGTTCTAAATCCGCTATGGGGAGAAGGTTTAGAGAAAATAATTTTTTCCAAATACCCTCGTACAAATTTGACACCAATTTGAAAACTATTTTTCGTTTATCATTATGTAATAAGTTAGTAATTTTTGCACAGATTTATTGGACTCGACATTTCGAAAGTCACTTTCATATTAAAATAAGATTATTTCAAGAAGTATAATCAAACATTTTATATATATATATATATATATATATATATATATATATATATAATATATATATATATATATTATGTATAAAAACAAACAAACAAAATAAGTTGCCCTCTTTCTGAGTGTACCTGTGTGGTCAGCCTCCTAATCTGCCAATTTCTTGGTAATGATGTTTTGTTTTTAAATTTTAAATGAAAATTTGGAATAAATTGAATGCGTGCAGATTAGGGGGGTATCTCAGGTGAGAGTGCAGCTTAACTTTTTCATCTTTATTTTTTGTATAAATGGTGATTTACGATTCTTATGGATGATTTTAGTATAAGTGTGGATAACTCCTTCAAATCATCTTTTGTAAGCCCATGCTCTATTAACGTCTTCACCGTTTTTTGGTGGAGGACTCCCCCTGAGCCGAATAGTAGTCCCACAACCGTCTAGTCTTGTATTTGGTACTTTTTTGAGAAATAGGGGCAGCACGGTTAATATATTGATTTTTTCTCTTGGTCCACCTCGTCTGCTTGATTTTTGTGCATTTCAAAACGGACAGTAGGATCCAGGATGAGGCATTTTTTTTTTCATTTTTCATTATGGCTACTATGTCCGCTCTTCTTGGGGTGCCGCCTGAGGAATTACAAGTAACCTCTTCAAATATACCCCAATCAGGGTCCTTCTTTTTCAAGATGTGAGCATATATATATATATATATATATATATATATATATATATATATATATATATATATATATATATATTCTATTTTTGAGGATGCATCGCTGGGAAGTATTGAATTTTTGTTGGGAGGACTTTGGCTGTCTGCTCCAGCGGTTGGAATGTTTGTTGCTTTGCAAATTTTCGATGGAAATGCGTCCATCTTCGTATTTGTCCTCACCAAATTAAATTTGACGAGACAAAGTTTTTACACAGAGAGGACCACCTCGGTAAGAGATTAGTCCTGGAAAAAAGTCTAGAAATGAGCAAGAGGATAAGCACTATAACGGCGTGGATGGTGTCATACCTTCTGAAACGTGGAAAGCCATACTAAAATAAAACTCCTAAACATATGATTAATTGAAGTAGCTATTCCAATCATATTTATTGCCTGACGAAGATGGACGCCTTTACATCGAAAATTTGCAAACCAACAAACATTCCAACCGATGGAGAAGATAGTCGAAGTCCTCCCAACGAAAATATATATATATAATGTTACTGGTTAGTGATTAATAATAAATCATTCCTAATTCACGTAAGCCCTGAGTAATGATTCACGTAAAAAAATACAAGGCGGGTCCTGTTGTTTTTGAGACTTATTTAATATCAGGAATATGTAGACATGGAAGATAATTCAACAAAAAATAACTAATTAATAATTCTAAACCTAGAGCTAAATTATTTAAAAAATATAACTCTTTACTGATAATGGAAAGAAACAAAAATTTAATTTTAAGTATGTAACAAACATGTCCTAATCACATAATTTTGCAAAATAATAATTTATTGTCTTTTCAAATAACCTATAAATTAAATGATTGCAAATATAAAATGCTGCCATTTCACATAAAAGTCCGTCACGCAGGGGCTGCGTAAACTAAGCAGATTTCCCATGTGAAGTTTTACAATAGAGAAATTTGCATACTGGTAATACAAGCCCACCATGAATAAATACAAACGATAATAAGAAAACCTTCAGTTAATTTTAATAAATTCCCAACTGAAACGGCTTCTGAATTGTAAAAATAGTTTATATTTTAATAACTCAAATTTTAGTAGTCCAAGAACTAAAGAAGAGGGGGGGGGCAGCGGATGAACAGAATGTATTTGCATAAATCACACAAAGTAAGGAAGGTAAGGTAAGGTTAGAAACGACAGGTAAGGTTAGAAGAAGCTTCCACCTGAGCCGAGTACTGACGAAAATGGCCGATCGAATCCGAACTATACCCGACCACAGACTTCATAAAAATGCAAATATCTCGGTTAATATTCAAGATAGAGAATAAATGTATATAATATATAATTTTGAACGGACCTCATTTTCGTCATCTCCTGGGTAGGATCGATGGACATTTGAGGAAATTTTTCAAAACTCGCGTCATGAGTACGACCTCAATAGTTGATTTCCCTTAAGGGAAATCTGTTAAAATAAATTACTTAGATCACATTGCAGAAAACAGGAAGCTATTTCCAAAATATTTCATTAATATGTACGATGAAGCGATTGAAATATTTTTAATAGTCACCAAACAATGCTACTCTTCAAATACTATTAGTGAATGTTAAGCCAACAATTATAATCTATAGCTGTTTTCCATCGGTAGTAGGAACAGCATTGGAACGAACTTACTTTTCCAATCCTCGGAGATTTGTGTCTTGAACAAAGGCTTGAAATGAGGCTTGACTTTGTTGTGTCCTTCGACAGATTCCCAGCTTTGAGTAATGCCATGGGCATAAATTTAATTCGGAGAAATACTTGTAAAAATGTCTAAAGGGAGTCAAATATATTTTTGTTTGTCTGTGAACGCTCTAGCGGTCACAATTTTTGTTTAGTCATAACCAAAATCGACATTTAAACGTTTTATGTTAAAAATGAAGATTATATTCATTAACGCCGGATATCGGAACGTAGGGAGGCGAGGTTTAGAGGAGGAAAATTCGAAAATTCAAAATATCACCGTTATTACGCATCGGATCGGAAATTGGTATTGAATAAATCTTATTGCAAATGTAATGTTCTATAAATGTTGTTATGTGCATGTTAGCAGATTTCCCTTAAGGGAAATCAGCTATTGAGGATGTACTCATGACGGAATTTTCAAATTTTCTTCAAATGTCCATCGATCCTACCTAGTAGATGACGAAAATGATGTCCGTTCAAAACTGTATATATATATATATATATATATATATATATATATATATATATATATATATATATATATATATTTGTCTGTTAACACTCCAGCGGTCGAAATTTTTGTTTGATCGTTACCAAACTCGATAATTAGTCGTTTTATGTAAAAAGAAAGATCAAGTTCATTAATGGCTGAAATCGGAGCTGTGAGAGGGAAGGTTTAGAGGGGAGGATTTTCGAAAATTCGAAATATCTCCGTTACTATACGTCGGATCGAAAAATTGTACAGAATTAATCTTATTGCAAACTAAATTTACTGTAAATATTGTTATATACATTTATTCTCTATCTTGAATATTAACTGAAATATTTGCATTTTTATTAAATCTGGGCGGCTAACGCCTGGGTGACTATCCTGCCAAAAGCTAGTTCTGCCGTTTCCTTAACTGCTCGACTCTCGTGAAATTTCTCTATTGTGTAACTTCACGTGGGAAATCTGCATAGTTTACGCAGCCCCTGCGTGACGGACTTTTTTATCTATATTATGTAAATACTCATGTCATATTAACAATAAGCTGTTAAGTCATTGAACACATTATTTGAAGCCTAAATAGCAAGTATTGTTCTCATTGAACTTTTACGTTTTGAAATAAATGCAAATGCGGGACGCACATGCGAAATCAGTTTAGTTAACCCAGTCCCTGCGTGACGACTTAGTATGTCTCATAAGCTTCATTCGTAAGACTAATGACTTGTATTTGGTAGCTTTGTCAAGAGATTCCTCCTCTACAAATACTACAGTCTGAACTTTAAGTTGTTTCATTTTCTTTCTCCTTTTAGCAGATTTCCCTTAAGGGAAATCAGCTATTGAGGTCGTACTCATGACGCGATTTTCAAAAAAATTCTTAAATGTCCATCGATCCTACCCAGGAGATGACGAAAATGAGGCCCGTTCAAAATAATATATATATATATATATATATATATATATATATATATATATATATATATATATATATATATATATATTTGCCTGTTAACGCTCTAGCGGTCACAATTTATGTTTGATCGTTACCAAACTCGATATTTAACGTTTTATGCAAAAAGACAGATCAAGTTCAATAACGGCTAAAATCGGACCAGTGGGAGGGGGGGGTTTAGAGGGGATATTTTGGAAAATTCAAAATATCTCCGTTACTATACGTCGGATCAAAAAAGTGTATAGAAACAATCTTATTGCAAATTAAACACTATAAATATTGTTACGTACATGTATTCTCTATCTTGAATATTAACACGAGATATTTGCATTTTTATTAATTGTAACGGTCGAGGTGAGATCGGCTATCTTCGGGTCCAGTCGTGAGTTTCCGTCAAGGGCTAGTGCGGCCGTTTCCGTATCTGTTCGGCTCTCATGAAATTTCTCTATTGTAAAACTTCACGTGGGAAATCTGCTTAGTTTACGCAGCCCCTGCGTGACGAATTTTTTAGAATTTTCTTTTGTTAATCTTCCTGCATCTTTTCTATGCTGGGCAGCTACAGGGATTTCAAGGACACATGTAGTTTCTGTAATCCCAAACATCGACGAACATTTTTATGTTTCAGCCTTTGTTCGATAGGCTCCCACTTCAACTCATAAGATTTTCAATTAGAGTAACTTCAACAATAAACATTTCATGTAAAACTTAAATTTCTGAATTGATATTCTGACAGGTGGCAGTGACTTCTATTGAATGTAGAGGAAAGAAATGGCTGCACTTCCAGGGTAACATTTATTAAAACGGCAGAGCGCTTTCGATGCTCTGCATCATCATCAGTGCCCGGACGTCCTGGATGTTGAGCCATTTTTTTCCTCTACCTACGATTTAAATTTCAAGACTTGTTTCAATTTCAATAGGCTTCTTATTGCAGGGTAAGTAGATGAAAGGATTTGGAATTACTTTATCAGCTGCTGCAGTTTAGTCAAGGAAAGGCAGCACCTGCTTGATGGAGTTTTCATTAAAGGGGTTTTAAATTTTGTCTGAAGTTAGGTTCTCTGCAGCCTGCTTGGAAGAAAGGTACCAATCTTTAGAATGAAGATTAACACAAGTTCATAAGCCTCACAAATGTGTTTCAGATGCTACAGAGACGTCCAAACCATATTGCTTCGCTTCTTTCGATGGCTGGACCTGCTGGAACACGACTCCAGCTGGGGAGATTGCATTTGCACCTTGTCCACCATTCATCACAGGATTTGACAGTAGGAGTAAGTGTGTCAAGCATTTTAATTCCATACTTTATTTACAGCTGATCGCTAACCCTTCAAAATGTATTGACAATCTGTAAAAAAGTTTCAGGCCTCATTTTCAAGTTACACGTCCACTGCACGTTTTTTGTGTAAAATAAATTCATTATCTACTTATTATTAAGATCACCTTTTAATCACATTCCCGAGCACCATCTAGTCAATTAAGTTCGTCCTTATTTTGCGTGAGACATTGCTAAATGAAGCATCCCTTTGCTTCACGATATCTTACTGCTATCCCGACAACCAATTTGGATGTAGATGTATTTGATCTATATGCTTAGAATCGATGTCTATGAATACGATGAAAGGCTACACTTATAATGTATAACTGTGCTTGCAATGGATATCACAGCTTACAATGGATGTCTACGCTTACAGAGGATGCCTATGTATACAATGGATATCACAGCTTACAAAGGATTTCTATGCTTACAATGGATGTTCATGCTTACTTTATATGTCTATGCTTGTAATGGATGTCTACGCATAAAGAGAGTGTCTATGCATACAATGGATATCACAGCTTACAAAGGATTTCTATGCTTACAATGGATGTCTATGCTTGTAATGGATGTCTACGCTTACAGAAGATGTCTATGCATACAATGGATATCAAAGCTTACAAAGGATTTCTATGCTTACAATGGATGTCTGTGCTTGTAATGGATGTCTACGCTTACAGAAGATGTCTATGCATACAATGCATATCAAAGCTTACAAAGGATTTCTATGCTTACAATGGATGTCTGTGCTTGTAATGGATGTCTACGCATAAAGAGGATGTCTATGCATACAATAGATATCACAGCTTACAAAGGATTTCTATGCTTACAATGGATGTCTGTGCTTGTAATGGATGTCTACGCTTACAGAGGATGTCTATGCATACAATGCATATCAAAGCTTACATTGGATATCAGAGCTTACATTAGATTTCTATGCTTACAATGGATGTTTATGCTTACAATATATGTCTGTGCTTGTAATGGATGTCTACGCATAAAGAGGATGTCTATGCATGCAATGGATATCAGAGCTTACAAAGGATTTCTATGCTTACAATGGATGTCTGTGCTTGTAATGGATCTCAATGCTTACAGAGGATGTCTATGCACATGCATGGGGCTGCTCTACGGTACAGCGGCAGAAGGAGGATAGAAAAGAGAGAGAGAGGGAGAGAGAGAGAGAGAGAGAGAGAGAGAGAGAGAGAGAGAGAGAGAGAGAGAGAGAGAGAGAGAGAGAGATAGAGAGAGAGAGAGAGAGAGAGAGAGAGAGAGAGAGAGAGAGAGAGAGAGAGAGAGAGAGAGAGAGAGAGAGAGAGAGAGAGAGAGAGAGAGAGAGAGAGAGAGAGAGAGAGAGAGAGAGAGAGAGAGAGAGAGAGAGAGAGAGAGAGAGAGAGAGAGAGGGAGAGAGAGAGAGAGAGAGAGAGAGGAACTGATAGTTGTCAGACCACTTAGATTGTCCGGCTTGCAGGAAATCTGCTCCGGTTACGCCACCTCTCTTCCAGACCTCATACCTGATTTTACTTCAATGATATTCTATATAATTCCTTTTTCTGAACGTTTTTCAGGATTTGCATTTATGAAATGCATGGAGAATGGATCTTGGTTCCGCCATCCTGCTACTGGGGAAATATGGTCCAACTACACAACCTGCATTGATATGGATGATTTCGAAGTAAGTACCAAATATTGTATGACTTATTTTGGCCAAAAAAAAACAAAAAAAAACAAACATTTATTTAGGACTTTTTCTTGAAAAGGATGTACATAACCCTGAACAATTTATTTTATTATATTCTTGGTGTGCTACCGGATCACTATGGCTAATATAAAAAAGTCCGTCACGCAGGGGCTGCGTAAACTAAGCAGATTTCCCTTGTAAAGTTTAATAATAGATAAATCTACATACTGCTAGCACAACACCACCGTCAATATTAAGTGAATAAATACAAACGGTAGTAAGAAACTTCCAACAGGAAGCATCTGAAATGTAAACAAACATTTCTGCCAACATCTTACCGGTAAGAAAAACAATTAATAACGTATTAAATTGATTGAAAACTACCTGCTATATCTAGTACTGTAATTTATAATGAATCAGAATAAATTCGAATGATGAGGTTTATTATAACCGAGTATTGTTTATGTAACATGAGTAGAAGTGGGGGTTTACTGAAGGCTGAAAACTGAAAAATGCAAATATCTCGGTTAATATTCAAGATAGAGAATAAATGTACATACATATTTATAGTATATCGAACGGACATCGTTTTCGACATCTCCTGGGTCTTGGATCGATGGAAATTGGAGGATATTAGTCGAAAATCTCGTCATACTAGTACTATCTCAATAACTGATTAAAATCTGCTATAAATAACATAACAATCCATTATAAAGCTGATTTAGCCACGAATATTGATTGTGCTGAGCTGTTATCTGAGAGTATAGAGCCCAGTCTTATCACGGCTCATATATATGCCGTCCAGGGCTGCACTTATCAAGTATATATGCACTTACACGCAATGCAATCCTACTGTATGCACTCCACTGCATTCAACATTCGTTATATGGCTAATTCATTGCAGCATTCTCGCTCTAGGGGGTGTCCGACCCATTCATTTGCATACTCCTGTGCGAATTAACAATGTCAAAACACACCGCTTTTTTTTTTGCTTTTTTTGCAACAGTTTTTCTTTTAAAGTAATAATATCATTAGCAGATTTCCCGCGAGGGAAATCAGCAATTGACTTTGTACTCATTGCGTAATTTTCTTCAAATATCTATCGGTCCTGTCCCTCTTCAAACTTTTAGCAGATTTCCCTTAGGGGAAATTAGCTATTGAGGTCGTACTCATAATGGAATTTTCGAAATTTTTCTTGAAATGGCCATCGATCCTACCTAGGAGATGACGAAAATGAGGTCCGTTCAAAACTGTATATATATATTTATATATATATATATATATATATATATATATATATATATATATATATATATATATATATATTAACACTTTAGCGGCCGCAATTATTGTTACCAAACTCTATATTTAGTCGTTTTATGTAAAAAGAAAGATCAAGTTCGTTAATGGCTGAAATCGTACCAGGAGGGGGGGGGGTTAGAGCGGAGAATTTTTGAAAATTCGAAATATCTCCGTTACAATAGGTCGGATCGGAACATTTTATTAAATCAATCTTATTGCAAATTACATTTACTATAAATATTGTTACGTACATGTATTCTCTATCTTGAATATTAACCCGAGATATTTGCATTTTTATTAATTGTAACGGTCTAGATGAGATCGGCTATCTTCGGGTCACGCGTGTAGATCGGCTAACACGTGTAAATAAAACTCCCGTAATTTAATCATAAACGCAATGGGCGGGTTTCTGAAATTAAATTTCTCGCCGGTTTAATAGTCTTTGGTGCCTGCATATCTTCCGCTCGCCATATTTGGCCAACCTCCTAACACAGCCGTTAGTTGTTAGAGGTTGCTTCCCGACCCTGCGTTCCTACACTTGTTTCGGTTGTGACCATCTCTCGCTCTGTTTGGAATCTGTCACCTTAACATCATTAGCAAAAGCCAGTAATATTACTTCATGTTGACCACCAGTGAAGAAGAATTAGTGAACTTAGCAGTCCAAGGTGCTTTCTGAACATATTATGCAAATGCTAAGCCGAGACCCGTTCTTCTGCCCTTTGGTTTGTTTGTTTGTTTGTTTGTTTTGGGCAAAAAACTTCATGGTTATCAATGCCCAACACTCTTCATACTGTATTTGAGTTCCCAGTCATGGGAAGTCCCAGGCACACGCATGCTAGACCGACTTTTATTATATATTAATATAAATATATATATTTTTTTTTTTTTTTACATCATGCCCTTTGGGATTTCGTCCTTCTGAGGTTACAGGTTGGAATTGTCTATTCTTGGAGATTGGTGAGATTCCAAATTCCTATTTGAATCAGTTTCTTTACCCTCATTGTCTGCCTCTTGCCTCTTTCTTTGGCTTTTTCATTGCTAAAATAATAATAATAATATTTTTCCTAGTTTAAATGTGTTCATTGATCCATTTATTTCGTTTTTGAGCTTACCATAGCCTAATTCTTATGGTTTATCCCATTATTTTTCATCCAGAATCCTTTTCTTCAGAATTTGTTCACTTGTAATTGTTTTTCGGGGGTTTAAGCAAATTTTATGAGTCATTTAGTATTTTTATTTTACCCTCCAGGGATATTTATTATTATTTATACTAAACTAATTTATTTTATTTACCCAACACTAAGGTTAGCCTGATTTTCTATTAGCAGATTTCGCCTAAGGGAACTCGTCGTACTCAAGACACGAAAAGGTGTGTAATACAAATCTTATTGCAAATTAAATTTACTATAAATATTATAATATACCTTTATTCTATATCTTGAATATTAATTTTGATATTTGCTTTTTTATTAAGTGCGTGCGAATAACGGACGAGATGAGATCGGCCGATGTGGATTTTATTCGTGCGTTTCAGCCGAAAGCTAGTTCGGCCGTTTCCGTAACTGTTCGGCTCTCGTGAAATTGGTTTACAGACGCTTGTAAGCTTTTATTTTGTGAGATATATGCAAAAACTTTCTGTTGATACCTCCCCCCTCCCCCATTTCCTTCTTTCGTTCTTGGACCACTAAAATTTGAGTGATTGCGATAAAAATTGTTCTGATGCATTATTAATTACAGCACTAGGTATACTAAATGGTTTGCAATAAAGTTAATATGATATATTCAGAAATATTTCGGTAATGGTTTTTCTTCCCGGTGAAGAATGTGTCTATCTGTTCAGCTCTGATTTGTTGGCAGACATATTTGCTTACAATTGAGAAGCCGTTTCCGTTGGCAGCTTATTAAAATTAACTGAAAGATTTCTTATTACAGTTTGTATTTAATCACGCTGGTCTTAGCTGTTGTACTAGTATGCAGATTTCTCTATTGTAAAACTTTACGAGGGAAATCTGCTTAGTTTACGCAGCCCCTGCGTGCCGGACTTTTTTAGTCATTGATATTTCATCAAAGACATTAGATATTTGGGCCAAAAAAACAAAACAAAAAAGATCTTAAGGTCTCAACTAAGCCATATCTATTCTTTTACACTGTTTACACTTTTCACCCTCGTGTATTAATTTTAAATTTTAATCATAATCATGAATTGCATTCAGTCGTAGTTATTAAGAACCATTACTGAGGTAGCTTTGCTGGGGAAATATGTAGGCAGAATAATGAGTGTTAATGTTATTAAAATGCGAGGCTGTCTGAGTTTTTCCTTTTGTTAAATTTCACTGTTTTCTGGACAATCGAATGAACTATTGCTGAGTTTGTCGGACGAAATGTTAAGGGGATACTATTCAATCTCAATTCGTTGTTCAAAACATTATTGGTCACAAATAACATATTCGTGGATGGGATTTATGTAATTATAATTTAAGTAATATTCGTAATTCCCAAAATCAACCACAGACACATTAAATATACCTATTTTAAGTATTTAATAGCCATTCATAAAAATATTCTATTGTATGCCCGACGAAAAAACTTAGTAATCATGATTCATAGAATGTTTCACATTCTCTATTGTGTGCTTTTAGTGAGAAATATTTTGATTTATATTATTTATTATTATTAAAAAAAATACACTTCCATTTATATTATTTTCACCACCCTTATGTTTCCATACAATATTGTTTGTTTCATATAAAAATGGTATTCCAATGAACCTATCAAAAACCACATTTGTTTACTCCTTCTACGTTTTCTTCTTTCTATTTTTTTTTGCTATTCGCTTTTTTGTGCACGTTTTAATTATGAGTAAATCGCCGGTGTTGGGGAACTCATTTAAATAAATACATTTAGTGAGAAAGGGGTACCTAGTATCCCATTCTCGACTACAACCGTTTGTGCCTAAGAAAATTGGGGTCTTTTGTACAATAAGCATACACTTTTCAAGAACTAGTAACAGTTACTCTTGTGTTACTTCAATAAACACTAGGTTATGTTTACAAAACAAGATAAATGCTTGTTTATAAAAAATAACTTTATTTAATACTGGACAAAATAAATCATGAGGGGCTCAGGTTAGCCATCCGAGTTAAAGCGTTGACCTTTATCTCACATGGTAAACCTAGAGTGGCGAGTTCGATTCTCGCCTGGGTAAAGGAAATTATTTAGTGACGAAAATTATTAAATAACGTCCTAAAATCCCACCCTGGCTAGAAAAGGGTGGTAACCTGTAGATAACCCGTCCCGATTAGCCTGTTGCAAAAAGTGGACGTTAATAAATAAATAAAAAAAAAATCATGCTGAAGGTGACCAATATTGAAACATTGAATGCAATATTTTATGAAATAGGTCTTCCTTCTCATATCTTCTTCTCCACTCAAATTCACACAAATATGAATCCAATAATGCCCTACTTGTTCCGCATTCAATCTTGTTCCTTCGCTTCAAACTGCCCCACAAAGACTCAATTCTCTGTGTGTGGGCTCCAGCAATGGGGTCTACAAAATTTTCACAATGATTTACTGGATTGTGCTTATATGGTATTCCTGGAACCTTCCTCAGACAATGGTATGACTTCCAACAATCAGAAAATATTGTGGATCCCGGTAGAACACATGCCTTTATACACTTAGTTAGGGTAACAGCTTGACCATGAGTATATGAACAGCAATGCTGTTTTGAGTGGTATTTCGCTGTTTTCAAACCACGTACTTTTATAAATGCTAATTTCCTTCTTACATCCTGTCCGATTATACTTCCAAATTGGCCCTCTGTTCCTTCTATAATAAATTTTCATTTTATGAAGTCTGGAGCACTTTTTCTCAGAATGGATTAATCCCTTCTTCTGAAGAAACCGGGCTGAAACTTTCACATTAGATATTAACTGGCTTAACTTAAGCAAATTCATTGTTAGTGTTTTTCACGTAAATCTGATAAATGAATGCGTTTAAATACAAAATTAGCTTAGAGGTGAATCACATGTTCCAAATAATAATAAAATGAGTAACTGTTACTAGTTCTTGAAAAGTGTATGCTTATTGTACAAAAGACCGAAAATTGTTTACTCCCACAATAGTTTTTAGCGTGTATCATTTATATTTCGTTATCGACTAAAGTGTCTAACAATTTTTAAACAACAACAAATGTTATGTGCCTGTTTGCTAAACATGCAATAATTAACGAAATAGCGTTTTTTTTTTTTCATTATAGGCCTCCTTTATAACCCCCACTCCTGCTCGTAACTAGAAATGGTAATATAGCTTATAGTCACGGAGGCGTTAATACTAAATTACATAAGGAGTTTGGGTGAGTTAGGTTCCGTATTTTATGCCTTTGTTAAGTTGTTATATTAAGACATGAACTTAACCAGTAATTTTATGTAATTTTATATTTGAAAAGATAAAAGAAATAAACACATGCTAACACTATAACCTATAGTTGGTTATCAACCTCGACCCAGCTAAGATAGTTTTGTAAATATAATATGTGACTCACTGGTGCTAGAGGCGGCTAAGCGTCCTTGTAGGCGTTCCACTCATGTTAACTACAAATAACATTTAACGGTCAAAGCGGGCACACAACAGTTCCTTTTCTAAAATGTTTCTTAGTTTAGGCTCTTGTGAGATACACGCACTTTTTTTGATGGCAACCTAGCACTAAGATAATTTTTTTAAATCATATGTTTTTTCAAGCAATGGTGTTAATTTTATCTATCATATGTTTTTTTTTGTTTTTTAAAAAAAGTAACCGCTACACCTTTTAAAATTGTTGCTTTAGTTCTTAGTGTATATTTCGTTTAAACTTTGTTATACAACAAAAGTGTATATAACTAACGTTATTCTAAATAACAAAAGAAACAACTTTTATAATGAGCATATTTGCCAAAAAACCAAGAGGAAGCGAAAAATCGGTTTTTTAATTTCAGGCCTCCCTTATAATCCCCACTCCTGTTCATCTCAGAGAATATTAGTAAAGCCTATATATAGTCTAAGTAGGTTTAATAGTGATATACATACCAAGTTTCATATAATTCGGTTCAGCCGTTTCTGCGTCAAAAGATAATAAACAAACAGACACCCAAGTCTCAAATTGCAGATATCGTGCCTATGACATCTCAGAAGTTGATTCCCCTTCCTGGGTAATACACTCAGTACTTCTAAGTGGGATAGTAATAGCACAAGTTGTGTGAATATCTCTATTTTCGGTGGCGGAGATTGTGTATACCTGCTAAATTAAGTTGTAGAGCTTAAGTAAACACAAAGTGTGTTTGTACACGCTATAAAAAGAAGAAGAATTTCAAAAACTTTTAATATCTCCGTTATTACGTGCCGGATCGGAAAATTGTATAGAACCAATCTTATTGCGAATTTAACGTTCTATAAATGTTGTTATGTACGTTTTTTCTTATCTAGATTATTAACTTAGATATTTGCATTTTTTAGTTTTCAGTCTTCAGTAAAGCCCCACTCCTACCCATCTCCTATTAACAATATTCTGTTATGTTATGAAGCACTTTATTTGAAGCTTAAATACCAAATATTGTTCTCATTGAACTTTTAAGTTTTGAGAAAAATTCAAATACGTGGTGCACGTGAGAAACCTGCTTAGTTAACATAGCCCCTGCGTGACGGACTTTTTGGTTTTCGTAATTCAATGAGATTGCCCGTTTTGACAATACATGAACCTATTTTGACCAGTTTCCGAGTGACGTATGTACTTATATACCAATCTCGTATATTTCAATAACAGTTAACCTTAGATTGTTTTTAGCAGATTTCCCTTAAGGGAAATCAGCTATTGAGGTCGTACTCATGACGCGAGTTTCGAAAAATTTCTTCAAATATCCATCGATCTTACCCAGGAGGTGACGAAATTAAGGTCCGTTCAAAAATATATATATATATATATATATATATATATATATATATATATATATATATATTTGTCTGTTAACGCTCTAGCTGTCGCAATTTTTGTTTAATCGTTACCATACTCGGAACTTAATCGTTTTATGTAAAAAGGAAGATCAAGTTCGTTAATAGCTGAAATCGGACCAGAGGGGTGATTTTTGAAAATTCAAAATATCTCCATTATTATGCGTCGGATCGAAAAATTGTATAGAAGGAATCTTGTTGCAAATTAAATTTATTATAAATATTGCTTTATACATTTATTCTCTATCTTGAATATTAACCGAGATATTTGCATTTGTATTCTGCGTGAGGTCGGCAGGAGTCGGCTATGTTCGGACTTTCCGCCGAGAGCTCTGGTGGCCGTTTCCGTAACTATTCGTCCCTCGTGAATAGGTTTAGAGGTTTCTTACTATTACAGTTATTACGAGGCAGATTTCTCTATTGTATAACTTCACGTGGGAAATCTGCTTAGTTTACGCAGCCCCTGCGTGACGGACTTTATTGTACTGTAAAGCTGTGCACTTCACCTTTTTATCAATATCATCAAAGAAGGAAGGAGGGCGGTACACAGAAATGCGAAAATAACGAAGCTCATAATTCTCTGATCATATTAGGGGCAAACAATTTGTATAAGACCGTTTTATCAGTTTTCCCTTACGGGAAATCACCAATTGAAGTTTTACTCATGACGCAATTTTCGAAACATTTCTTCAAATGCCCATCAATCCTACTTAGTAGATGACGAAAATGAGGTCCGTTTAAACTTGTATACATATATTTGACCGTTACCGCTGTAGTGGTCGCAATTTTGATTTAATCGTTACCAAACTCGATATTTAATAGTTTTGTGTAAAAAGAAAGACCAGGTTCGTTAAGGATGAAATCGGATCAGTGGGAGGGGGGGGGGTTGTGACAGGAATTTCGAAAATTATTAATTATTATGATATCATGATGATATCATATTATGATATGGATAAAAAAAAATTGTATAAAACCAATCTTATTTCAAATGTAATGTTCTATAGATGTTATTATGTGTGTTTTTCACAATCTTTATTATTACCCTTGATATTTGCATTTTTTAGTTTTCGGCCATCAGTAAACCCTCACTCCTACACGTCATATTACCAATGTTATATTATGAATACCATTATTTAACACACACAAACCCAAATATTGTTCTCATTGAGCTTTTACATTTTGATATAAATGCAAAAACGTGGCGATAGACGGAAATCTACATAGTTAACGTAGCCCCGTAAAAGAAATAAATATGTTATATTCAGATATATTTCAGTAATTATTTCTCTTTCCGGTGAAAAATATTTCTATCTATCTGTTCAGCTCTGGGAGGTTGGTCGACCTGTTCGTTTACAATGCAGACGCATCCCTTTTGAGAGGTTATTAAAATTGATTATAAAAATATTTCTCATTACTGTATGTATTTATTCACTTAGTTCTCGCTGTGTTGTTAAGTGTTACCTGTATGTAGATTTATCTGTTGTAAAATCTCACGTGTTTAGTTTAGTTTGTTAGTTTACCCAGTCCCCGGGTAACGGACTTTATGTTTTCATTTGAGAGGAACCGACTGGGAAGCCAAGTGTATTGTTTAATTCCAGTTTTTCTGCAGCGTGAATACAAATCATTGCAATAAAAACAGGAAGTATAAGAGAGAAGGAGTTTTTCTGTATAAAATTCAGGGGTTCTTTGTTCTTTGGAGTTTTGATTGCCTCCCCCCTCCCCATCTCGCTTTGATAAAACAGCCATTCCCCTTTGCTCCCATCCTCATATACCATATACCACATATTTTTTATGTTGGAATATTGAAGACTCGCATGAAAAGAGGAGGGGTCATGTACATATTTAGAATACATATTAGCATTTATGTACAATAGAATTCAATAATTGACTAGCGGGCCCAGCAGACGTCCTGCGTGAATTTTCAAACGATTAGGATATTAAATTTATTATTATGTTAGAACAAAAGCTACTTTTAATAACACAAAAAAATACTTTTTTTATGTGCACGTTTGCCTAAATACAAATAGAAAATGAAATATCACGAATTCTTTGTTCTGGGCTCCCTTATAACCCCCAATCCCGTTCACACCTAAACAATTTAATATAGTAATATTTAATATAATTTACATATAGAGTTTTTTTTTAAGTTCTGTTCAATCGTTAGTGCCCAATAAAATTGTTGGCTCCCATAGTCATTGTGAGGATTTCGGCTAACTGCTCCAGCGGTTAGAATTTTTGTTCTGCAAATTTTCGATGGAGATGCGTCCATCTTCGTCAGGCATAAATTTGATTTGAATGGCTACTTCAATTAATCATATCTTTTGGAGTTTTATTTTATCTTAGTATGGCTTTCCACGTTTCTGGATGTATGACACCGTCCACGCCGTTTATAGTATTTTCCCTCTTATTTATTTCTAGGGCTTCCAGGACTAATCTTTTACCGAGATGGTCCTCTCTATGTAAAACCTTTGCCTCGTCAAATTTAATTTGGTGGGGACAAATACTTGCGTGTTTAGCAATGGCGGATGTCATTGTTCTTTAGTGTATATCTCGTTTATACATTGTTATAAGACACAAGTGAATATATCAAAAGTTACTCTAAATAACAGAGTATACATCCCTTACAACCCCCACTTCAGTTATTCTAAAACTTAAACCATAGGAATTCTGAAATATAAGTAAAAGACCGTCACGCAGGGGCTGCGTAAATTAAGCAGATTTGAACAATAGATTGAATTTTAACAATAGATAAATCTACATACTGCTTACACAACACCACAGCGAATATTAAGTGAATAAATACAAACGGTAATATGAAATCTTTTCCCTTCCAACGGGAAGCGTCTGAAATGTAAACAAGGAGGTCTGCAAACGGCTCACCAGAAAGAAAAGCAATAACCGAAACGTTATATCAGAATATAACAAATTGTTACGTTTTTATTACCAAAACCAGTAATAAACGTTTTTAATAAGAGTTCTTTTGGATTGCAAAATTAAATACTCGCAAGTTTCACAGTTTTTATCACTGCACAATTTATTTGGATAATGCACAATAAACTTGGTAATTATTCTTAATTACTACTCACAGTATAGACTGATAGCGTCACTGTTCTTCAGATTACACAGTCCAATAATTCACTCACGGTCACTGAAATTCACAACAAGACGGCACTGCACTGTCCTTTGCTTCGTGGCACAGCACTGTCTTCTACTTCGCGGCACTGCACTGTCCTTTACTTCGCGGCACTGCACTGTCTTAAACACGGCACTAAACTGTTACTTACAGTCACGGCACAACACTGTTCTTCTTATAAAAACACTTTACCGCACTGTACTAAGTCGCACTGTAGCACTGATGTGAACATCAAGACAGGTGAGAATAAAACTGACTGCTCACGGCTGGCCCGAGCTTCTTTATAGAGGTCGTCGGCATACATCAAAGGGGAATTGTCTAGTTCATTCCAGGCTGGGCTAGACGAGCCTAGTATCGTCTCGACCCTCCGTCGGTCTCTTTGATCTACGTCACACTTTCCAAATACGCGACTCTCTCTCTCTCTCTCTCTGAAGGATTATTCATGTATTTAATTTTCGCAACAATATTATTATTATTATTAATTATTAACGTCCACTTTTTGCAACTAAGGCTAATTGGAATGGGTTACCTACAGGTTACCACCCTTTTCTAGCCAGGGTGGGACTTAGGACGTTATTTTATTAATTCCGTCACTAAATAATTTCCTTTTCCCAGGCGAGAATCGAACTCGCCACTCTAGGTTTACCATTAAAGTCAACGCTTTAAATCACATGG
Organism: Riptortus pedestris; assembly: GCA_019009955.1. Lineage (NCBI taxonomy): Eukaryota > Metazoa > Arthropoda > Insecta > Hemiptera > Alydidae > Riptortus > Riptortus pedestris. The sequence continues at coordinate 12,057,869 of CM032231.1, forward strand.
CTAACCTGAGCCCCATATTAATTTTATTGAAAACTATTTACTATATCTAGTACTGTAATTTATAATGAATCAGAATAATTTTTATCTCAACCAAGAATTTAAGACGGGGGGGGGGGAGTCAAAAGAACATATTTTCATGTATCACGTATAAAAAAGGTCTTTGGAAAACCATATTTGGTATTTAAGCTTCGAATAATGTCATATATTATATAACACAGTTTTGTTTATGTTAGACGAGTAGAAGTGAGGTTTACTGAAGGCTGAAAACAGAAAAATGCAAATATCTCGGTTAATATTCATGGTAGAGAATAAATGTATATAACAATATTTATAGTACATTTAACCCTAGAATGGTAGTGATATTATTTCCCGCTTAATGGTATTGATACGTAAATTTTACGTGTAGAACTGATAATTGGTGAAATTATTCAAAATTTGTTAATGCTTGGGACTATTTTTTTTATTTTATTAAAATACACACTTTTCTTTAACATATATCTAAGTTAATATCTAATAATGTGCACGGCAATCCTTTCAGGCGCTTTGTTTGAAACACGTTCCGGAGGTTGTGTGCTCCATTCATATCCATTCTTACCAAGGACTACCACACACCTCCACCTTCTACATGTATTGTAACTGATCTGTCAATATTGTGTGGTTGAGAGGTTTTAGGTTTTTTTTACCTCTGTATTTCTTCTCTTTCTACGATTGCCTTGATGTTTTCTAAAATTTGCTGACTCTCATCGCTATCTAGCCCACTCTATGTTGCAATCATTTCCGAAGGCTCAACCTCCTCATCACCTGGAGAATACTCCGGATCATCATCGGATTATCAATATCCATCTATTTCATAATTGTCATTTTCCCCATCTGACCCATCGGAGAGTTCTTTCAACAAATTTCTTCGTCCGTTGAATATTTTTTCTCCATTTTTCAGAGACTATAAACAAATTATTATTATTTATATTCTCTCTATACATCTTTGTCTTTTTTATATTAAAAAATAAAAGTTAAAAACATTAAAAGAAAATAAATTAGAATATAAAAATAAATTGGAAGAAAATAAATTGAGAATAATTTTAACTAAGTTATGGCATAAAAACCGGTTATTAGTAGCGATACGTAAATTTTACGTGCCAAAAAGTTGCGGTTAATAGTATTGATACGTAAATATTACGTGTCGTTATCTGTAGCGGAGGAAGAGGGGCGAAGCCCCACTGGCCGTAGGAACGACCGCAGCGAGCGTCCAAGACCAACTGACTGTGTCCTTTTTGCTAGCCGAAGCCTTCTTGAACTGCATGTGTTTTTCTGCTGTAGCCACGGCCTTGGCGATATGCATGTGTGTGTGGCGGGTTTATAAACCCAGCAAGCGCGGAAAATTTAAAATTCAAACTGACGACTGAACAAACACAAAACATAAAAGGATCACAAAACAGAGAGAAAACACGAAAAACAGAGATGAAATCAAAACAGAAATAGAAACGCAACACAAAACAGAACTGGAAAGCAAAATAAAAGAAATAGAACAAAAAAGGAGGGAAAAATAAATATATAAAAAACTGAATGAAGCACAAAAACGGAACTGAAACTCAAAAATGGAAATGGAACTCAAAAATGGAAATGGAACTCAAAAACGGAAATGGAACTCAAAAAACAAGAATGGAAATCAAAAAATAAGAATGGAACAGAACAAAGAATAAAATAAATGAACAAGGGAACAAATAAAGACAAAATTCAAAGCAAGGAACAAAACTGAAAATGGAAACTATTGACATTGGACAATAGAGAAATCATTGATAAAATATTTAAATACTCAATAAATAAATAAGTAAATCAGTAATTAAAATTAAAATTGGTATATAAAATGAATAAAAGAAATTTAAAATTATTAAGGATTTGATAAAATATAAGTTGTTAAGGGATTATTATACTTTTTGGTGTATATTAATCCCTTAAGGGAAATCTGCTAAAAGGCAACTAAACTATTAGGTTCATCGTTCTATAGAGCCTTCCACTAGCCTTGCCAATCAGACTTTCATGTTTTTAGCTGACTTACTTAAAGGGAAATCAGCTATTGAGGTTCTACTCATAACGCGATTTTCGAAACATTTCCTCAAATGTCCATCGATCCTACCTAGAAGATGACGAAAATGAAGTTCGTTCAAAATTGTATGTGTGTTAATACATAAATATATATATATATATATATATATATATATATATATATATATATTGGTCTGATCGTCACCAAGCTCGATATTTAAACTTTTTATGTAAAAATGAAGATTAAGTGGGAGGTAGGTGGTTATTGGGGGAGAATTTTGAAATTTCGCAATATCTCCATTATTATGCGTCGGATCGAAAATTTGTATGTAACCAATCTTATTACAAATTTATTGGTCTATAAATGTTGTTATGTGTGTTTTTTTCATTATCTTGATTATTAACCGAGATATTTGCATTTTCTTTAGTTTTCGTAATTTTAAATCGCCACTCCTTATCATTTCATACTATCAATAAGGTGTTATATTAAGAAGCATTTTTTTTAAGCTTAAATACCAAATATTATTCTCATTGAACTTTTACGTTTCGAGATAAAGACAAAAACGTGAAGCACTTGGAAATCTGCTAAGTTAACGGAGCTCCTAGGTGATGGACTTTTTTTTAAGTAACACATTTATCTTTTTATACCAATTTTTGAATATTTTTTTTTCTTGTTTCAGTTTCGAAAACTTGTCAACTTCATCTACGTCATAGGCTACTGTTTGTCCTTTGCTGCTGTAATCATCTCTCTGATCATATTCATCACTTTCAGGTATGTTTGGCTATAGTTAAATATTTTGATGGATGAATCATACAGGTCCTGATTGATTACATTTATATATAATGATATGTTTTACTCCTTAAATGAACTATACTCCATTTGTTGAATAAATTCCAAGGAAGTTTTTATCGTTTTTTAAAATGAGGTTTTCTTTGAAAGTGATCAAAAAAATCATGATAATAAAGGAAGATCTGTACAATTCTTTTTTTTTTTTTTATTCATATAATAATTGCATTTCGCAACAGGGGCGATTTAGCGACGAATCAGTTATTTAATATACAGCATAATAATTAACATATTTAACATATAATCTATTTAACATATAACCTATAACATATTTAACATATAACCTATTTAACATATAACCTATAACATATTTAACATATAACCTATTTAACATATAACCTATAACATATTTAACATATAACCTATTTAACATATAACCTATAACATATTTAACATATAACCTATTTAACATATAACCTATAACATATTTAACATATAACCTGCAACATATTTAACATATAACATAATCAACATATAACCTGCAACATATTTAACACATAACATATTTAATATATAACATATTTAACCTATAACATATAATTATTATATTTACGTAAGTATGCTCATTTCTGCAAATATTTTCAGTATTGCCCTACATTATAATTTTTTGAAAATGTTGTTTTGTTTCAAGTATTGTAATTCGCGGTCTATGAACGGGCTACAGTCATGTAGTAATTCTAGTCTAAGTGTATGGTAGGTCTATGTGAGTCCTTAAATAGCAGTCAGTAAGTATATGTTTTATAGTAAGTCTACAGTTACAGTGTTGGCAGTAGGGTTCGTCTTCTCCAGTAAGTAGGTAAGTGTGAGTTAGTCGTGAATGGCCAATTCTCAACCTCGTTGAAACTACTTCTTCTCTTCTAATTAGCCTTTTTGAGGAAGGCCATTCACCAAGTGTATGTTTCAGTTCATGTTTCTTGTCTGTTAGTAGAGAAGCAAAATGTTTTTGGTAATGATGTTCAGAAGTCGGGTTAGTTTTAGGGTACTGTGTTAGAGTCAAGTCAAAACTCAGTTTGTCAGTTTTCCAAGGATAGTATGTTTCAGTATATTTAGTGTAAATATTTGTTCTTTGGATAGAGTTATTGTGTGTGTATTTAAGGAATCGGATTGGTAGAGGTTGTTGTCTCGATGGGTTTGCTGTATACTTCTGAATTGTATGTTCATCAGCATTGTTGGGGACACAGTGAGAGTTTAAGAATTTTGCTTTGAGAAGATAATGTATAGACAATAGCATTCGTCTGTACGAGCCATAGAAGAGTAGTGGCTACTCCGATAAGAAGGTCTGTCACTCAGGGCTTTGTAAACTAAGCAGATTTCCCTCGTGAAGTTTAACAATAGATAAATATGCGTACTTGTAACAAAACACCACTGTGAATATTAAGTGAATAAAAACAAATGACAATAATAAACCTCCCGACGGGAAGCGTCTGTAAAGTAAACCAACAGGTCTGCCAACCTCACACAGGAATGAAAAAAAATTATTGAAAAATATTTGAATATAATATATTTATTTAATTGAAATCTATATATTATATCTGATACTGTGATTTATAATGCATCAGTATAGTTTTTATCTCAATGAATCAAATTTTAGTAGACCTACAGCTTAAAAAGGGGGGGGGGGTGGTCACCAGAACCTATTTGCATGTATTATTGTATTTACAAGCACTTCAGCCTTACCCGCTAACGGCTTGAAATATTTTAAGAGAGGTGCTGGTTCATGGAAGTTGTATATGATTTAATACCGGAGGACCATGTTGATGTATAAGACGGTTATTACTATTAATATTATATTGGATAATTACATGATATTGGGGATGGACTATTGCAGGGCAGATATGTGTTAGTATGTTAGTAGATTAATGATTACTTCAAGGGATGCTGATGAAATTGTGATGATGTTCTCGATGCTGCTCTGGTGCTCTCCCTCTTTCTCCCTCCATCCTGGTCTCCCCCTGGATGCTCCTTCCTTTACTCACTCATGTTGTTAAAAGGGGTGTGAGAAAGAAACTAATATTGCTGCCACTAATGAGAGGCTCTACTCTCACCTGTCCTGCTCACTCGACTGTTCTGATCCTGTTCCTTATCTTTGCCCTTTGAATCCAAGGATGTCCTCTCAGGTAGTGTTTACACAAGTAGGCAATAGAGCTCAGCACTCGTCAGGGGGCATCCTTGGTTGGCCTAGTTGATAACAGATGGGGCTGGTGTAGTTTCATTACCGCTTCAATTCTTATATTGGACAATTATACGAGATACATGTCAATGTTCTGGTGACCCCCCCCCCCCATTTTAAGTTAAATGCAAATATCTCGGTTAATGTTCAAGATAGACAATAAATTTGTATAACAATATTTATAGTACATTTAATTTGTGATAAGATATATTTCGAAATATCTTCGTTATTATAAGTCGGGTCGAAAAAGGGCATAGAAGAACAATTATTGCCAATTTAATTTCCTATAAATGTTGTCAGTAAACCTCCACTCATGTCATATTAACAATACGCAATTATATCATTAACCATTAATAGTTGGAGGGCGAGAAGCAAACATTCTGAATATCTCCGATATTATTCATCTGATCAAAACATTGTCGAGAATCAATTTTATTAAAATTTAATTTATTTTGTTCTATATGCAATTTAATATTGAGCCAAACTATGCGTATAGTTTCGTAGTTAGCAAACGGTAAACCTCAAACATTAAAAATACGCTTGAAAATTGAAAGAGCTTCATATGTCTTGAACTTAAATACCATATGATGTTTTCAACGGATCATAACTATTTATTATTATTATTAATTAATGTCCATTTTTTTCAACTAAGGCTAATTGGGATGGGTTATCTACAGGTTACCACCCTTGTCTAGCCAGGGTGGGACTGAGGATGTTATTTAATGAATTTCGTCACTTAATAATTTCCTTTGCCCAGGCGAGAATCGAACTCGCCACTCTATCTTAACTATTTGAGAAACGTGCAAAAATATCAACTGTGGTGTCTTAAGTTTTGATTTTACACTCCTAACTTAAATATGTTTATTTGATTAATATTTTGAACCAATCTTATTGCAAATTAAATGTACTATAAATATTGTTATATATCATTTATTCTCAAACCCTTATTTCTACTCATGTTACATAAACAATACTCTTATATAATAAACCATATTATTCGAATATTAAATACCAAATATTGTATTCAAGAGACCTTTGTTATACGAGATAAATGCAAAAATGTTCTGTTGACCCCCCCCTTTCTTAAGTCCTCGGACCACTAAAAATTTATTGATTGAGATAAAAAATATTCTGATTCGTTATAAATTACAGTACTAGATATAGAAAAGAGTTTTCAATAAAATTAATATATTGAATTTTGATATATTTCAGTAAATGCTTTTCTTTCTGGTAAGAGTTTGGCAGACCTGATTGTTTACATTTCAGACGCTTTCCGTAGGTAGGTTATTAAAATTTACTGAAAGATTTGTTATTACCGTTTGTATTTATCCAGTTAATATTCACGGTGGTGTTGTACTACTAGTATGAAGATTTATCTATTGTTAATCTTCACGAGGGAAATCTGCTTTGTTTACGCAGCCCTGCGCGACGGACATTTATTTAACCTTGGTTTGTTTTATGCATTATTAATTGAAATTTATAGAAACAGTTTTTAAATTGTGATTTTCGACCGTTGCCGTCTAGACTGTGACGTCAGGTTTAAATCAACACCTGCCTGATAAGACAAATTTACATCGTAATTGGTTTCATGGATAGCAGCATTCGTGTTTAACATATGTTGTTAGTTAACAGACAAACTTTAAGTAGTTTCACTTTAGAATCCTAATTCGGTTTGGATTAAGCCCTAATCTCTGTCCCAGAAATCCATTTCAACTTGCAATCCCCCTCGAATTCCCGTCAACCTTCTCTCTCAGCATTATCCAGATAACTTTTGTTAGCCGTGAAGGATCTCATGTAACTCCCTGTTAAATAAAAGTCTCCTTCACAGGTTTATACTTGTAAACCTGGTTAACAATAATTAAGTCCGCTGTACATCATACAAACATATACACCCTATCAATTATAGTAAAATATCCATTTATGTATACATAAATATATATATATATATATATATATATATATATATATATATGTCTGTGTGTGTGAAAGATCTATTAGTGACTTTAAGAAATGTTTTAAAAACTTAGTCTTCAATACAATCTATTAAAAAGTACTCTTTGTTTAAAAATAAAGTCCGTCACTCAGGGGCTGCGTAAACTAAGCAGATATCCCATGTGAAGTTATACAATAGAGAAATCTGCATACGAACAGTTACGGAAACGGCCGAAATAGCTTTAGGCGGGAAATTCACTCGCCCGTTAACCGCCCACATTTAGGTAATAAAAATGCAAACATCTCGGTTAATATTCAAGATAGAGAATAAATATATAGAACAATATTGATAGTAAATTTAATTTTCAATAAGATTGGTTCTATACAATTTATTGATCCGACGTATGGTAACGGAGATATTTCGAATTTTCGAAAATCCCCCATCTAAACCTCCCCCCCCCACTGGTCCGATTTCAGCCATTAACGAACTTGATCTGCCTTTTGCATAAAACATTTAAATGTCGAGTTTGGTAACGATCAAACAAAAAAGGCGACCGCTAGAGCGTTAACAGACGTGTATATATATATATATATATATATATATATATATATATATATATATATATATATACTAGTTGACCTGGCAAACGTTGTTTTACCTTATAAATTATTTCTTGTTTCTAGATAAATTCTAGAGTAGACAAAAAGTAACTTACTTATTATAAGTGTTTAAGTATGTGGTATATGCGTGAAATAGGCATGGAGGGCTATGAACGATAAGGGAATATAAGAATAACAAACGCCAAACAATATTATTTTTAAGTTATTATAGTTTACTTCTTAAAATTACATATCACATATTAATTACGACAGTAACACAAACAAACAACATCAATCTTTTAATGCTATAGCGTGAACAATATTTTTTTGTTAGCCCATCTTTGCGAGCACAAACAAACTGGATAGTTTACCCACTCGAGAGCATGCGAGAGTACTAATTGCACGTGTGAAAAACATGGTGTACTCAAATCTAAGCCACAAATAGACATCGTTTGGCCTTGGGATTTGTTGATTGTCATTGCAAATGCCAATCTAATCGGAAACTGAATTCGTTTGAATTGAATTGACACATCTGTAGGTATGATAGAGTCTTATTGTGTGAGTGAAACAGGAGACCGGCTTCAGTCTCATCCCTACTCCGTGCTGTTTACTTAGAAGTGACACCGGTATAGTGTGGCATTTCACTCACCAGTAAAGGCGCGGCAAATTTTAAGAATCTAAGATTGGTAACACTAAGCATATATCAGGATTAAACTTTAATAATAAAAATAAATGTTTATTTTCATAAAAAAAATTTTAGATTTGCCATAAGCTAAGGGAAATTTTAATCGAAGTACATACAGTTAAAAACACTATAATTGATCAGTTATCAAGCGGGATGATAGTAATTAAATTACTAAAATGGCTATAAAAAAATAGGGGTTGGTGATAAAAAAGTAAAAATTTAGGGTTGTATGTATGATTTAATGCCACATTATAAACAAATAAAAACAAAAAATTTCGTCCAAAAATAAAATAAAAAAATGTTAAGGGTGAACAACCCTTATCACTTGGGGGGTATGAAAAATAGATAGTAGCCGATTCTCAGACCTACTGAATACGCATATACAATTTGGTAAAAATCGGTAAAGCCGTTTCGGAGGAGTACGGTAACTAACATTGTGACATGGAAATTTATATAATAATTTATAATATATATATAAAATTTTGAATGGACCTCATTTTCGTCATCATGGATCGATGGACATTTGAAGACATTTTTCGAAAATCGCGTCATGGGTACGACCTCAATAGCTGGTTTCCCTGAAGGGAAATTTGCTAAAATTAAAGAACTTACTATATACGTATTACTGATGTTTTTATACACTAGATGAATACTTTCAAATATGTTCAATTATTAAATATAACTACTCAATCGGTCATTATGATGGTTTATTTAATAAATCGGTCTAAAATAATCTGTGTTCATGTACACTGTCTCTATAAGGTGGGACAAGTTTCTCAACATTTATAAAACTTGTCATCCTTTAATAAATTTGCATGTAAACAAATAAAAAAAAATGTATGTTTTAGACTTGTTAAATAATTGTACATATTTAGAGTTGTATTAAGATTGTTAATGAAAGTAATTTACCGAATATAATTATTTAAATTCATGAAATTTATAATATGCATTCTTAGAATTTGGCCTAATATTTTAACGAATGTATTTTATCGAATATAAATGTAATATTTTATCGAAGTATAAATGCAATTCAATAATTTATAAAGAATTTAATTGATATAATATTAGAAAAGCACATGACATTGAAATATCTGAAGGTGCTCTACAAGGAGAAAACTTAAGCCCTCTTCTATTCTTGCTATATATATCAGACATAGTCCACTTTTTCGAAGAGAATGGGGCAGAGGGTATACAGATAAGTACCAGAAAGGACTTAATTTTATTGATGTATGCTGATGACCTAGTTTTACTCTCTATATCATGGCCTGATACGCAACGTAAATTAAATATATTAAAGAAATACTGTGACGCAATGTTACTCTCAGTGAACACTCAGAAAACAATGATATTACCATTTCACAAAGGAGGTCGACTTGGGAAAAGTAAAACCATATTTTATAATAATAACCCAATCCAGCTTACAAATTCATATACATATCTGGGGGTACCTTTCTCATCCTCAGGAAAATTCTGTCAAGCCAGTAGTCACTTCTTGGCAAAAGGTTGGTCTGCCAATGCTGCCATCTTACGGATACTTAATAAAAGCAAAGCTGAAACTTGGGCAACCAAATGTATGCTGTTCGATGCACTTAGTGAAAGTGTACTCCTGTATGTATGAGAAATATGGGGCCCTGGTTATTCGGCTGTGATTGAGAAAACTCAATTAAACTTCTTTAAATGGCTTATGTGTCTTCCTAAAAACACTCCTAATGCTTACATTAGAGTAGAATTTAACTGTACACACACCCGACTGAAAATTTTCAAGAGGATGTTGAATTGGTGGAAGGCTCTACAAGAGAAGTCGGCAGATGATCTATCAAGACTGTGTTACATGCGCCTAAAGGAATTATCTGCCAATTATTCAATGCCATTTAATTGGGTGAATGAACTGGAAGGGTATCTTGGGTGCATAGGAGGGAGCTTGGAGGAATTGGAAATGGCGGAAAATATTAATGAAAAAATAAAGACATGTTTAGAGGCTCTCGAGAACCATTTAATCTCGTTAGATATAGAAAGAGTCTTAAACAGCACATATAGCCAGCACTTTAGAAGAATTAGCTCTCTTGGCAGAGGCGAGGAGTACCTGTACCAAAATGTGCCATTTTTTATGACCAAAGTGATATCTCAAATCCGTTTATTAGGTACAAAAAATCAAAGATTAATAGTTGGTAGGACAATTTACATATTCAACCCAGAAAAGCCATGCCCCCTTTGCGAAGATAGCCAAGACACCGTTTCGCACTTCATCCTTACATGCCCCGTTTTAGCAGATAGAAGAAACCACCTCCTGAAAAGTTTCAACATTCCACAGCAATCCATGGATAATTTGTTTGACCTTATGGACAAGAATAAAATAAACTGCATATATGTTTTCATACGTAAAGGTCTTTACGTCAGAGGGAAAAAAATACAAACAATATAATAATTAAAATAAAATTAATGTCTTATGTTTTTTTTCTATAGTAATTAGTGTATATAGTTTTTGTTTTTTGTTATTATTTAAAAAAAGAATTCTCTGTTTATGTTTATATGAAAAAAAGAAGAGGGTTGAACCCTTGCTATAAAATTGTTAAATTTTTATAAGCAATAAAAATATTCATTCATTCATTCATTCAATATTAGAAAATTATATTTTCTTCAAATTTTATGGCAAAGGTCTCCAATAAAAAATATTTGTTCGGAGCAAACTTTATTGAAACTGCCCTACATGTTTCGTGGCTTTATTTGCCACCTCTTCAGGGGCTATCCCTTTTAAAAATATTAATAACATTAATTTAATACATCCTTTTATTATACGAGATACATGCAAATATGTTCTGCTCAACCCCCCCCCCTTCCGGTCTCAAGTTCATGGATTACTAAAATTTGAGTGATTGAGGTAAAAATTATTCTGATTCAATATAAATTACATGTCTAAATAAAGTAAATAGTTTTCAGTAAAATGAATGTGTTACATTAAGATATATTACAGTAATTTTTTTTTCTCCGTGAGAGGTTGGCAGACCTGTTTGTTTACAATTCAGACGCTTTCTGTTCTGCTCCACTTGACTGTGGAGTTAGGCATCGATGGATTGGCTGGTGGTGGAGAAAGTTGACGCCATTGTTCGTCGTATGCATAACAGATGGTATTCTGAGCGCGTTGCAAGTATATTTTTGGTGTCGGTCTTAAAAAAATCAACATTCCTATATATCCGATTTTGACTCAGGTTGAGCAACTGAGTCATTAAGGATCATGTGCAATGATTAAATTTGCATTCCTTCAAAAGTTACTTACTGGAGGAGAAATAAAGAATACTAGGTGGTGACATATAAGTAGCGTGTGTAGATAATCATCGAAGCCACTGGATACTTTTTTTTTCTCAGAATAGAAGCAAACTTGGAAATGAAGAACTGTACGAAATTATATAAACAATAATTATTATTATTGGGGGGGGGGGGGTTATTCTCATTTCCCTTGAAACATTTTTACCGCTGGAATATTTTTCCAACCGGTAAAAAGGGTTACTTCATTAGACATTCAGAAACTTTCTTACAATCTCGACCGTATCAAATAATATTGACTTTTTTTATTTTTCCGCGAAATTATCTTTAATTATCTTACCAGGTAAATTTAAATACTTTGTACTTTCGGCGCTATTTTTAGGCGCAAGTCCGTTTGTAGAAATAACAATGGCAGTTACTCTGGCTGATTCTAATTTGTACAGATCTTTCAATTCTGCAGCTAAGATTTGATATTTTCTCAATACCACTGTATATATGTAACATACATTATTTTAGCAGATACATTATTTTAGCCCTTAAAGGAAACGAGCTTTTGAGGTGCTACTCATGACGCGATTTTCGAAACATGTCTTCAAACGTACATCGATCCTGTCTACGAGACCACGAAAATGAGGTCGGTTAAATATATATATATATATATATATATATATATATATATATAAAATTGTAACCTCTGTCTGTACATTGATTTTTTTCGCGAAATTTCACGATAACTTTTCGTTTCACATGTCATAGACACCATAACTGCATTTTGTTTCTTTGGTGTCTGTTTGTTTGTTTGTTACCTTTTCACGCATAAACGACTGAACCGAATTTTGAAACTTGGTATGTATATTACTACTAACCCAACTTAGACTTTAGACTATATTAATATCCTCTGAGAGGAACAGGAGTGGGAGTTATAAAGAAAGCCAGAAATTAAAAATAGCGATATTTCGTTTCCTATGGGTTTTTAGTCAAATATGAACATAACAACAGTTGTTTATTTTGTTATTTAGAGTAACTTTTGTTATATACACTTTTTTCGTATACCAAATTATAAACGAGATATACGCTAAAACCTATAGCGGAAGTGAACAATTTTATTTTGGACAAAAGATCCAACCGAAATAAATAAAACTCGGTATATTTATTAGCACTAACGCTTTCATTATAACAAGCCATACCAACATTTCTAGGGACGGGCAGGAGTGGGGGTCATGAGGAAAGCCACAAATTAAAAAAAGCGATATTTCGTTTCCTATTGGGTTTTCGGGAAATATGAACATAACAAAAGTTGTTTATTTAGTTATTTAGAGTAACTTTTGTTATATACACTTTTTTCTTATACCGAATTATTAACGAGATATACGCTAAAACCTATAGCGGAAGTGAACAATTTTATTCGGGACAAATGACCCAACCGAAATTAATAAAACTCGGTATGTGTATTAGCACTAACACTTTCAATATAACAAGCCATACCAACATTTCTAGGAACGGGCAAGAGTGGGGGTTGTAAGGGAGGCCTGAATTTAAAAATAGCGGTATTTCTTAATCTATTCGTTTTTCGGCAAATATGAACATAACAAAAGTTGTTTATTCTGTTGTTTAGAGTAACTTTTGTTATATACACAATTTTCTTAGACCGAATTATAAACGAGATATACACTATAAACTAAAGCGGGAGTCAACTATTTCATTGGGCGCTAACGATTAAACCGAACTTAAAAAATCGGTATGTCAATTAACATTAATTCTTCCATGATTATAAGCTATATTAAAATTTATATGTTCAAACGGGAGTTGGGGTTATAAGGGAGGCCTGAAATAAAAATTTGCTATATTTCATTTTCAATTTGTTTTTCGGTTAAGATGTATCTAAAACAGCTGTCACCATTAAACTTTGGACCGCATCAAGGGATAGAAACTTTAATTCATCCATGGTTTGGAAGACAGAATACTTTCTACGACTATTAATTATAATGTTCATTACGTATATAAAAAACCTACATGCACAGGAGACGGAAAATATAATAATATTAGAAGAGTAAAGTCTTAAATAACCAATAATTTTATTATTAACAAATCCACAGCAACGACGGGTATAAGCCCTAAAAACTGTTACGGTTAAATGTCAAAATATTGTGAAAAGTAAACCCTTGCTAAAAAAATACCATCTTTATTCAGCCTAAAATGAATTCCCGGGCGAAGCCGGGTACCTTAGCTAGTATATATATATATATATATATATATATATATATATATATATATTGCGACAGCTAGAACAGTAACAGATATATATATAGTGTAGTTGCCTTTTAGCAGATTTCCCTTCAGGGATTAATATACACCAAAAAGTATAAGACGCCCTTAACAACCTATCATTTATCAAATCCTTAATAATTTTAAATTTCTTTTATTCATTTTATATACCAATTTTAATTTTAATTACTGATTTACTTATTTATTTATTGAGTATTTAAATATTTTATCAATGATTTCTCTATTGTCTAATGTCAATAGTTTCCATTTTCAGTTTTGTTCCTTGCTTTGAATTTTGTCTTTATTTGTTCCCTTGTTCATTTATTTTATTCTTTGTTCTGATCCATTCTTATTTTTTGATTTCCATTCTTGCTTTTTGAGTTCCATTTCCGTTTTTGAGTTTCAGTTCCGTTTTTGTGCTTCATTCAGTTTTTTATATATTTATTTTTCCCCCCTTTTCTGTTCTATTTCTATTATTTCGCTTTCCAGTTCTGTTTTGTGTTGCGTTTCTGTTTCTTTTCCATTTCTGTTTTGATTCCATCTCTGTTTTTCGTGTTTTCTCTCTGTTTTGTGATCCTTTTATGTTTTGTGTTCATCTGTTTTTTTTTTTTTTTTTACCTTTCCTGTTTTACGTTCCATTTCTGTTTTTTTAATTGTGTTATTTTTTGTATTGTTTTTTTTTTTTTTTTTTTTTTTTTTAAGTTACGAAGCTTTTGTTTAGAGCTCCATCGTCAAAGCTGCGAAGCTCCAATAAATAAATAAATAAAATAAAAGTATATAGAATCAATCTTAGTGCAAATTAAATGTGCTATAAATATTGTTATGTACATTTATCCTCTATCTTGAATATTAACCGAGATATTTGCATTTTTCTGTTTTCAGCCTTCAGTAAACCTCTCTTCTACTCGTCTAACACAAACAATACTGTGTTATATAATATATGACATTATTCGAAGCTTAAATACCAAATATGGTTTTCCAAACACCTTTTTTATACGAGATACTTGAAAATATGTTCTTTTGACTCTCCCCCCCCCCCCGTCTTGAATTCTTGGTTGAGATAAAAATTATTCTGATTCATTATAAATTACAGTACTAGATATAGTAAATAGTTTTCAATAAAATTAATATGGGGCTCAGGTTAGCCATGTGGTGTTAAAGCGTTGACTTTAATGGTAAACCTAGAGTTGCGAGTTCGATTCTCGCCTGGGAAAAGGAAATTATTTAGTGACGGAATTAATTAAATAACGTCCTGAGTCCCACCCTGGCTAGAAAAGGGTGGTAACCTATAGATAACCCGTCCCAAATAGCCTTAGTTGCAAAAAGTGGACGTTAATAAATAAACATAGAACAAACCTTACTGCAAATTAAATGTTCTATAAATTTTGTTTTATGCATGTTTTCATTCCTTGATTTTTAATCGATATATTTAGTTTACGGTCTTCAGTAAACCCACGCTCCCACTCATATCATATTAACAATAAGCTGTTATGTAATGAAGTACTTTATTTGAAGCTTGGTAGTAAAAATTGTTACCATTGAACTATTACTTTTTGATATAAATCCAAATACGTGGCGCAAGCGGGAAATCTGCTTAGTTAACGCATCCCCTTCTTGAAGGACTTCTTTTCCTGTTTTATTTTATTTATGATTCGAATTTCGAACTGATGGTAGCCCCCCCCCCCCAATGAATGAGTAGATCCCTAATAATGTGTTGCTCTATTAAATAAATTCTTATCTAAACCAAATAACTGAGATTACTTAATGAGATTAATAACACCCAGAGTTTACTTAAGTATGAAAACTAAAAATGTAAATATCTCCTTTAATATTCTTGAAAGAGAAAGTATGTTTATGAAAACATTTATAAATAATTTAATAAGCAATAAGATTGGTTACGTACGATTTTTCAATCCGATTTATATTAACATTCAATTCAACATTTTCGAAATCTCTCTTCTAAATCCCCACCATTCCAGGTCCGATTTCTGTCATTAATGAACATGATCTTTCTTTTTACATTAAACTATTAAATATCGAGTTTAGTAACGATCCAATAAAACTTGCTATTACTAGGGCGATCACTAACATTATTAAACAATTATTGCGACCGCTAGAGCGGTAACAGACAAATATATATTTAACTCGTTACTATATCTAGTACTGTAATTTTCATTTATAATGAATCAGAATAATTTTTATCTCATTCACTCAGATTTTAGTAGTCCAAGAACTAAAGACGGGGGAGGGCGGGGTGCCACCAGAACATAACTACATGTATTTCGTATATTAAAGGCCTCTAGAAAACAATATTTGGTGTTTACTAATCTAATAATGTGATTTATTATTTAGCAGAGTATTGTTTTCATGGTCTGAGTAGAAGTGGGGGTTTGCTGAAGGCTGAAAAATGAAAAAAAATCTTAGTTAATATTCAAGATAGAGAACAAAGGTATATAACAATATTTATAATAAATTTAATTTGCAAAAAGATTGATTCTATACAATTATTCGATCAGGCGTATTGTAATGGAGATATTTATAATTTTCGAAATTCCTCCCCCGTAAAAACTCCCCCGCTTATATATCGGGTTTGGGAAAGATTAAACAATAATTGCTACCGCTAGATCAGTAACAGACACTCACACACACACACACACACACACACACACACATATAAATATATATATATACTTTTGAATGTACCTCATTTTCAGCATCTCCTGGATAGGAATGATGGACATTGAGGAAAATTTTCAAAAATCGATTCATGAATACAACCGGAACGGGGGGGGGTTCTTTTTTAGCATATTTCCACTAATGGAAATATGCTAAAAAAGAGACAAAATGTTTAAATCAAATAATCGTTTTTAAGAAACTGGTCCTTAATTAATATTAAATCAGCCAAATTCCTTTTTATGTCATTTAAAGTAAGTAAAAGAGAAATGGTGTTGTGTCAAAAAATAAATGAATTAAATGCTAATTAATGATACTTCCTAAGGGACTCATTTAGAAAGAATTGAGGATAGATAAATGATAAAGTCCGTCAAGCAGGGGCAGCGTAAACTAAGCAGATTTCCCACGTGAAGTTTTACAATAGAGAAATTTCACGAGAGCCGAGCCAGTCAAGGAAACGGCCGAACTAGCTTTTGGCTGGAAAGTAACTCTCGTCCGTTAGGCGCCCGATAAAAAAAAAAATGCAAATATCTCGGTTAATATTCAAGATAGAGAAAACATATATATATAACAATATTTATAGTATATTTAATTTGCAGTAAGTTTGATTCTGTACAATTTTTTCATCCGACGTATAGTAACGGAGATATTTTGAATTTTCGAAAATCCTCCCCTCTAAAGCCCTCTTCCCGCTGGTCCGATTTCAGCCGTTAACAAACTTGACCTTTATTTTTACATAAAACGACTAAATATCGAGTTTGGTAACGATTAAACGGACCTCATTTTCGTCATCTCCTAGGTAGGATCGATGGACATTTGAAGTAATTTTTCGAAAATCGGGTCATGAGTAAGACCTCAATAGCTGAAAGATGTGGCCTGTAGAGTTTTTTAATTTGTTCTTAAAAAGCAATACCATTTTTTTATTTATGCCTGGGATTATTTTCTGAACTAACAGAATGTAATGTTGAATAAATTATTTTTTCTGTAATCGTTGAATAATGGTAACATTACTAAACTGAAATGAGTGAAGAAAGTGAAACATTTTGCAATAGAATGAAGAAAGTGAATTGTCTTCTTAATTAGTAATAAGTATAAATTAAAAAATAATTTGAAGTTGGAAATTAAATGCTTTTAAATGTTTCTTAACATTGTAAGAATTTATTTTAACAAAATAAATTGAAATGTGAATGAATTATTGGTGGAAATAATCAATATATTTTAAAATTTAAATATAATAATAATTACCTTCCTTGTTTATAACCTGCACTTGTTTATAGTAACTGCACTACTTCACAATCATCACTAGTTGTTTTATAACTATGCTTATAACCTTTCACAACCATGCTTATAACCTACCAACAAAATACCATAATCTTCACAACATCCTAATTTTGTTCATATTCTGGTTAGATCTGATCATGTATTACACGATTACAGAAAAAATTTAATATTACACTCGTGACGAAAGTAGAATTTACAACTCTCGTGAAATTACCACACTCGATTCGCTCGTGTGGGTAAACGTTTCACTAGAGTTGTAAAATGATCTACTTTCGTCACTTGTATAATAAATAACTATTATCTCTTATTAAATGAAATATTAATTCTTCCAATCACCTTATCGTAACTGAAAATAATATTTCAAGATTTTAATGAATTATACTTGTTTTGTTATAATGATGGTTGAAATTTGCTTTTATATGTTTCTATAGGTGATTTCTTAATTAAAGCCAGGTTATACTCATGTCAGGATTTTATTAAATGTGGATAAGGGATATAATTAATTTTATTAAGAGGATGAATAATACATATATAGCTGAGAAAAGTTCGAATGAAATGGATAGTTACATCACTGAAACTTTTGTAACGCAGGGGCTGGGCAAACTAAGCAGATTTCTACTAAGATGGACTTTTCGCGGTCCAAGACCACGATGGACCTCCAAAATATACACACAATCTCCGGAACGTAAACTACTTCTATTTCCTTACCGAAAATAATTCCCTCCGTCACGCAGGAGCTGCGTTAACTAAGCAGATTTCCCACGTGCGTTACGTATTTGCATTTATCTCAAAAAGTATATGTTCAATGAGAAATATATTTGACATTTAAACTTAAAAAAAAGTGCTTCATATTATAACTGCTCATTGTTTATATGACATGAGTCGGAGTGGGGTTTTACTTAATGAAGATAATGAAAAAAAATATACATAACAACATTTATATAACATTACATTTGCAATTAGATTGGTTCTATACAATTTTTCGACCCGACGCATAATAACGGAGATATTAAGAATTTTCAAAATTCTCCCAATAATTGCTGCCGCTAGAGCAGTAACAGACACACACACACACACACACACACACACACATATATATATATATATATATATATATATATATATATATATATATATAAATATTGTTACGTTTTTATTAACAAAACCAGTAATAAACGTTTTTAAAAAGAGTTCTTTTGGATTGCAAAATTAAATACTCGCAAGTTTCACAGCTTTTATCACTGCACAATTTATTTCACAATCCACAATAAACTTATTCTTAATTACTGCTCAAAGTATAGACTGATAGCGTCACTGTTCTTCAGATTACACAGTCCAATAATTCACTCACGGTCACTGAAATTCACAGAAAGACGGCACTGCACTGTCCTTTACTTCGCGGCACTGCACTGTCTTAAACACGGCACTAAACTGTTACTTACAGTCACGGCACAACACTGTTCTTCTTATAAAAACACTTTACCGCACTGCACTAAGTCGCACTGTAGCACTGATGTGAACATCAAGACAGGTGAGAATAAAACTGACTCGCTCACGGGTGGCCCTTCTTTATATAGCTTGTCGGCATACATCAAAGGGGAATTGTCTGGACCCCTCGACGTCTGGCTGGAAGGTACTGGTAGGACCTAGGACATTCTGTCGGCTTCTTTGATCTATATCGCACTTCCTAAATACGCGACTCTCTCTCTCTCTCTGAAGGATTATTCATGTATTTAATTTTTGCAACAATATATATATATACTGTTTTGAACGAACCTCGTATTCATCATCTCCTGCGTGGGATCGATGGATATTTGAAGAAACATTTCGAAAATCTCCTTAAGGGAAATCTGCTAAAAGCCCGTCACACAGGGT
>CM032231.1:12085000-12280000 GCA_019009955.1 Riptortus pedestris
TACTGGTAACACAGCAACAACGAGAATGTTAAGTGAATAAATACAATCAATAATAAGAAACCTCCCGGCTGGAGCGTCTGAAATATTAATAAACAAGTCTGCCAACTTCTCACCGGAGAGAAAAAAAAATTAATGAAATATATGAGAATTTACCATTACTTTTATTGAAAACTATTTACTATATCTAGTACTGTAATTTATAATGAATCACAATAATTTTAAACTCAATCACTCAAATTTTAGTAGTCTAAGAACTTAAGTAGGAGGGGACCCGGTTATATTTGCATGAATCTCGTATAATAAAGGTCTCTTAATAAAATAAAACAATATTTGGTATTTAAGCTTGGAATAATGTGGTATATTAAATTACAGAGTATTGTTTATGGAACGTGAGTAGAAGTGAGGATTTGCTGAGGGCTGAAAAATGCAAATATCTCAACTAATATTCAAGATAAAGAATAAATTTATATAAAAATATGTAAAGTACATTTGCTTTGCAATAAGGTTGGTTCTATACAATATTTCGATCCGACGTATAGTACCGCAGATATTTCGAATTTTAGAAGTTCCTCCTCTAACCCCACTAGTCCGATTTCAGCAATTAATGAACTTGATCTTTCTTTTTAAATAGAAAAATGATATATTGAGTTTGGTAACGATCAAGCAAACGAAAATTGCGTCCGCCAGAGCGTTCACAAACAAATATATATATATATATATATATATATATATATATATATATATATATATTAGCTCAGATACCCGGCTTCGCTCGGGAATTCATTTGAGGCTGAATGGTGATGATATATTTTTGGTAAGGCTTTACTTTGCACAATATTTTGACATTTACCCGTCCAAGTGTTTTGGGTTAACACCCGTCGTTTCTGTGGATTTGTTAATAATAAAAATTTTTCAGGTGAGGTATCTGGTAGTTCATATTGAAAAGAAGTGTTGAGCAAATTTCTCTAAATAACAAAATAAACAACTTTTCTTATGTGCATATTTACTGAAACAGCAATAAGAAACGAAATATCGCTATTTTTAATTTCAGGCCTTCTATATAACCCCCACTCCTGTCCATCCCTAGATATGTTAGTATGGCTTCTTATACGGAAGGCGTTAGTACTAATTCACATACCGAGTTTGGTTTAGTTCGGTTGAGTCTTTTGTGCCAAATAAAATTGTGGACTCCCGCTATAGTTTTTAGCGTATATCTCATTTATACTTCCGTATACGGCAAAAGTGCATGTAACAAAAGTTACTATAAATTACAAAATAAACAACTTTTTTTATGAGCCTATTTGCTGAAAAAGCAATAGGAAACGAAATATCGCTATTTTTAATTTCGGGCCTCCTTTATAACCCCCACTCCTGTTTGTCTTAGAGAATATTAATATAGCCTAAAATCTAAGATGGGCTAGTAGTAATATACATACCATGTTTCATAAAATTCGGTTCAGCCGTTTATGCGTGAAAAGGTAACAAACAAACAAACACACACCAAAGAAACCAAATGCAGTTATGGTGTCTATGACATGTGAAACGAAAAGTTATCGTGAAATTTCGCGAAAAAAAATCAATGTACAGACAGAGGTTACAATTATATATATATATATATATATATACATATATATATATATATAAATATTATTTTGAACGGACCTCATTTTCGTCATCTCCTGGGTAGGATTGATGGACATTTGAAGATATTTTTCGGAAATCGCGTCATGAGTATGACGTTATGAATAGCTGATTTGTCTTAAGGGAAATCTGCTAAAACCAATGATAAAGGAGAAGGCTGAAAACAAGGAAGCAGGTATAACCCGTTTAATACTTCAGTTACGAAAAAACGCAATGAGCAATAATAGTAGAAAATCAATAGTTTAAAAAGATTGGCTATATAACATTTTACGATCCAAATTATAATAACTGTTACATTTCGAGTTTTAGATTTCCTCTCCCCCTAAACCTTCACAATTCCTTCTCCGATGTCAGCCAATTGCAAATACGAACTTTAGTGTTGACTGAAACGGTTAAATGTTATAGATAAATAAACATTTTCGGTTAAAGAACTAAACATGTTAATTGATAACGTCTTCACATGACGTATTTACATGTATCTCACAAAGTAAAGTTCAATGAACACATTATGAATAAAATGTGTAGGATCGATGGACTTTTGAGGAAATTTTAATTTCCCTCGTGGGAAATCTGACAAAAGTGCTGGGATTTATTTTTTTACTTGAAATGCAAGTTGGAGCAGAGGAAACACATGCTTTTTGAACCACTCGTACGCGGTAACGAGAGGGGTTGGCAGACCTGTTTGTTTTCAAGTCAGACGCTTTCCTTTGGGAGGTTGTAAAATTTACTGAAAAATTTTTCATTACTGTTTGTATTTATTCACTTAATATTCATGGCGGTTTTAGGTGTTCAGAATATGTAGATTTATCTATTGACAAATTTCACATGGAAAATCTGTTAGTTTACGCAGCCCTTGCAGATGGACTTTTGAATATTTATATTGGTAAGCGAATTATTTTAGTCTAATGGATCCATATTGTCTTTTTCCAGAAGCCTCCAATGCACCAGGATATCTATTCATGTCCAGCTGTTTACATCCTTTGCTCTCAACGACTTCATGTGGATCATCTGGTATAAACTAGTCGTCGGAAACGCCAATGTAGTCATAGAGAACAGGGTAAGTACGATTTTCATGAAATTTTATTAAATAGCTTAGAACTACATATTATTTCTGGACGTGTGATTCATAAAGCTATAGGGGAAAGTCCTCTAGTACGGGACAGCATGTTGTATGGGACAAGGGGTGTTTTGATCAATGAACACTAGAGAGAACACCTACAACAGCTTTGCTACATGCACAGTCATGTCAAAGACCAGTTGTAGCCATCTTGATTTTGTGTTAAAACGCATTCTCTTGTGAGGAGTGTTTTAGTGATTTTGCACCAAACTTTCTTGTACCAAGATAACTTTATACCATTCTACCTTCTTTTTAAGTAAGTATACAAATGTTTTAAGTATTTTGGTAGCACCTAAGGATTATTGTAATTAATTTATGAGCGATTATTCCCCACCGGATTAATAGTTTACCCTTGAGAGTGAAAATTCCATCAGATTACAGTCCGGTTGTATGGGACAGGTATGTTGCGGGTTGTATGGGACTTCCTACAAATAAATAAATAATTTTTAAATATGATAAACTGGTTAAGTAATTATTTATTAATTTGCTGGGAGTAAAAATTGTAGACAAAACAGTAATAAGACAGGTTGTTGTGAGAAGAAAAACTTAAAAATAAACAAAAAATGGCAAACATTGCCAAAGGAATGTGGGCGTAAAAGAAACCCCAACACCAGAACACTGAAACAACTAACATCTTGCGATGCCCGAAAAAAACTTAAATTAGATCCAAAAAGTGAAAACAATCAAGCACCAACCAGTGAAACCAAAGAAGTTACCTATTGTCTAGTTTGTGGTGAATCCTTCGAAGAAGACTGGATTCAGTGTAGCGCGTGCCTTGGGTGGTCTCACGAGTAATGTGCTGATATTGAGGAGTCTTTTTTAGAAATGCGATGTCTGTAGGAAATGATTTATTTTTGTAAAAACTGTTAATTTTTTCCATTTGCTACTCATTTAAAACTACCAAAGTGTACCAAATAATAAAAAGTATTTGAAATATTAAAAAATATTAAATTATTAAGCATTAATAATATTTATAAAATACCTTATATTATCACATTTTGCATTTTAGAATTATATTGTATTGTTGAATTACAGTGAGGCTGGTTTTATAGAAGGTGTCCCATACAACCCTCCAACATATATCTCCGTTATTATGCGTCGGATCGAAAAAGTGTATAGAATAAATCTTATTGCAAATTAAATTTAATATAAACATTGCTCTATACATTTATTACGTATCTTGAATATTAACCGAGATATTTGCATTGGTATTCTGCGTGTGGTCACCAGTAGGCTATGTTCGGACTTTCCGTCAAGAGCTCTGGCGGCCGTTTCCATAACTATTCGTCCCTCGTGAATAGGTTTAGAGGTTAGGTTAACTGTTTTTTTAGGGCTAGAAACTACTGGGTTATTACGCCCTAAATAATGTTTTAGGTTTAGAAGTTTCTTACTACTACAGTTGTTATTAGGCAGATTCCTCTATTGTAAAACTTCACGTGGGAAATCAGCTTAGTTTACGCAGACCCTGCGTGACGGACTCTATTTTTGACTAGATAATGTTTATTTCATCTCAACTATAGGCGATATTTAACTATTTCATTCAACACTAAAGATCATATTTGTTAATGGCTGCAATCGGATGAGGGGGAACGCTCTCAAGGTCGAAGTGCAAGTTCTATCGTTACTAAACTCGATATTACTAAACGTTTTATGTAAAAACAAGGCAAGATTAGGAGGGGGATTATAAAAATTAAAAAAAGAAAAAAAGCTGTTATTATCAGGCCAAAAATATTATAGAATCGATCTTGTTAAGCTGTTGACACCCTACAATTGTTGTTCTATACATTTTCGTAACTCAACCATTAAGAAAATGATTTGTACTTTCTTGTTCTCGGCGTTGTGTAAGCCTCTATTCGAATTTTGAGAAATAGAGAAAGCTACGTTTTTTATTATATTGGTTGCTTACCAAGAGATTTGCATTTTTGCAGATTTCCCTTAAGCGAAATCAGCTATTGAGGTTGTACTCATGATACGATTTTCGAAATGTTTCTTTAAATGTCCATCGATCCTACCCAGGAGATTACGAAAATGAGGTCCGATCAAAATTGTATATATATATATATATATATATATATATATATATATATATATATATATATATATATTTGTCTGTTACCGCTCTAGCGGTCGCAATTTTTGACTTATCGTTACCAAACTTGATATACAATTGTTTTATACAAAATAAAAGATCAAGTTCGTTAATGGCTGAAATTGGATCAGAGGGAGGGGGGGTTTAGAGGGAGGATTAACGAAAATTCAAAATATCTCCGTTATACGATTGAACCGAACTTAACAAAACTCGGTACGTCAATTAGCATTAATTCTTCCATGATTATAAGCTATATTAAAATGTTTAGGTAAGAACAGGAGTGGCGGTTATAACGGAGGCCTGAAATAAATATTCACGATATTTCATTGTCTATTTGCTTTTCGACAAACATGCACATAACAAAAGTTTTTTACTTTTTTATTTAGATTAACTTTTTTTTTTTTTTAATATACATTTCTCTAGGAACAATGTGTGGAGCAAGTAATTTGCGTAGAAATATTGATATGCTCAACAATTCATTCCTATTTGAAATATCAGGTACCTCAGCTGGAAAAATTAATTCAAATCAATGCTAATATTTTGTCCTTAATAGCTGAGCTCTATGCATAATGCACAGGAGACGGGAAATATGACAATTTGGAGGACAGTGAAGACTTACATAAAAACTTAATTTTATTATTAACAAATGCCTACAACGGGTATTAACCCTAAACACTGGGACGGGTAATTGTCAAAATATTGTGCAAAGTAAAGCCTTGCCAAAAAATACCATCACCATTCAGCCTTAAATCAATTCCCGGGCGCAAGTTTTTTCTTACTTTACCAAACTCGATACATAAGCGTTTTATGTAAAAAGTAAGATAATGTCCATTAATTAATTAAATAAGCAATATTGATCTCATTGAACATTTACTTTATGAGATAAATACAAATTCGTGTTGCAATCTGCTTAGTTATCGCAGCCCTTGCGTGACGGACTTTTTCTAACCAGGGTGAGACTATGGATTTTATTTAATGAGCTCGTTCCTAAATAAGTCCCAATTGCCCGACGCCATAACTCTCAATTCAAACCTAAGCCCCAATAAATGGGTGGATATTATTAGGAGAAGAAAACCCACAAATGAGTATTTGGCTAAATCGGGTAGAAGTTTACCCTGGGCAAGTATTATGTTGTGAAAGAAGGAAGTAAATCTAATGTGACTTTGTGTGAAATAAATCTGCGAGTGTTGCTGGCTGATGCAGATAAATTGTACTCTGACATAAAGTGAATAAGTTTTCCCTCCAAGATATATTGGCGTCTACACACACTCACATGAAAAGCAATACTTGTTCCTAAATTATTGCTTTCAACATGTAAATGAAAAATTACTCCATGAATTGTAACATTTTTTTTTTAATTTATTTATTTGGTTATGGAGCCTTAGTACTCTGGCAATTTGCCTCGGAGAATATTGTTGCAAAAATTAAATACATGAAAAATTAAACAGAGGTATTCACGTATTTGGGAAGTACGAATGAGATGAAAGGAGCCGCCTAATGAAAGACTAGGTGCGCCGGCAGTGTCTACTAGGACCAGGAATGTTCCAGGCAACGTGTCTAGCCTCTTCTGGCCATTCTGGTTGATGTTTTCCGACAAGCTATATATAAGGGACCCTGCCCGACCGGAGTTTAGTTTGTTCTCAGCTGTCTTCAAGTGATCATCAATGCGTTCAGTGCGACTTAGTGCAGTGTGGTAAAGATCTTTATGTGAAGAACAGGGTTGTGCCGCGACTGAAGTAACAGTATACTGCCGTGTTTAAGACAGTGCAGTGCCGTTAACTTCGCGAAGTAAAGGACAGTGCAGTGCCGTCTTTTTGTGAACTACAGTGACCGTGAGTGAATTATTGAACTGTGTAATCTGAAGAACAGTGACGCTATCAGAGCATACTGTGAGTAGTAATTAAGAATAATTAATCAAGTGTATAGTGCATTGTTAAATAAATTGTGCAGTGATAAAAACTCTGAAGCTTGTGTGTGTTTAATTTTGCAATCTAAAGAAATCTACTAAACAACGTTTATTACTGATTTTGGTAATAAACGTAACAATGTGTTAACTGTAATATAGTTTCAAAATGTTCGTCACTCATGGGCTGCGTAAACTAAATAGATTTCCATCGTGAAGTTTAACAATAGTTAAATCTGCACACTACAACACACTACACCACTGTGAACACTAGGTGAATAAATACATACGGTAATGTGAAATGTTTTAGTCAACTTTAATAATCTCCCAACGGAAAGCGTCTGATTGTAAAGAAACATCTCTGCCAACTGCTCAGAGCTGAACAGATAAATAGAAATATTCTTCTCCGAAAAGAAAAACAAATGGAATATATATCTGAATGTAATGTATTAATTTTATTGAAAACTATTTTTTTTTTATAACTATATCTAGTAATGTAATTTAAAATGAATCGGAATAATTTTTATCTGAATCACTAAAATTTAAGCATGGGCTCAGGTTAGCCATGTGAGTTAAAGCGTTGCCCTTAATCTCGCATGGTAAACCTAGAGTGGCGAGCTCCATTCCAGACTGGAAAAAGAAATTTATTGAGTTGTTTATTACATAACAGAGTATTTTTTTATGTTACTTAACATGAATAGACGCGGGGGTTTGCTGAAGGCTGAAAACTGTAAGATGCAAATATCTCGGTTAATGTTCTAGGCAGAGAATAAATGTACGTAGGAATATTTATAGTACATTTCATTTGCAATAAGATTTGTTCTATACAATTTTTTGATCCATAGTTATGGTAAAAGAGTTGTTGTAAATTCTCTAAATTCCCCACTCTAAACGCCCCCCCCCCCTCCCAGTGGTCCGATTTCACCCAAAATTTAAGTAAAGCAATGTTCATAACACTTAAGGGGGAGCGAGAGTTGTCAGGAGGCTAACACAGTTAATTGTGTTAACTTCCAATGAAATATTTATTATTATTTGCTTCCTACTAACCTTTCCAATGGTTGTAGGTGATATTTAATTCACGGTGTGTCAAACAGTGGAGAGGGATTGATTAGAGACTTATTTTCATTTATTCTTGTAGATTAAAATTTCCTCTACCTGACAAATACGGGAAAACATTGAAGCCTTGCCAAAACATTTTGTTTATTATTGTAAAATGAAATGGTGTGATGTCCACATCCGGGTTTTCTAGATATTACCCACTTATTTACATACCAGGGACTTCGCTCCCCTTTCGAATCACTCCCACTCAAATGATTTTCATTTGAAGCTAAAATGTCACTAAAAAAGTCCGCCACGTAAGGGCTGCGTAAACTAAGCAAATTTCCCACGCGAAGGTTTACAATAGATAAATATACATACAGTTAACACTACCACGAATGCTCAGTAAATTTACAATACAAGTTAATAATCTATACAACGGAAAGAGGCTGAATTGTACTCAAACAGCCAGCCTCGTAGCGGTGCATAGATAGACCGGAAAGACAAACAATTAATGAAATATATCTGAATATAATATATTAATTTTATTGAAAACAATTTAGTGAGGCTAGTGGTGTAATTTGCAATGAATCAGAATCAGTTTTATCTCAATCACTCAAATTTTAGTAATCCAAAAACAAAAGAAGGGGGGGGGCAAGAGTACGTATTTGCATACATCTCACAATGTAAAAGTTCAGTGAAAGCAATATTTGGTATTTAGAATTCGAATAATGTGGTTTATTATATAAAAGAGTATTGTTTATGTTACACTAGTAGAAGTGGGGGTTTACTGAATGCTGAAAACTGAAGAGGTTCTAGATAGAGAATAAATGTATATAACAATATTTATAGTACATTTAATTTGAAATTAGATTTATTCTATACACGTTTTCGATCCGACTTATAGTAACGGAGATATTTCGAAATTTTCATAAATTCTCCCCCTCCTAACCCCCCATATATATATATATATATATATATACAGTTTTGAACGGACCTCATTTTCGTTATCTACTGTGTAGTATCGATGGACATTTGAAGAAAATTTTGGAAAATTCTGTCATGAGTACGACCTCAATAGCTGATTTCCCTTAAAGGAAATCTGCTAAAGTCTCATGCCCAGATCAAGTGTCAATTCATTGTTATAACTGAGTTCTTACTAAGGAGGATTATATAATAAAATGTGAGATGACGTCAACATCGAGTCATTTTTGCAGTTCCCAAAAGGACTGAACAGCATGAGACTTGTGAAATATGAATGAACATAGCATTAGATTTGATTGAGACCAACAGAAGGGCAGTATTCCCAGCAAAGGTTGACTGACTTGGAGGTTTGTTCATCATACGAGTGGGTGGATTGAATAATTCGTTATAAAGACAAGAAATACTCTTGAATGATGGACTTCCTTGTAGAATCTTTCGCATCACTTGCCGACAATACAAAAATAGATCAAAAAATATAAAAGAGAGAGAAGCATGTCAATCTGAAGTATTGTAAGGAATGATGTGACTAGCTGGGAAAAGGTGAAAAATATATTAATATTCTCCCAATAACCATTTTTACTAAATCAGTCATAAGGAATGTACATGCCTTAACTAAAAAAGTCTGTCACGCACGGGCTGCGTTAACTAAGCAGATTTCCCACGTGCGTCACGTATTTGCATTTATCTCAAAACGGAAAAGTTCATTGAGAACAATATATGATATTTAGGGTTCAAAGAAAGAGCTTCATAATATAACAGCATATAGTTATTAGGACATGAGTAGAAGTGGGGGTTTACATAGGGCTGAAAACTGAAAAATGCAAGTTCTCGGTTAATATTCAAGATAGAGAATAAATGTATATAACAATATTTATAGTAAATTTAATTTGCAATAAGATTTAATCTAAACACTTCTTCGTTCTGACCTATAATAACGAAGATATTTCGAAATTCCTCCCCTCTTGACCACCCCCCCCCCGCACAGTCCGATTTCAGCCGTTGAGGAACTAGATCTTTCTTTTTACATAAAACACTTATAAGCAGAGTTTGATAACGATTAAACAAAAATGGCAGCCACTAGATAAGTAACAGACAAATATATATATATATATATATATATATATATATATATATATATATATATATATACAGTGCTGTATAAAAGTCTTTGAACAAAGTAATTTTTTAAATAATCTAAGTTGGAAGAAAAGGGAAAAAACAAAATTATTGTGAAACAAATATTTTATTTAATTAAAAATACCACCCATATAATATTGCAGCGAAAAAATATTTAATAACCATATAGCACAAACAAAAAATTAGTATCTAGTATGTCCTCCTTTATTTCTTTTGGCGCTCAGCAATCTATCTTTAACACTAGAAATTAAAGAGGCTATGTAATCAGGGGAAATTTTTTCCCATTCTTCTTTTAGGATTCTCCACAGATCTTCTAAAGAATTTGGTTGTCTTTCAATTCTTTTTCTATCAAGTAATCCCCACAAATGCTCTATAAGATTAAAATCAGGACTCTGAGGTGGCCATTCTATACATTTTAACTGTCCCTGTTCTTCTTTTCTTCCCAAATAATCTTTGATAGTTCTGGCTG
Organism: Riptortus pedestris; assembly: GCA_019009955.1. Lineage (NCBI taxonomy): Eukaryota > Metazoa > Arthropoda > Insecta > Hemiptera > Alydidae > Riptortus > Riptortus pedestris. The sequence continues at coordinate 12,095,379 of CM032231.1, forward strand.
TATGCTTTGGATCATTGTCATGCTGCAAACTTCGTCGGTCCATTAAACTTTTTTCCAGTCCTCTTCGGTCCAATTTTCATGTTCTTTCACAAATTTCAAATGCTTTCCTTTATTTCCACGACGGAAAAATGTTTTTTTTCTCAGCCCCACATCCCCTAGGTCCAAAACTTATAAGTTTCCTTCTAACCAAAGAAGAAGATACTTGTGTACCTGTGGCATCAGCTATTTCTTGAGCAAGTTGTGTGCTATTCTTTTTGCGGTTGCGCAAAGATAACAACTTCAAATGTTTTTCTGCAGCACGGTTTAACTTTCGGGGCCTACCAGAACGTCTTAAGTCCACAAAACATTTGCTGTTTTTAAATTTTTTAATAATATAGTGTATTCCTGAAATAGAACCTTTCACTTACCTTTGAATTACACGAATATTAAGATTTTGCTGATACAAAATAATCACTTTCTGTCTATCAAGAAGATTAATTTTTTCCATTTCCTGAAAATCAGTTAGTTTAAAGTACAGAAAAAAATAAGTTTATTAAGGAAAATTATTTTACACTATACATTTTACTTACTGTTTGAGAAAACGCAGTATTTTATGAATAAAAACATTTTTTTTGTTTTCACAAATATGTTGTACCTTCCAAATGAACGTTTTTGCTGATTTCAAGAAAAAGAGATGATAATAATGTAAACATTAAGATGATGTCAAAAGAAAGGATTATAAAAAGAATTTAGAACCAAATAATGACAATATTGACAAGCAGTTATAAATCCTTTTATCCCCCACTGTACATATTTTTACATTAGAAAGTTAAATGCACAATACATTTAGTACTCTTAGCAAAATAATAAGTAAAAAATTAAGTGCTGTAAATAAATGAAATTATTTAAATTATTCTCACAAGAACAGTTTTGTTCAAAGACTTTTTACAGCACTGTATATATATATATATATATATATATATATATATATATATATATATATATATATTTTTATATATATAATTTTGAACGGACCTCATTTTCGCAATCCCGTCATGAGTACGACCTCAATTGCTAATTTCCCACGTGCTTGTTAATTTCACACTTTCGACCTCATCACAACACATATTCTCCATTTCATTGAGAAAAATCCGTAACGCAGGGGCTGCGTCAACTAAGCTAATTTCCCACGTGTTTGCATTTATCACAAAAAGTTCATTGAGAACAATATTTAGTATTTAAATTTCTATTAAAGTCCGACATTATACAACAGCATATTGTTAATTTGAAATTTTTTTCGTAAATCGTGTCATGAGTACGACCTCAATAGCTGATTTCCCTTCAATAGGTTAATAGGTTAACCTGACTGGTTCTATGAAATTTTACTATTCGACTCATTCTAAATCATAATTTTATAATTTAGGAATTAAGCCCAGTATATATCAGCTTATCTTTCATAATACATGAGTAGGAGTGGGGGGTTTACTGAAGATAGAAATCTAAAAAAATGCTTGAGAGCTAAGAGGGGGAGAAAGAGGGAGAGAGAGAGAGAGAGAGGGAGAGAGAGAGAGAGAGAGAGAGAGAGGGAGAGAGAGAGAGAGAGAGAGAGAGAGAGAGAGAGAGAGAGAGAGAGAGAGAGAGAGAGAGAGAGAGAGAGAATGCGGAGTGAGTGAGGGGGCATAGTTTATAAGCCTGGAGTCCAATTCCAGCAGAAGGCAGTGAGTGAGTTAAGAGGACTGTCTTAACCCGAGCCGAGTTATTCAGGAAGAGGTCTTCCACAACAGATTTCTCTTAAGCTATGCAAATTGTTCTGTCACTTTCAAACTCAAACTAAGCCGTGTAAATGCTTTTCTCTGATTACCACATCACCGCTTTAAGACATGTGCTTATCCTCTATTGCTAGTTCGAACGAAGACCCAATCGTTCATTGTCCCTATAACCTTAGGTAATGGCCAGGAGAGAGTTGGGTTTATTGAGGGGGAAATAACTGAAAATTCGAAATATCGCTTTTGCTATCGGATCGAAAGATTTAACTTTACCAATTTTGTTTTCGAATTTTATTTTTCGACTACTGTTGCTGTTTAGATAAAACAAATATATTGTTGTTTTTTGAGTGCTGCTTGAGATATTTTAATTCCAGTAAACATAGGATTCTTACTGCGAGGCAAATAGAGGATAGATTTTGGGATGAGATCAAGAGCATATAGTGTGCATATTTCAGTGCGTGAGAAATCTGCTTACTTTGCACAGCACCTGCGCTACTGACTTTTTAAAAATATATGTTATTAATTTTTTTTTTACAGGAATGTAATTTTGTATAAGTCTGAGAAGAACAATAATTTAGGAGTTGTTATATCTTGTTTAAAAAAAGGTAAAGGACGATTTGGATTTTTATATAATAATGGTTTTTAATTAAGGAAGTGATTAAGGAAAGCTATCAAGGGCCCTTCTGTTCTGAAACGAAGGGAATTAATTCCATCCGACAGATGAGCGGAACAGGAAATTGGAAGGAAAGAAAGTTATACTTACGACTCCATTAAAGACGGCACTTACACCTACAATACTCTGGGATATTTGCACCTCAACCAATCAAATCCATCTCCACTTCTGACTACTGTGTCACCTCATACTTTTTAGCAGATTCTCTTAACCCTAGAATGGTAGTGAACGTAAAAATTACGTATGATCTGGTTTGAACTGTTATCAAAGGGCCGTTAACGACCCTACCACCCCCAACCCTCAGCTATGAGCCCTCCAACAGTTCGGCCTTGACCTCCGCCAAATGCAGCTAAGTGAACCTTTCCACTCATCCAATACTATTTTTTGAAATAAAAGCGACACGTAATATTTACGTATCAATACTATTAACCGCAACTTTTTGGCACGTAAAATTTACGTATCGCTACTAATAACCGGTATTTATGCTATAACTTAGTTAATATTATTCTCAATTTATTTTCTTCCAATTTATTTTTATATTCTAATTTATTTTCTTTTAATGTTTTTAACTTTTATTTTTTAATATAAAAAAGTCAAAGATGCATAGAGAGAATATAAATAATAATAATAATAATCTGTTTATAGTCTGAAAAAAGGAGAAAACGGGGGAAGAAATTTGTTGAAAGAACTCTCCGATGGGTCAGATGGGGGAAATGACAATTATGAAATAGATGGATATTGATAATCCGATGATGATCCGGAGTATTCTTCAAGTGATGAGGAGGTTGAGCCTTCGGAAATGATTGCAACATAGAGTGGGCTAGATTGCGATGAGAGTCAGCAAATTTTAGAAAACATCAAGGCAATCGTAGAAAGAGAAGAAATACAGAGGCAAAAAATACCTAAAACCTCTCAACCACACAATATTGACAGATCAGTTACAATAAATGTAGAAGGTGGGTTGTGCTTGGTAAGAATGGATATGAATGGAGCACACAACCTCCGGAACGTGTTTCGAACCAAGCGCCTGAAAGGATTGCCGTGCACGTTATTAGATATTAACTTAGATATATGTTAAAAAAAGTGTATCTTTTAATAAAATAAAAAAATAGTCCCAAACATTAACAAATTTTGAATAATTTCACCAATTATCAGTTGCACACGTAAAATTTACGTATCAATACCATTAAGCGGGAAATAATATCACTACCGTTCTAGGGTTAAGGGAAACATTTCTTCAAATATCCATCGCTTCTACATAGTATGTGACGAAAATGAGGTCCGTTCAAAATCTAATATATATATATATATATATATATATATATATATATATATATATATATATATATATATATACACTATCCAAGGTCCCAGGCTTTGCTAGGGAAATCATTTGAGACGGGAAGATTCTATTTTGTTTTTGGCAATGCTTCTACGTGTACAACTGCTCTTCCCGTCTGGGCGCATTTTTTCCCGTAAGGTTTGGGCGACCTATTGAAAAAAAATTGAAAATTTGAAGAATAAATGAAAATAAGTCTCTAATCATTCCCTCTCCACTGTTTTGACACACCGTGAATAATTCAAATCATAATCATGGATAGCATTTATTATAATTAAATATCATCTATAATGAATGTATTTTGTATATACAATCTAGCTAATATACCCTGCGATGTCTGAGAAATCATCGTTGACTGACTAATGATGGTATTTATATAGAAAATCGTTGAAAAACCAATGGGAATCGGAATATTGCAATTTTTTATTTCAGACCTCTCTTATAACCCCCACTCCCGTTTGGACCTAAAAATTTTAATATAGCTGTTTCGGGGTCGATGAGGCTACCCATAAAAAGATGTATAGGGAGATGCCCCTTCGCCCCATTTGTGTGTTTGAGAGAGTGGACTGTATAGTAAAAGGAGGGTGGTGTAAATTATAAAGAATGAATGGATATAAAAGAATATAATGAAGTGATATCAATAATAATGAGAACAGATAATGAAATGAAGTTGTTGATCTTTTAAAATCTAATAATATTCCAATTGGTGAGCTGCTGTGGGTTGGTTGGAGCTGGTTGCTGTGGTGATGCCCATTATTGGGTTTATGACAGTTGGCTTCGATGTGTGACGAGGTTGTTATAGAACTGTGAGTACTCACTTAATGTATTGTACGTGGTATAAACGAATTATACACTATAAACTAAAGCGGGAGTCAACTATTTCATTGGGCGCTAACAATTAAACCGAACTTAAAAAACTCGGTATGTCAATTAGTATTAATTCTTCCATGATTATAAGCTATATTAAAATTTTTAGGTTCGAACGGGAGTAGGGGTTATAAGGGAGGCCTGAAATACAAATTCGCAATACTTCGTTGTCTATTTGTTTTTCGACAAACGTACACATAACAATAGTTGTTTACTTTGTTATTTAGAGTAACTTTTTTTTTTTTTTTTACATTTTTTCGGGAACAATGTATGAAGCAAATAATTGTCATATAATATTGATATGCTCATCAATTCTTTCCAATATGGCTACCAGGGACATCACCTGGAAAAATTAATTAAAATCTATTCCAATATTTTGACCTTAATAATTCAAAGCTATTTGCTTTGATATTGTGCAAAATAAAGCCTTGCCAAAAAAATACCATCACCATTCAGCCTCAATTAACTCAGTACGTGTGTTAACACTAACGCCTTCATTATAACAAGCCATACCAACATTTCTAGGGACGGGCAGGAGTGGGGGTTGTAAGGGAGGTCTGAAATTAGAAATAGCGGTGTTTCGTTTTCTGCAAATATACACATGACAAAAGTGGTTTATTTTTTTATTTGAAGTAACTTTTGTGATATTCACTTTTTTCTTATAACAGAGTATAAACGAGATATACACCAAAAACTTTAGCGGGAGCCAACAATTTTATTGGGCACTAACGATTAAACCAAACTTAACAAAACTCGGTATGTGAATTAGCATTAATTCTTCCAAGATTATAGGCTATATTAAAATTGTTAGGTTCAAATGGGAGTGGGGTTTATGCCTAAAACAAGGCCTGCACTAAAGCCTTCATTATAACAAGTCATACCAACATTTCTAGGGAAAATTAAATACATGAATAATCCCTCAGAGATAGATAGTGAGTCGCGTATTTGGGAAGTACGATGTAGATCAAAGAAGCCGACAAAGGGTCTAGCTCCTACTAGACCCGTCCAGTCCAGACGTAGAACGTAGACGTTGTCTGATTGTTAACAAACTCGAAATGTAATCGTTTTATGTAAAAATAAAGAATATATATAAAAAAAAAAAAAAAAAAAAAAAAAAAAAAAAGGGGGAATGTTTATAAAACTCGAAATATCTCCAGATAGGAGCATGGGAACTGCCAATTTCCGTTATTGTACGTCGGATCAAAAAATTATATAAAACCAATCTAATTGTAAATTTAATTGCCAATAAATGTTGTTATAATACCTATTTCCTCTAATATGAATATTAACCGAGATGCACGAGACCGAATTTCATCATCATGAACCACAATATTCAAAGCTTATATGAAAAATATTGTCTCGCAGTCCGTCACGCAGGGGCTGCGTAAACTAAGCAGATTTCCCACGTGTAGTTTTACAATAGAGAAATTTCACGAGAGCCGAAGAGTTAAGAAAATGGCCGACCTAGCTTTTGGCGGGAAACTCACTCTCATCCGTTATCCGCCCCGATTTCATAAAATTGCAAATATCTCGGTTAATATGCAAGATAGAGAATAAATGAATATATTAATATTTATAGTAAATTGAATTTGCAATAAGATTGATTCTATACAATTTTTCGATCCGACGTATAGTAACGGAAATATTTCAAATTTTAGAAAATCCTCCCCTCTAAACCCCCCTCCTTCCACTGGTCCGATTTTAACCATTACCGAACTTGATCTTTCTTTTTACATAAAACGATAAATATCGAGTTTGGTAACGATAAAACAAAAATTGCGACCGCTAGAGCGGTAACAGACATATATATATATATATATATATATATATATATATATATATATATATATATATATATATATACAGTTTTGAACGGACCTCATTTCCGTCATCTACTAGGTAGGATCGATGGACATTTGAAGAAAAATTTCGAAAATTCCGTCATGAGTACAACCTCAATAGCTGATTTCCTTTAAGGGAAATCTGCTAAAACTGTGAAACTTGCGAGTATTTAATTTTGCAATCCAAAAGAACTCTTAATTACAACGTTTATTACTGGTTTTTGGTAATAAAACGTAAGAATATATATATTTGTCATGTACTGTTCTAGAGGGGGGGGGGGGGGGGGGTTAGAAGGGGGGAATTTTTAAAATTCTAAATATCACCTTTACTATACGTCGGATCGAAAAAGTGTATAAAACCATTCTTATTGCAAATAATATGTACTATAAATATCGTTTTATAAATCTATTCCCTATCTTGAATACTAACCGAGATATTTGCATTTTCGATTTCAGCCTTCAACAAACCCCCACTTCTACTCATGTTACATAAACAATACTCAGCCACATCATTCGAAGCTTAAATACCAAATATTGTTTTGAAGAGGCCTTTATAATAATAAGGATATAAGAATAATTGTTATTTTAATCAATCAAATTTAAGTAGTCCAAAAACTTATGACCGGGGGGGGGGGGGGGCACCCGAAAAATATTTGCGTGAATTATACGAGATTCATGCAAATATGTTCTGTTTAACCCCCCCCCCCCCCCCCCCCCCCCCCCCCCCCCCCCCGGTCATAAGTTTTTGGACAACTTAAGTTTGATTGATTGAGGTAACAATTATTCTGATTCATTATAAATTATAGTAATAGATATAGTAGATAGTTTTCAATCAAATTAATAAGTTATATTCAGATATATATCAGTAATTGTTTTCTTTCCGACGAGAAGTTGGCAGAACTGTTTGTTTACCTTTCAGACGCTTCCCGTCGAGAGGTTTCTTATTGTTGTTTGTATTGATTCACTTAATATTCATGGTGGTAGGGTGTTACCAGTGTGTCGATTTATCTATTGTTAAAATCATGCGGGAAATCTGCTTAGTTTACGCTTCGTGACGACTATATACAGGGTGTCCCAACTTCCAGGGTTACCCCTTAAAATCGCCAATTGTGTTAATAAAATGCTGATACTTGGTGTGCTATATTTGTGACCCTGAAGAATCCTATCAGTCCATATTTAAACCTCGTAACCTTCTCCAGTACTTCTCGAGCGACCATAACTTCGGGATTTCCACTGGAATGCCATACTTTTTAACACGGATTCTTGAAGAAAATCAGATTCTAAAACGAGTTTATATCGGTGAATTATTCGGTTTGACGCATCTTTTAGTCGTAAAATGCACAAATCTTAATTTCAGAAACGGCACGTTTTATTTTAAATAGAAAAGTCCGTCACGCAGGGACTGCGTAAACTAAGCAGATTTCCCATGTGAAGTTTTACAATAGAGAAATCTGCCTAATAACAACTGTAGTAGTAAGAAACCTCTAAACCTAAAACATTATTTAGGGCGTAATAACCCAGTAGTTTCTAGCCCCAAAAAACAGTTAACCTAACCTCTACACCTATTCACGAGGGACGAATAGTTATGGAAACGGCCACCAGAGCTCTCGGCGGAAAGTCCGAACATAGCCTACTGGTGACCACACGCAGAATACAAATGCAAATATCTCGGTTAATATTCAAGATAGAGAAAAAATGTATATAACAATATTTATAGTAAATTTAATTTGCAATAAGATTAATTCTGTACAATATTTCGGTCCGACGTATAGTAACGGATATATTTTGAATTTTCGAAAATCCTCCCCTCTAAACCCCCCCTCCCACTGGTCCGATTTCAGCCGTTAACGAACTTGATCTTTCTTTTTACATAAAATGACTAAATATCGAGTTTGGCAACGATCAAACAAAAATTGCGACCGCTAGAGCGGTAACAGACAAATATATAGATAGATATTAGCAGATTTCCCTCAAGGGAAATCAGCTATTGAGGTCGTACTCATGACGGAATTTTCGAAAAATTTCTTCAAATGTCCATCGATCCTACCCAGGAGATGACGAAAATGAGGTCCGTTCAAAACTATATATATATATATATATATATATATATATATATATATATATATATATATATATATATATATATATATTTGTCTGTTAACACTCCAGCGGTCGCAATTTTTGTTTAATCGTCACCAAACTCGGTATTTAATCGTTTTATGTAAAAAGGAAGATCAAGTTCGTTAACGGCTGAAATCGGACCAGTGGGAGGGGGGGTTTAGAGGGGGGATTTTCAAAAATTCAAAATATCTCCGTTATTATGCATCGGATCGAAAAATCGTATAGAACCAATCTTATTGGAAATTAAATTTACTATAAATATTGTTATATGCATTTATTCTCTATCTTGAATATTAACCGAGATATTTGTATTTGTAATCTGCATGTTCGGACTTTCCGCCGAGAGCTCTGGTGGCCATTTCCATAACTATTCGTCCCTCGTGAATAGGTTTAGAGGTTAGGTTAACTGTTTTTTGGGGCTAGAAACTTCTGGGTTATTACGCCCTAAATAATGTTTTAGGTTTAGAGGTTTCTTACTACTACAGTTGTTATTAGGCAGATTTCTCTATTGTAAAACTTCACGTGGGAAATCTGCTTAGTTTACGCAGCCCCTGCGTGACGGACTTTTATACAGTTTTGAACGGACCTCATTTTCGTCATCTCCTGGGTAGGATCGATGGACATTTGAAGAAAAATTTCGAAAATTCCGTCATGAGTACAACCTCAATAGCTGATTTCCCTTAAGGGAAATCTGCTAAAAATGCTGCGACATAAAAGTTGTAGCCAAGAAAATTATCTTTGAAACAAGTCTATAGGAAGAAGAATGAATACCGAAATAAAATAAAAAATAACCTTATTCTTAATGATTTTTCCCTGATAGATACCACAGTTTTTTTGTTGTTTTTTTTTACATGGAGCTAAGCAGGTGGAAAAATGTATTCCTTTTACAAATAATTACTACGTAACTAGTTAAAAATAAAGTAATTCTATGAAAGGAGCAGGCAGGGTTTGGAAGGGAACAGAAAGTTTTGTCCCCCCCCCCTCCCTCAAAATGATGTTTTGACCTACTGGGCTATGTATATTGTTGTTGGCATATTAGCAGATATCCCTTAAGGGCGTCGTGAACGTGACGCGATTTTAAAAAAAAAAGTTTCAAATGTCGATTGAACCTAACCCACCTTATTTGAAATATCTCCGTTATTATAAGTCAGATCGAAAAATTGTATGGAACCAATATTACTGTAAATTGCCTATAATTGTGATATACATCTTTTCTCTATCTTCAATATTAACCCATATATTTGGACTTTTAAGTTTTCAGCCATCAGCCCCCCCCCCCCTCCCCTTCTTTGCCATCGCACGTTAAAAATAAGCTAACATGAAGCATCTTATTGCAAGACGAAATACCAAATATTAAGTTCAATAAGTTTTTTCTAGATAAGGTACATGCAAATACATTTTGATTACCCCTCCCCCCCCCATCTTTTATTCATGGATTAATAAAACTAGAGTGATTGAGATGAAAATCATTCTGGTTTATTATAAATTGAAGCTCATATATAGTAAGTAGTTTTCAAAAATATGTAATTGTTTTTCTTTCCGATCAAGCATATATCTATCTATTCATAAGGACTCAGAAGTGATTTGACCTGTTAATTTACAATTCAAATGCTTTCTGTAGTGGGGGTTATTTAAATGTAAACTGATTGAAAGATTTCTCGTTATCATTTATTTGTATTTGTTCACTTAATATTCACGGTGGTGTTTCAAGTATGTATGTTTTATCAACTGTAAAACTTCACGAGGGAAAACTGTGTAGATTACGCAGCTCCTGCATGACGGAATTTTTTTTTCTAACAACATGGATGGCAGTGCCCCCCCCCCTCCCCGTTCGCGAGATATTGAGTATTTTGCCCCCTCTGGGAGGGAATACTGACCAGGAGCACAGGAATTATGAGGAGCTTTCTTCACTTATTAGACGCTGTTTTAAGCGTTTTTCTTCAGTTTTTCGTTTGGTTTTTGCAGTTATTTTTCTTTGGCACTAGAGGCTCCATTTCTCTTCTTTTTGTTTCACCCGAGGCTTCTTTATTTCTTCTTTTTTTCCCATTTTTGTGGTTTTGGTAATGGAGTTGGGTGGTTTTAGTTAGTTATTCGTTCAATTTTTGTATTTAGCAGATTTTCCTTAAATGGAGTTATTGATGTCGTAAAATCAGCAATTGAGGTCGTACACATAACGCGTTTTTTGAAATATTTCCTCAAATGTCCATTGATCCTACCTAGGAGATGATGAAAATGAGGTCCGTTCAAAAAAAATATACAAACACGCACACACGCGCGCGCACACACACACACACACACACACATATATATATATATATATATATATCACATATAACACATATATATATATATATATATATATATATATATGTGTGTGTGTGTGTGTGTGTGTGTGTGTGTGTGTGTGTACGAACTCAATTTTTGTCTGATTGTTAACAAACTTGAAATGTAATCGTTTTATGTAAAAAGAAAGAATACAAAAAAAAAAAAAAAAAAAAAAAAAAAAAAAAAAAAAAAAAATGAAAGAGGAAAGTTTAGAAAACTCGAAATATCTCCAGATAGGAGCATGGGAACTGCCAATTTCCGTTATTGTACGTCGGATCAAAAAATTATATAAAACCAATCTAATTGTAAATTTAATTGCCAATAAATGTTGTTATAATACCTATTTCCTCTAATATGAATATTAACCGAGATGCACGAGACCGAATTTCATCATCATGAACCACAATATTCAAAGCTTATATGAAAAATATTGTCTCGCAGTCCGTCACGCAGGGGCTGCGTAAACTAAGCAAATTTCCCACGTAAAGATTTACAATAGAGAAACTTCACGAGAGCCGAAGAGTTAAGAAAACGGCCGACCTTTTCGCGGCAAACTCACTCTCATCCGTTATCCGCCCCGATTTCATAAAAATGCAAATATCTCAGTTAATATTCAAGATAGAGAATAAATGTATATAACAGTATTTATAGTAAATTAAATTTTCAATAAGATTGATTATATACAATTTTTCGATCTGACGTATAGTAACGGAAATATTTCGAATTTTAGAAAATTCTCCCCTCTCAACCCCTCCCCCTCCCTCTGGTCCGATTTCAGCCATTCCCGAACTTGACCTTTCTTTTTACATAAAACGACTAAATATCGAGTTTGACAACGATCAAACAAAAATTGCGACCGCTAGAGCGATAACAGACAAATATATATATAGATATATATCTATATATATATATATATATATATATATATCGAAGAAAAATTTCGAAAATTCCGTCTTGAGTACAACCTCAATAGCTGATTTTCCTTAAGGGAAATCTGCTAAAAGGTCGGTCACGCATTTCCCTCGTGAAGTTTGGCAATAGATAGACCTACATACTGCTAACACAACACCACCGTCAATATAAAGTGAATAAATACAAACGGTAATGGGGAATCTTTCAGTCAATTTTAAAAAATTTCCCGACGGAAAGCGCCAGAATTATAAACAAACAGGCCTGCCAACCTCTCAGAGGTTAACAGATAGATAGAAATATTCTTTACAAGAATGAAAAACAATTACTGAAATATACCTGAATATAAAATATTAATGTAATTGAAAACTATTTACTATATCTAGTACTGTAATTTATAACGAAACAGAATAATGTTTATGGCAATCACTCAAATTTTAGTAGTACAAAAATTAAGAGGGATGGGCGGAGGGGGGGGCGATCAACAGTACATACTACTTGCATGTATCTCGTATAATACAGGTCTATTATAAACAGTATTTGGTATTTAAGCTTCGAATAAAGTGGTTTTTTACACAACAGACAATTGTTTATGTGACATGAGTAGAAGTGGGGGTTTGCTGAAGGATGAAAAATGTAAAAAGCAAAAACATAGGTTAATATTCAAGATAGAGAATAAATGTATTAACGATATTTAGGGATCATCTATATCTGTATATCACAATTATAGGTAATTAAATTTACCAAAGGTTGGTTCTATAAAAGTTTTCTACTTATAATAATGGAGATATTTCGAATTTTCAAAACTACTCCCTCTAAACCACAGTCTGATTTCAGCCATTAACGAACTTGATCTTTAGTTTCGAATGAAACGCTTATATTTTTGGAATTTGGTAACGATAAGGCAAAAAATGTGAATTAAATTAGAACAGTAAGAGGTAAGTATATATATATATATAGATATATATATAGATATATATATATATATATATATATATATATAATTTCGAACGGGCCTCATTTTCGGCATTTTAGCAGATTTCCCTGAAGGGAAATCAGCTATTGAGGTCGTACTCATGATGCGAGTTTCAAAAAATTTCTTCAAATGTCCATCGATCCTACCCAGGAGATGACGAAAATGAGGTCCGTTCAAAATTATATATATATATATATATATATATATATATATATATATATATATATTTGTCTGTTAACGCTCTAGCGGTCGCTATTTTTGTTTGATGGTTACCAAACTCGGAATTTAATCGTTTTATGTAAAAAGGAAGATCAACTTCGTTATTGGCTGAAATCGGACCAGTGGGAGGGGGGGTTTAGAGGTTTTTTTTTTTTTAAATTCAAAATATCTCCGTTATTATGCGTCAGATCGAAAAATAGTATAGAATAAATCTTCTTGCAAATTAAATTTACTATAAATATTGTTCTATACGTTTATTCTGTATCTTGAATATTAACCGAGATATTTGCATTTGTATTCTGCGTGTTGTCACCAGTAGGCTATGTTTGGACTTTCCGCCGAGAGCTCTGGCGGGCGTTTCCTTAACTATTCGTCCCTCGTGAATAGGTTTAGAGGTTAGGTTAACTGTTTTTTGGGGCTAGAAACTACTGGGTTATTTCGCCCTAAATAATGTTTTAGGTTTAGAGGTTTCTTACTACTACAGTTGTTATTAGGCAGATTTCTCTATTGTAAAACTTCACGTGGGAAATCTGCTTAGTTTACGCAGCCCCTGCGTGACGGACTTTTTTTTCTGGTTAAGATCGATGGACATATGAAGACATTTTTCAAAAATCGCGTCATGAGTACGACCTCAATAGGCCACATTAAAAAAAATCAATAAAAAATTATTATTATTATTATTCCACCTCTTTATTTGTTCTTTACACATAAAAATTCCATAGGACCTAAATGGTGGCAAGCGCCGGGTAGCCTAGATGGAAATTTGAAAATACTCTTCAGGCATAGAGTAATGACGCCCACAGCTAAAGGCCCTAAGGGAAACTTAGCTAAAGATAAAAAAAATAAGTTAAATTAAAAAAAAATACAAGAGTGGTAGTTTGTAACCTTTGGATGGTAGCGTGGGGGTTGAGTATCCCACGCCATGTTTCAACTTTGATTATCGGGATGTTATCGAAAGCAACCCTTCTTGAATTATTCATCCCCTTTGTGTTTCTTCCGACGGCGGTGTGTTCCATCGGCTGGTCTACACTCGGTAATTAACAGGTAAATCCAATTGCTTGGTTATCCTGGACTAATTAATTAGCAGTTGAGCCCCTATTGAGGTTGTACTCATGACGCGATTTTCGAAAATATTCTTCAAATGTCCATCGATCCTACATAGCAGATGGCGAAGAGGTTCGTAAGAATTCCCAAGTGCATCACATATTTGCATTATCTCAAAACGTAAAAGTTTAATGAGAAAAATATTTGATATTTAGGTTTCAAATAAATTACTTCATTTTATACTTTTTGTTAATATGACATGAGTAGGAGGGGGGGGGGGTTACTAAGGCAGAAGATAAAAATGCAATTATCTCGAATAATAATCAATATTGAAACAACGTACATTTATAGAACAATAAATTTGCTACAAGATTGGTTCTGTACAATGTTTCGATTCGACGCATAAAACGTCCGTCACGCAGGGGCTGCGTTAACTAAGCAGATTTCCCACGTGCGCCACGTATTGGAATTTATCTCAAAGCTTAAAAGTTCAATGGGAACAATATTTGGTATTTAAGCTTCAAATAAAGTGCTTCATAACATAATAGAATATTGTTAATATGAGATGAGTAGGAGTGGGGCTTTACTGAATACCGAAAACTAAAAAATGGAAATATCTCAGTTAATAATCAAGATAGTTAAAAAATATACAAAACACCATTTTTAACATTAAATTTGCAATAAGATTGGTTCTATACAATTTTTCAATCCGACGCACAGTAACGGAGATATTACGAATTTTCGAAATTCACCTCCTCTAAACCCCCCCCCCTCCCCCTGGTCCGATTTCAGCCGTTAATGAACTTGATCTTTCTATTTACATAAAACGACTAAATATCGAGTTTGGTAATGATCAAACAAAAATTACGACCGCTAGAGCGGTAACAGACAAATATATATATATATATATATATATATATATATATATATATATATATATTTATATATACAGTTTTAAACGGACCTCATTTTCGTCATCTACTAGGTAGGATCGATGGACATTTGAAGAAAAATTTCGAAAATTCCGTCATGAGTACGACCTCAATAGCTGATTTCCCTTGAATGAAATCTGCTAAAACGGAGATAATGAGAATTTTCAAGATTCACCCCTCTAAACACCCTTCCCTCTGGATTTTAACCGCTAATGAACTTGATCTTTGTTTTAACATAAAACATTTAAATATCGAGTTTATTTATTTATTTATTTTATTTTGGAGCGTTCGCAGCGAGGCGATATTGCTCATAAAAAACAACAAAAACAATTTATATAAACAAAATACAAAATAAAAATAGAAACAAGAAAAAATTAAATAATACAAAATAAGAACGCAAACAAATAACAAAACTCGACTAAATAACAGAACGCAACAATATAACGAAACACAACTAAATAAAACTCAACTAAATAATAGAACGAAATCAAATAACCAAACAACGAAAAACAACAATAAGCACAAAATAACAAATAAAATAAATAAATAAAAACAAAACATTAAGTTCAAAAACAAAAACTGTAAAGACTAATAAAATTACGTGAACAATTATATAATTTCAATGGATAAAAACTAAACTAAAATCAAATAAATATAAATTAGTAAATAAAATGAAGATTTCTAACACCTAAAATATTTACAATCATATGCTCTCACTTTCTTTATCACACATTCAAACATCATTTATCACTCACTCTCGCATGCACATGTACACACACGCGTGCAGGCACATACACTCACACGCACGCACACACAAACACACACACACACACACACACACACACACACACACACACACACACACACACACACACGCACATACACACACATAAACATACAGTAAAACGGTTTAGCTGGAATTTAAAATATTTAATTTAAGAAGGATTAAAAGGATTTTAAAATGTAATCTAAATTTGTCAGTATATGTTAATATCATGTAAATGTTGGAGTATTATGGGTATGTGTGGGCTACCTTCAGTAAGTAAGTCGTGTAAGTCATGAGGGATCTTTAGATGGTCACGTCTTTTGCAGTCTGTTAGTATGTGTTTTATTGTAAGCGGAGCATTACACACATTGCAGTTAGGCATTCTTTTCTTTTGAAATAGGTAACCATGGGTAAGGAAAGAATGACCTATACGTAGTCTCGTAAGGACTACTTCGTCTCTCCGTGTAAATACTTCAAATTTGTCACTCCATGTCTTAACTGTAGTTTTAATTTGTCTCAGTTTGTTGTCTGTTAGTAACCAGTCATGTTGCCATTCTTGGAGTATGTTAGTTTTAATGTAGTTTTGTAGGTCGTCCGATGTTATTTTTTTAATGTCAGTATTGGTGTTTTTTGTCGTTAGTTTTGCGAGCATGTCAACTTCAGTGCTTCGTCCAATATTCTGATGTCCTGGTAGCCACACCAATGTTATGTGATTTTGTTGATTTTCAATGTGTTCAAAAATGTTTGTTATAATAGGATGAGTGGAATATATGTTTTTTAAAGAGAGTAAAGAACTTAGAGAGTCCGAAAATAAAATTATTTGGCGATTTTGAACATTTTGGAGGTTTTCTAGAGATAGGAGTATAGCGTGTAGTTCAGCTGAGTAAATACTTGATGTGCAGTTTAATCTTTTGGCATATGTGTGGTCGTCAATGAGTGCAGCAGCTGCTGTTCCAAAGTCAGTCTTGGATCCGTCCGTGAATGTTTATAGTGCGTTTGGGTTATTTGCAGTAATGGAGTTAAATGCAGTCATGTAAAATTTTGAAGAAAGGGGATCATTTTTATTAAATTTTGTTAAGGTTAAATCAATATATAAGTTATTTACTCTCCAAGGAGGAAGTGATAGTAAAGTATTGTTGTACATAGGAGTCTGTAAAATGTTTGAGTCTGCGGAATTTTCTAATGTGCGTATAAGAAGTGGTTTGTGTTTACATTTTTTCTTCATGAATATCGAGTTTGGTAACGATCAAACAAAAATTGAGACCGCTAGAGCTTTAAAAAACGAAACGGTGGTAACCTGTATATAACCCGTCCTTATTAGCTCCGTAGCAGTCCGTCACGCAGGGGACTGCGTAAACTAAGCAGATTTCTCACGTGCAGTTTTGCAATATAGGAATTTCACGAGAGCCAAACAGTTACGGAAACGGCCGAACTAGCTTTGCCGGAAACCCACGGCTAGGACCGATGTTAGCCGATCTCATCTCGTCCGTTACGTGCACACACTTAATATAAATGGAAATATCTCGGTTAATACCGGGCTTACTCCCTTCCCCCTGACAAGATTTCAGCCATTAACGAACTTCATTTTCATGTTTACTTAAAACGTTTAAATATAGAGCTTGGTAACGATTTTCGTCATATCCTGTTTGGCTGAGCTGCAATTTATATTACAGGTTTTAATAATGGAAGCCTTTACAATCTGATGTCTTACATTTTCACTCGCAGTTATTTCCTCTTTTATCCGCCGTAAAAATATTAAAAAGTCCGTCACGCAGGGGCTGCGTAAACTAAGCAGATTTCCCTCGTGTAGTTTAGAAATAGATAAATCTACATACTGCTAACACAACAGCACCGAGAATAAATACAAACGGTAATAAGAAATGTTTCATCCAATTTCAATAACCTGGCGATAGAAAACGTTAGGTTAGAAATGTATACAAACGGGTCTACCCTCCTCACACCAGAAAGAAAAACAATTACTGAAATATATCAGAATATAACATATTAATTTTATTGAGAACTGTTTACTATATCTAGTACTGTAATTAATAATGAGTCAGAATAATTGTTATCTCAATCAATCAAATTTTAGTAGTCCAAAATCTTAATACGGGGGGGGGGGGGGTCACCAGGACATATTTGCATCTATCTCGTATAATAAAGGTGTCTTGAATACAATTTTTGGTATTTAAACTTCGAATAATGTGATTTATTATGTAGCAGAGTATTGTTTATGTAACATGTGTAGAAGCGGCGGTTTGCTGATGGCTGAAAACTGAAAAATGCAAATATCTCGGTTAATATTCCAGATAGTGAAGAAATCTATATAACAATATTTATAGTAAATGTAATTTACAAAAGGATTGGTTTTATACAATTTTTCGATTCAACCTATGGTAAAGGAGATATTTCAAATTTTCGAAAATCCTCCCCTCTAACCCCCCCCCCTCCTGGCCCGATTTCAGCCGTTAACGAACTTGATCTTTCTTTTTACGTAAAACGACTAAATATCGATTTTGGTGACGATTAAACAATAATTGCGACCGCTAGAGTGGTAACAGACAAATATATATATATATATATATATATATATATATATATATATATATATATATATATATATATATACAGTTTTGAACGGACCTCATTTTCGTCATCTTTTAGATAGGATCGATGGACATTTGAAGAAAAAAGTCGAAAATTCCGTCATGAGTACAACCTCAATAGCCGATTTCCCTTAAGGGAAATCTGCTAAAAATGAAATAAAACTTTTAACTATGGTAGTTGCTCTGAATATGGTGCAACTAAAATTAGTCCATTCATAACGTTAGCCATAACTCACAAGAAATTCAGACTACAGAATGCTTTTTTTACAATTATAAACCCCGTAAAAGATTCTCGTAAACCTAAAATATTTTAACATTACGGTTAGCTTCTAAAATTAAATTTTATCTACATAAATACAACTCTGAGGTTTGTCTGATTTTCTTGAATTCTTCTTAGATAATTCTTAATATCTCCGTTCTGTAGCTTTCATTTGCATCATAATTCTTAAATACGGATTAACTCTGTACAATTTTTAGTGTGCGCAGTTTTCGCAACACTATATTCTACTATTATTACCTAATATATAATAATCACTTATTTATTTTGCAGTTGATGTGTCAAGTACTGCACGTGCTTCTTCAGTATTTGATGGTCGCCAACTACATGTGGATGTTCTGCGAAGGTCTCCACCTACACCTAGCGCTGGTTGTGGTCTTTGTCACGAATGGCTCTGCCATGAAGTGGTTCTATTTCATCGGGTGGATCCTCCCAGCTCTGCTGACCGGAGTATACGCAGGCATTCGTATCTACTATCCATATGAGACGCTCCAGTAAGTAAATAAAATAAGTTAAAGTCCGTCACGCATGGGCTGCGTAAACAAACCAGATTTACTTCGTGAAGCTTAAAAATATTTATTTATTCTATTTTGGAGCGTTCGCAGCGAGGCGATATTGCTCATCCAAAAAAAAAAACAATGCACTCAACTAAATAACAGAACGCAATCAAATAACAAAACTCAACTAAATAACAGAACGCAATCAAATAACAAAACTCAACTAAATAACAGAACGCAATCAAATAACAAAACTCAACTAAATAACAGAACGCAATCAAATAACAAAACTCAACTAAATAACAGAACGCAATCAAATAACAAAACTCAACTAAATAACAGAACGCAATCAAATAACAAAACTCAACTAAATAACAGAACGCAATCAAATAACAAAACTCAACTAAATAACAGAACGCAATCAAATAACAAAAGTCCGTCACGCAGGGGCTGCGTAAACTAAGCAGATTTCCCACGTGAAGTTTTACAATAGAGAAATCTGCCTAAGAACAGCTGTAGTAGTAAGTAACCTCTAAACCTATTCACGAGAGGGACGAATAATTACAAAAACGGCCGCCAGAGGTCACGGCGGAAAGTACGAACATAGCCACTGCTGCCGAGCACATGCAGAATACAAATGCAAATATCTCAGTTAATATTCAAGATAGAGAATAAATGTATATAATAATATTTATAGTAAATTTAATTTGCAATAAGATCGATTCTATAATATTTTTCGATCCGACGTATAGTAACGGAGATACTTTGTATTTTCAAAAATCCCCCCCTCTAAACCCCCCCTCCCACTGGTCCGATTTCAGCCATTAACGAACTTGATCTCTCTTTTTACGTAAAACGCTTAAATATGAAGTTTGGTAACGATTAAACAAAAATTGCGACCGCTAGAGCGTTAACAGACAAATATATATATATATATATATATATATATAATTTTGAACGGACCTCATTTTCGTCATCTCCTGGGTAGGATCGATGGACATTTGAGGAAATTTTTCAAAACTCGCGTCATGAGTACGACCTCAATAGCTGATTTCCCCTAAGGGAAATCTGCTAAAAACTCAACTAAATAACAGAACGCAATCAAATAACAAAACTCAACTAAATAACAGAACGCAATCAAATAACAAAACTCAACTAAATAACAGAACGCAATCAAATAACAAAACTCAACTAAATAACAGAACGCAATCAAATTACAAAACTCAACTAAATAACAGAACGCAATCAAATAACAAAACTCAACTAAATAACAGAACGCAATCAAATTACAAAACTCAACTAAATAACAGAACGCAATCAAATAACTAAATGTAACCAAATAACAAAACTAACCCAAGAGACAAAAAAACACGAATCAACAAATAAAATAAATAAACAAAAACAAAACATAAAATTCAAAAACAAAAAATCTTGTAAGGAAACTAGATAATTAAAGACTAATAAAATTACGTAAACAATTATATACTTCCAATGGTTAAAAACCAAACTAAAATCAAATAAATAAAAATTAGTATGCACATTAATAAAATGAAAAGATTCAATTTTTTAATATCTAAAATATTTACAATCATATGCTCCCACTTTCTTTATCACACATACAAACACGCACACACACACACACACACACAAGCTTAACAATAGATAAATCTACATACTGGTAACACAACACCAACATGAATATTAACTGAATAAATACAAACGGTAATAAGAAATTTTTCAGTCAATTTTAATGACCTGCCGATGAGAAGCGTCTGAAATTTAAACAAACAGGTTTGCCAACGTCTCACCGGAAAGAAAAACAATTACTGAAATATATCAGAATATAAAATATTAATTTTATTGAAAACCATTTAAAATATCTAGTAATTAATCAGGATAATTTTTATCTCCATCAATCAAATTTTAGTATTTCAAGAACTTAAGACGGGGGGAGGGGGGGGGGGCAGATCATATTTCCATTTATCTCGTATAATAAAGGTCTCTTGAAAACAATATTTGGCGTTTAAGCTTCGAATAATGTGGTTTATTATATAACAGAGTATAGTTTATGTAACATAACAAATATATCGGTTAATATTCAATATAGAGGATATATATATATATATATATATATATATATATATATATATAAAACAATATTTAAAGAACATTTAATTTACAACAAGATTGGTTTTAAACAATTTTTTAATCCGTCTTATAGTAACGGGGATATTTCGAATTTTCAAAATCCTCCTTCCTAACCCCCCCCCCCCACTCCCACTGGTCGATTGGATTTCAGCCATTAACGAATTATTTATATATTTTTTTTTTTTTTACATAAAACTATTAAATATAGGTCAACTATTAGAGCGTGGTATAGATCAAATAAACATTTTGGAGATTTCGAGAGAATGTTTTCCATATAAGCTTTGAATATAGTGCTTCATGCTGTAAAAGGTCATTTCAGCAGATTTCCCTTAAGTGAGTAGACCGGGGAATTACCGAAGGCCGAGAACAAGAAAGCACAAATACCTCGGTTAATATTTGAGTTGGGAAACAAAGCATGGAACAAAAATTATACAATATCGATTGTTTAACCAAATTGGTTCTATAATATTTCATTATCCAAGTGATAATAATTGAAAGGTTTTTATTTCTTAATATTCGTACTCCCCTCCATCTTTACATCCACTATTCCATTTACGATTTTTGGCAATATTAAATTTGATTTACATGTTGAATGTCGTGTATGGCTGAGATTAAATTAACATTTTCGGAACAAGAAAGTAATATCTTTTTGATTGATGGTATAATCACTCAACGAATTTCATGTATCTCGCACAATAAAACTCTCTTGAAAGCAAGATTTGTTATTAAGGGTTAGAATGAAGTGGTCCATGAAATAACGGCTCATTGTAATTCTAATGAGTGGGGGGGGGGGTTGCTGAAGGCAAAATACTAAAAATGCCAATATCTCAGATAACTAATATTCAAGATTGAGAATATAACAATATTTATAGACAATTAAAAGTGCATTAAGATTGTTTCTACATTAGTTCTCGATCCGACTCATAATAACGACGACATTTTGAATTTTCGAAATTCGAATCCGAAATTGAGGCAGTACTCGTGTCGTGAATATCGAAATACTTCCTTCGACATCCATCGATCCTACCGAGGAGATGACGAAAATGAGGTCCGTTCAAAACCACACGCACACACACACACACACACACACACACACACACACACACATATCTATTTATATATACATATATATATATATATATATATATATATATATATATATATATATATATATATATATAAATAAAATTGTAACCTCTGTCTGTAAATTGATTTTTTTCGCGAAATTTCAATAACTTTTCGTTTCACATGTCATAGACACCAACTGCATTTTGTTTCTTTCGTGTATGTTTGTTTGTTTGTTACCTTTTCACGCATAAACGGCTGGACCGAATCTTATGAATTTTGGTATGTATATTACTACTAACCCAACTTAGACTTTAGGCTATATTAATATTCTCTGAGACGAACAGGAGTGGGGGTTATAAGGGAGGCCTGAAATTAAAAATAGCGATATTTTGTTTCCTATTGGTTTTTTGGCAAATATGCACATAACAAAAGTTATTTATTTTGTTATGTAGAGTAACTTTTATAAAATACACTTTTTTCGTATACCTAAGTATAAATGAGTTATACGCTAAAAAGTATAGCGGAAGTGAACAATTTTATTTGGCACAAAAGTATCAACCGAACTTAATAAAATTCGGTATGTGTTTTAGGCCTTCATTATAACAAGGCATACCAACATTTTTAGGGACGGACAGGAGTGGGGGTTGTAAGGGAGGCCTGAAATTAAAAATAGTGATATTCCGTTTTCTATTGGGTTTTCTGCAAATATGCACATAAGAAAAGTTGTTTATTTTGTTATTTCAAGTAACTTTTGCTATATTCTCTTTTGTTTTATGCCGAATTATAAACGCGTTATACGACTAAAAATTATAGCGGGTGTCAAGAATATTATTTGGCACAAAAGAGTCCACCGAACTAAATAAAACTCGGTATGTGTATTATCTCTGACGCCTTAATTATCATAAGCCATACCAATATTTCTAGGGACGGGCAGGAGTGGAGGCTATAAGGGAGGCCTGAAATTAAAAATAGCAATATTTCTTTTTCTACTGGTTGTTCTGCAAATATGCACATGACAAAATCACTTTTTTATTTATTTCTAATAGAATATAAACTATAAGAGCATTTCTGGTATTTAATATATACTCGATATGAATGTTTAAAGTATTACTAGGTTGCAGGGGGGCTCTCTTCCCCTCATCTAGCATTTTGAACATAAATGAAATTATGTTTAGGGATCTATTATTTAGTTCCATTAGGGAGATAAATTATTAAAATAATATTCTGAATCAATATTCTAAGGAAAACAACGATGATAACGCTCCTGCGTGAGCGGAAATAGACGGGAGGTAATTGAGTTTAGTTATTTCCTGTGGAATTCTGCCACGACGTGAAGTGATTTCCACTGAGGCTTACTAATACGAATATAATCTTATGTATAAAACTATGCTAAAACTATATGTGCTTGGTTTGATTTTTGGCAGGAAATATGTTCATTATAGATGACATTTAATTGTGATAAATGCTACCCATGATTATGGTTTGAATTATTCAAAAACCGTGAGTGAAAAAGTCGTGCGGGATAAATTAGGAAACCATTTTCATATATTCTTCAAAACTAAAATTTCTATTCTATTAACCCTGAAAGTTACACTTTAGGATTTTGAAAAAACAATACATCGTGGACGGAAGTGCAATTGTACACATTGAAGTCTTGCTATAAAAATACAATCATTAGTCAGTCAGCAATGATTTCCCGGGCATCGCCGGGTACCTTAGCTAGTATATATATATATATATATATATATATATATATATATATATATATATATATATATAAAATTGTAACCTCTGTCTGTAAATTGATTTTTTTCGCGAAATTTCAATAACTTTTCGTTTCACATGTCATAGACACCATAACTGCATTTTGTTTCTTTCGTGTATGTTTGTTTGTTTGTTACCTTTTCACGCATAAACGGCTGAACCGAATTTTATGAAACTTGGTATGTATATTACTACTAACCCAACTTAGACTTTAGGCTATATTAATATTCTCTGAGACGAACAGGAGTGGGGGTTATAAGGGAGGCCTGAAATTAAAAATAGCGATATTTCGTTTCCTATTGGTTTTTCGGCAAATATGCACATAACAAAAGTTATTTATTTTATTATGTAGAGTAACTTTTGTTATATACACTTTCGTCGTATACCTAAGTATAAATGAGTTATACGCTAAAAATTATAGCGGGAGTCAACAATTTTATTTGGCACAAAAGTATCAACCGAACTTAATAAAACTCGGTACGTGTTTTAGGCCTTCATTATAACAAGGCATACCAACATTTTTAGGGACGGACAGGAGTGGGGGTTGTAAGGGAGGTCTGAAATAAAAAAAAACGGTATTTTGTTTTCTATTGGGTTTTCTGCAAATATTTGCACATGACAAAAGTACTAACTTTATTTTGTTATTTCAAGTAACTTTTGTTATATTCTCTTTTGTTTTATAACAATGTATAAACGAGATAAAACGACAAAAAACTAAAGCCGGAGCCAACTATTTTATTGGGCACTAACGATTGAACCGAACTTAACAAAACTCGGTATGTGAATTAGCATTAATTCTCCCAAGATTATAAGCTATATTAAAATTTTTAGGTTCAGACGGGAGTGAGGGTATAAGGGAGGCCTGAAATAAAAATTCGCGATATTTCATCTTCTACTTATTTTTCGGCAATCGTGCACATAACAAAAGCTGTTTACTTTTTATTATATTATATTTTATTATATAATTAGATTAACTTTTGTTTTGTAAAATAAGGTATGAAGCAAGTAATTTGTGTAGAAATATTGATATGCTCAACAATTCATTCCAATATGAACTACCCGGTACCTCACCTGGATAAGTTAATTCAAATCCATGTTAGAATTCTGTCCTTAATAATTCAAAACTATGTTATTTTTTAACGCCAGTAACAGTTTGCACCAAATAAAGTATACTCCCCCTCCCCTCCCCCTTTCTCTTATCCAAAACATTAATTCATGAGAAACGCTGGGTTTTTCTATGTCTATTTAATATTTTATTTAATTAAAACGTAAAAAAATATTTGAACAAACAGCTTTGGTATTATGAAGATAAAGTAATCTGATTTGTTAATACAATTTAATGTATTACAGAATTGATATCCTAAAGGAGTTGGCAGCACTGAGGCTAGGGAGGTGTCGAGCTACTTCCTTTGTCCTATCAGCTCTGCCGCTTCCTTGCCGACCTCATATTGGTCTATGTTCACATGATAATTGATGCTTACACTTTTAGCAATGTAGTGTTATTCTCAGTAATGTGAATTTGTTTAATTAACATAAATAAATAATTTAAAAGGATGAACAATGGGGGTGTAAACCCAGTTATTTCTGGAATTTATTAATTGTACTCCGTTAACGTATGATTTACTTTACTAAATACCAATATAAATATACAGTTGACAATCGAGACTTCGAAAATTCATAATATCTCCGTTATTTTGTGCCCTATCGTAAAATTGTACAGAACCAATCTTATTGCAACTGCAATGTTCTATAAATGTTGTTTTGTCGGTTTCTTCACTATCTTGATTACTAACTGAGATGTTTGTATTTTTTACTTTTAGTACTCAGGAAACACCCACTCCTACTACAACTCACATTAACAATAACGCTGTTATATTATGACGCACATGTTTTGAAGCGTAATTAGCAAATATTGTTCTCATTAAACTTTTACGTTTTCATATAAGTACATGTACGTGATGCATGTGGGAAATCTGCTTACATAACGTAGCCCCCGCGTGGCGGAATTCATTGTGACAACGTACTTCTTCCCTTATCTTGAATATCTAGGAGCCCCTTCCGGCTGCACGATATTATAGCTAGCACGACACCCCTCTTCACCGCTGCTCTACCATTATGCATCCAGCCATTCCAGATAATTCACCCCACTGATGGGTACACCAAGATAATACTAACCATAACAGTTCCAGGAACACATTCTCATCAGACGAGAGATTCGGACTCAGCTGGAGTCATTGTATGGACAATATCTGGCTTCCGGCTTGGCTATCAGCTTATACCGGACTAGTGGGAGGGAGAGGGGCGGATTTTAGGGGTAGAATTTCGAAAATTCGAAATGCTTTGTTATTATACGTCGGATTGAAAATGTCTATAGGAACAGGTTAATCAGAAACATTTTTTCTTGTGGCTCCTCACAATTTGTTTCTTTAAAACGCTTAGCGCTTTCAGGAATTAAATTCACATCCTCAGAGCTACAAACAATAAAAGATCATAATTAAGGAGCCTAAAAACTATTTTTAAAAAAATATATATAATTGGTCATATAACAAAACAGTCAATAACACTATAAAATTTATAACAATAACACATATATTTAACAACATAGTTATAATTAAAATATAATAAATTAATAATGTCTTATTTACTATTTAAGCATTAAAATAACATAAGCCAAATTACCGTCAGAGCGTAGTGCGTGCCTATAGAGATGCACTAAGGCCGAGGGGACCGGTACAAGCCGCTAGGGAGGGGGCAGGCACAAGTCTGGGTATGTGAGGTGCGTTGGTGTCCCTCTGCACATTTACATTGACTTTATTTCTGGCTTTCTCGAGTTTTATCTCAATACCGTCAACCTCTTACATCGCTGTGAATTAATTTTATCTGGTGGTCCCCATCTTGGTGGTTGTGCTCCTTAACGTGGGAATAAAACTCGGAGCCTACTTCTCATGTGTTCCTAAGCCCTGATCATACT
This sequence comes from Riptortus pedestris, assembly GCA_019009955.1. NCBI lineage: Eukaryota > Metazoa > Arthropoda > Insecta > Hemiptera > Alydidae > Riptortus > Riptortus pedestris. Next base: position 12,122,467 of record CM032231.1, read on the forward strand.
ACCTACCTCTCATCTTAGCCCTGATCCGTAACTTCCTCTCTGGCCTCCCAACGTAGCTGGCCTCACACATCCCACATTTTAGCAGGTACACCCCTCATCTGCCTCCTAGAGGAGTAGCATCCTTGATTTTAGAGACAAAATTCTACAGTGGTGCAGAATCTCTAAAATCTTATTTTAATTATAACTATGTTATTTTATTTTAATTATAACTGTCGTTAAATATATGTGTTATTGTTATAAATTTTATAGTTTTAAAAAAAATTTTTTGATTGTTTTGTTATGGTGTTTTATTGTTTGTAGCTCTGAGGATGGGAATTTAATTCCCGAAAGCGCTAAGCGCTTTAAAGAAATAAATTGAGGAGCCACAAAAAAGTGTTTCTGATTAACCTGATTCATCACTCTCAGCACCAGCTAAAAAAATAAATATGTCTATAGAAACAGTTTTATTGACGTCTAGAAAGCTGTTATCAGAAACAAAAGGTTTCATTACTGCTATCCAGGCCCAGGTGATTTTCACCAGGTCGACAAGACGTCATATTCTCAGTGCTTCAGACAAATAACAACAATATCATACAACAAAGCTTATAAGTTCTTTCAACACATTACTGCTGGATATGAAATATTTGCCGGGTCCAAATACTTACAAAGGCACAACAACTTGGCTAAAATATACCATCAAGCTCTAGCAGAGAAATTCGGCATGTTAGACATTAAGGTCGCTTATTATCGCTATAATCCTCAAAAAGTATTGGACAAAGGTAATATAAAGATGTAACGGGCAATGATAACTGACCATATTGTGAAACATAACAAACCAGATATTCACATTATTGACAAGATCAATATGACTATATATTATTGAAATTGCAGTTCCCAATGATAAGAAAATTCGAATATCCTATGCCGAAGAATTAAGAAAATATCAAGTATATATATATATATATATATATATATATATATATATATATATATATAATCTTTGTCTGTTACCGCTCTAGCGGTCGCAATTACTGTTTAATCGTTACCAAACTCGAAATTAGGACGTTTTATGTAAAAATAAAGATCAAGTTCGTTAACAGCTGAAATCGGAACAGGGGGAGGGGGTGGTTTACAGGGGAGGATTTTCAAAAATTCAAAATATCTCTTTTACTATACGTCGGATTGAAAAATTGTATAGGATTAATCTTATTGCAAATGGAATGTTCTATAAATGTTGTTATGTACATGTTTCCATTATCTTTAATATTAACCGAGATATTTGCGTTTTTTAGTTTTCGGCCTTGAGTAAACCCCCACTCCTGCTTATGTCATATCAACAATAAGCTGCTATATCATGAAGCACTTTATTTGAAGCCTAAATAACAAACATTGTTTTCATTAAACTTTTAGGTCATGGGATAAATGCAAATACGGGAAAAAGTGGGAAATCTGCTTAGTATACGAATCCCCTCCGTGACGGACTTTTTTTGAGTATAAACCTCTCCCATAATAATATAATAGCCTGAGAATTAAATAATTATTTATTAACGTCCACTTTATAAATATTTAATTATAATAATATCTTCGGCTGGTGACTAACTCTACTTTGTCCATGATAAATTAGGTAATATGACGAACAACACTTTCTCCTTCGGTCAGTGCAGAATGATTCGATTAGCACAATCCAAAGGTAGCCTTGCATTTTCTGTCATATTGTTTCTGTTTAAACCTCCGACTTTTAGGTGTCGGGTTTTAGGTGGAAGGTGTGAAAAATTATATCTTTTGGCAATTTGAAAATTGAAATGAGTTTTTATCAAGAAATCCAAAAACAAACAACATTTCGGTATGTGAAAAATTTATTTCAAAACTATTATAGAGCTAATCACAATAAAATTGGAGCCTCCGGCTTACGGACTGACTATGGACAAAAGCCTTGACTGGTTCAACGGTGTTGAAGAATTGAGAAAGAAGCTAAAATCGGTTTGCTTCTTATTAAAATGTGTTAAAATGTTTCTTTGCTATGAAAGGGCTTTCTAGTTGACATTCCGCCATTTGGTTGTTAAATAACAAGTTGCACACCGAATCATGTTTTCCAATCGCTATATGGAAGCAAGGCAGGTTTTCCGGGCAAGGTCGGGGCAGAATGGAGTCGATATGGATATATCATTTACAGGTCAGGTCATGGCTTAATTACCTGCATACCTGCCATCATTAAACATCTCTGCAGTATTATATTAAAACCTCTTCTTTACCTCTTTCGGACTGAATCTCTACAATTCTTTGCTTTGTCTACCATACTATGCAAGTGGCAAGGTGTTTTTGCATGTAACTTCAGGTCATCCATATAAAAGCTTTGAATTACTTTGGTTTCATTTTTACCAAGAATTATTTGGCTCACGGGATTTATATCTAAGCAAAACCATAAGGGGCTGAGACCCTGACTTTTATTATCATTATACCCAATTAAAATTTACAATGTAAACAATTGTATCTTCATATAGATAATATGTACAGCTTGGAGCAGAGGAAAGGCATGTTTTTCACTATTGAATAACTGGGACACGGTTTGATAAAAATAATAAATACAAGCATTAAGTGATCGTTTTTTTAATCCAGTTTTGAAATATACATACATTAATTGAGCTTGAAAAATAATGTCTTGGAGACGACGTCCTTCTTGCTGGATGCAAATTATGATCCTCTCCCGAATTATTATCTCTCCGGCATTTCATTCGGCACGGCTTGAATTTCCTGACGAATGGAATTCTTCAGGTCATCGATTGTGCTAGGCTTGTTCGTGAAGACTTTTGATTTGAAATATCCCCACAAAATTAAGTCACACATCGACAAAACGGGAGAGCGAGGGGCCCGGTAAACATTACCATATCTCGAAACAACTTGTCCGACAACGAACATACGATGCTCTATGCTCTAACGTTCTATTGCGACTGAAACTGCATTGTATGCGCAACCTGCCAAAATTCATTCAAGGTCAATACTCTTTCTCTCGTTGCCGCGTACTAGCGGTTCAGGAAACATACGATTTCCTACTCCACCCTGTACAATGGCACTTTATTTGGATTAGTTAATATTTAATTATGACATGCCTAATACTAATAATTTTTAGATGCTGGATGAACGAAAGTTACACCCGGTGGATTCTGACTATTCCCGTTCTGCTGTCGATGCTGGCTAACCTCTGCTTCCTCATCAACGTGGTTCGTGTCCTCCTGACGAAGCTGCACAGCAACTCTGCCAACCCCGCGCCGATCGGGATACGGAAGGCGGTCAGGGCTGCTTTGATCCTCATCCCGCTGTTCGGCATTCATCACATCCTAATCCCCTTCAGGCCGGAGCCCAACGGATCGGGGGAGAAAGTCTACCAGATCTTCTCGGCAATACTCATATCGCTACAGGTAACAGTTCGCTTACTACTACTAACAAATATGGCTACGGAATAAATGCTCAAAGAGATCATGGGTCATTATCCCAATTTTACAAGACTTACACTTTATTTTATTTACAAGGTGTGATCAAAATGAATTCCGCAAATAAAAAATAATGTTGGCGAAAAGGAACACAAGAAAATCCAAAGTCTAAACAATTTAAATAATTAAACTCGAACACAAATTACTTCTCACAAACAGTCTGATATATACACTGAGTTAAAAAAAGTCTCCATACACTTACACCTGTTTTAAAAAATATTATAATTTCTGAGGAATTTTCAGGAAAAACAAATTGTTTATTGACCAAATTTATATTTGAAGTATATAATTACATTTTATTACAATTTGTAAACTTTTACATATTATGTTTATATATAAACAGAAATTAAAGGAACAAAGTGTCAATGCAATCTCAAAAAAGTATCCATGCAGTTGTAATATTTGTATGCTACAGAGTAGTTGACTATTTTAATAGTTTGTATTTCCTCCTTTTTCTCTAATAACTTCAATCAAACGACTTTTCATCGTAGCAATTACTTTCTTGGTTACTCGTGGCTCAATTGAATTCCATTCGGAGATTATGGTATTTTTAAGCTCATTATTATTTTTAAAATCTCGTTTTCAGATTCTTCTTCCTATTTCATCCCATAGATCTCAATTGGATTAAGATCGGGGCTCTTGAAGTTGTTTCGGGATGTTAAAAATATTCCATTCCTTGACAAGCTTCGCAGTGTGTTTCGGATCATTATCCTGTTGAAAGATAAATGGGCCTATAAACCCCAGATTACGAGCACTGGTTCTCAAATTTGTTTTCAATATATCTAAATAAACATGATGATCCATTTTACCATCTATAAATACCAAGTTTCCTACTCCTCAAACACTCATGCACACCCACACTAGCACGCTTCCTCCCCCATGTTGGACGGTTCTAATCTAATGTTTTTCAGTTTTAAATGTTCTCCGGATTTCCTCCAGACACAAGTCCTCCCATCTGATGAGAATAACTTGAATTTTCATTGGTCACTGAAAATAATGGAATCCCAAAACGTTTGTAGCTTGTGTAAATAAGTTCTCGAAAATTCTAAGCATTTCTCCCGGTTTACTTTACTGATCAGTGGTTTTTTTCTTGGTACACAACCATTATAATCATTTGATCTTAGAACAGTTCTCACTGTTTCAGGCACAACATTGAAATTATGAAGACTTGAAAGCATACTTGTAAAGTTAGGATCACTAGCCATTGGGTTTTCCCTTCTTTCAAAATCGCTCTTTTATGAATGCCAAGTAATTTTATTCAGCGGCCTTATCGAGGTCTATTCCCCAAGTTTTTATTTTCTTTATAACGTTTAATAATGTACTGAACAGTGACGTGTGACTTGTTGAATATTTTTCCAATTTCTCGCAATGGATGACCTTTTTCTCTCATATTAATTATCAAAGCACGAATGGCTTTTGACACCTCCATTTGGAATTTAAACATTAAATTTTAACTTTGAAAAATGGTCTTGACGTATCAAAGGATAGCTTAGAACTTATTATTCCATTCTTTCATATTCTCAATTCCATTTAGTAATTGTAAACATTTACAGATAAAAGAGTGTGGAAAAAAAGAGTGGATAAAAGAGTGGGAAAAAAAAAAAAAAAAAAAAAAAAAAAAAGATAAAAGAGTGTATGGAAACTTTTTTGACTTATAATCCTGCAATATTTTCTTCATATCAGAATTTCTTATCTAAAGAGTTTCAAAAGAAAATTTGTTTCGGTATATATTTTGTTCTATTGCTCATATAAATAACAATAAAAAATAACTAATTTAAGAATGTAAATATAATGAAAAGTAAACCGGTTTAAACACTTCAAAACAACGTGTATGGAGAATTGTTTGGCCCAGTATATATATAGACTCTCTCATAGAACACATTCGTCACACATTAAATTTACTCTACCAACAGCAATTTGACATCAATTTTGTATGAATTCGTGGACATTCTGGAAACGAAGTTGCTGATAAAGCTGCAAAGTCAGAGCATCTAAATCTTCCGAAATTACAGAATGTTACACAAAAATACCAAAGACACTCATTAAACAAAGACAGCATAAAGAAATAGAATTAGCATGTGACAAATAAAAGACAACATTTCCCGATATTTCAGAATATTTGAACATTAAAGATACACCTACTGACTTTTACACAACACAATTATTAACTGGACATGGCTCAAATGAAGTGTACCTTAATATTCTAATTTATATATTGGAGTTAAGATTAATTATTTATATCAACAAAAATTTCATATGTTTTTTAAAATTTGTTATTAATCTACAAATACATGTAATGTACTATATTGTAGGGGATATGCAGGAAATAAACTCGCTCTCTCAAGGGTTATTTCATTGAGGATATATATATATATTAAAAAAATAACGCACAACACAAATAACAAGCAAAATAAATGAGCAATTATGAATGAAAAAATACAAATTATTACTTAACATCAAGTTACTAATACCAGCAACTTACAAAAATGATGTTTCTAAAAATGCAACCTTCTAGAGGTTACGTGACAAATTATTATTATTTATTAACGTCTACTTTTAGCAGATTTCCCTAAGGGAAATCAGCTATTGAGGTAGTACTCATGACGCGAATTTCTAAAAGTCCCTCACGCAGGGGCTGCGTCAACTAAGCAGATTTCCCACGTGCGCCACGTATTTGCATTTACTTCAACACTTAAAAGTTCAATGAGAACAATATTTGGTATTTCAGCTTCAAATAAAGTGCTTCATAACATAATAGAATATTGAAAATATGAGATGAGTAGGAGTGGGGCTTTACTGAAGACTGAAAACTAAAAAATGCAAATATCTCAGTAAATAATCAAGATAATGAAAACATATACATAACAACATTTATAGAAAATTACATTTGCAATAAGATTGGTTCTATACAATAATAACGGAAATATTAAGAATTTTCAAAATTTTCACCTTTTAAACACCCCTTCCCCCCCCCCTTTAAATTTGATTTTTTTTTAATTTTTTTTTTTTTTTTTTTTGTCATAAAAACGAATTAATATATAAAGTGTGGTAACGATGAAGACAAGAATTGTGGACCGCTAGAAAACCGGTATACCAAGATATATATTTAAACTAGCCTCCAAGATACCCGCAGGTTCCGCTATGGGGAAATTCATTTTGGGGATGAATGGTGAGGGTATTTTTTTGGCAAGGCTTTTAGTTTGCATCAATTATTTTCACCTTTAAACCGCCGCCGTCCCACTATTTAGGAGTAACACCCGTTGTTGGCATTTAGTTAATAATAAGATTTAATTTTTTTATGTAAGTCCTTTCACTTTCCATTCCAAAAATTGTCAACAAATTTCCCGTTCCTGTGCATTATGCACATTAGATCTTCAGTATATTTAAGCCACAAAAATATTGTAGGTGAAGACGAAATATCACCATTATTAATTTCAGGGCCTCCCGTCCCTAGAAATGTTAGTAATGGCTTAATTATAAGGAAAGCGTTAGTGGCTAATTACAACATACCGAGTTTTATTTATTTTCGGCTGGGTCTTTATGAACCCTTATTAATATTGTAAAATTCAACTTCCGCTATAGGTTTTATCATATATCTCTGTTTAATAAATTCGGTATACTATAAAATGTGTATATAACAAATATTTACTCTAAATAACAAAATACACTTCCGCTATAGGTTTTTAGCGCTATATCTCGTTTATAATACGGTAAACGAACAAAGTGTGTAAAACATCTGAGGAAAGAAAGAGGGAGTGTGAAAGGTTCTAGAATTACAGGAAGGTCTCCCCACCCGTCCCTGACGCTAGCAGGTTAACCAACAGAACGATGACTAACGGCATATACTTCTCAATACCGCTAACAATTACCTTATATTCAGATTCTATATTTTTGTTATTTTTCAATTCTAAATTATGTATGTTTAAATTACTTTTCGTTTATTTGTGAGAATTAATTAGAGATGTTTTAAACACATTTAAAGGGTGGAAATTACTTAACTTCCGATTAATTAAATGTTTCCAGTGATGAAAGGACAGAGGAAGGGGGGGGAGTAAATATACTTTTGCTCCTTCATGGAAATAGCTACTTGTTTTTAAAATGCTTCATACTATTTTAATTGTTTATTGTCTTTATCGTACAATGTTCATATTGTGCCCCGACAAAACCTATAGGGAAAACGAAATATGCTATATTTAATTTTCAGGCTTTCACTTATACACCCCCAAACTTCCTGACGTAGCCTAGAAAATGTTGATATAGGTTTGTTATAATGAGAAAGCGTTTAGTGCTAATTACACAATAACCGAGGTTTTATTTATTTCGGTTGGGGCTCTATTGTACAATAAAATTGTTACTTCCGCTATAGTTTTTAGCGTATAATCTCGTGTATTTTTCGGTATACGAAAAAATGTGTATATAACAAATGTTACTCTATAATAACAAAAGTAAACAAATTTGTTATGTTTCATATTTACCGAAAAACCAATAGGATACGAAATATCGCTATTTTTAATTTCAGCAGGCCTCCGTTATAACCCCCCACTTCCTGTTCGTCTCAGAGAAAATATTAATATAGCCTAGAAGCCTAAGTTTGGGCTAGTAGATATACATCACTACCAAAGGTTTCATAAAATTCGGTTCAGCCGTTTAATGCGTGAAAAAGGTAATCAAACCCAAATCAAACTAACATACAACGAAAAGAAACAAAATGCAGTTTTGGCGTCTTATGACATGTGAAACGAAAGTTATCGTGAAATTTCGTGAAAAAACTCAATGTACAGGACAGAGGTTACGCACAATTTTATATATATATATATATAATTTAGTTATATATAGATATAACTGTTTTAAGACGGATCTCTCATTTTCGTCATATACCTGGGTAGGATCGCATGGACATTTGAAGAACAGGATCGATGGAAGTTCTCAATTGAACCTTTGTTACTTTTGTGAGCATAAATGCAAAATACGTGGCACATGTGGAAATCTGCTTAGCTTACGCCAGGTACCTGCGTCACGGTCTTTTAGCTGATTTGCTCACTTAAGGGAAATCAGCTATTCGAGGTTGTGACTCATGACGGAATTTTTCGAAATTTTTTCTTCAAATGTCCAATCGATCCCTACATAGTAGATGACGAATATGAGGTCCGCTTCAAAAACTGTAATATTATATAATCTATATATATATATATATTATATATATATATATTATATATAAATATTTATATTATTATATTGGTAGTCAGCTTGGGCCTCTCTATAACCTTAACTCCTTACTAGCTGCCACGGTGGTCCCAATGACAGTGTTGCCGGAGAAACTAATTTAACCTAATTTTATAAGGTGGCTACACTGCGAGCAATCTTTATAATATTCCTGCAGTTAGTAGGTTGAAAAATTGACAGCTCACTCTAGCAGTTTGTGTGTGTTGTGCTATATGTTGAACTCTTGCCCTTCCGAAACCATTTTTGTTGTTATCTATATTCAAAGAATCTTCGATTGTTTATTAATTAATGCATTTTTATGTTCTTTAAATCTTTGAATTTTTCGACTCATTTGTTTTTTTTTTTTATATATTATGTGTCCCTTATTACTTTCAAAGTTTTTGTTAATTGTCGTTATAAAAAAAACCTCGTTCATTTAAAGTGGTGGCTATATTCTATATATCTAACTATATTTATAATATATATATTATACTATATATAATATATAATATATATATTGTCTGTTACCAGCTCTAGCAGGTCGCAATATTTTTGTTTTAATCGTTAACGAAAACTTGTTATTTAAACCGGTATTTATGTAAAAAGGACAAGCATCAAGTTCGTTAATGGTCTGAAAATCGGACCAAAGGGAAGGGGGGGTGGTTTAAATGGGGCGATTTTCGAAAATTCCAAATATCCTCCGGTAATATGCATCGGATCACGAAAAATTGTTATATAACCAATCTTATTGCAAATTAATAAATTTTTATAAATAATTGTTATATACGTTTGATTCTCTATCTTGAATATTAACCGAGATATTTGCATTTTTCAGTTTTTGAGCAAACCGCCACTTCTACTCATGTTAGGCTACGGGTAAACAATACTCTGTCTACATAATAAATCACAATTATTGGGAGGAAGTTATAAATACCAAAAATTGTAATCAAGAGGACCTTTATTATAAGAGTATACGATGCCAATATTTGCCCTGGTGACCCCCCCCCCTCGCCACTTAAAGTTTTGGGACTACTAAAATTTTATTGGATTGAGATAACAATTATTCTGACTCTTTATTAATTAATTACAGATACTAGATATATAAGTAAATAGCTCTCAAGATAAAATAATGTGATATACATTCTGATATATTTCCAGTAATTGTTTTTCTTTCCGGTGTGAGCCGGGTCCGGGCCCGTTTGTTTTAAATTTCTAAACCCATAAACGCTTCCTGTAGGCCAGGTTTATTTAAAATTGGATGAAACATTTCTTATTTCCGTTTGTATTTATTCACGGTGTTGTTGTGTTAGCAGTATGTATATTTATTTATTACTAAACTTCCCGAGGGAAATCTGCTTAGTTTACGCAGCCCCTGCGTGACGGACTTTTTGCTACTGTGACTAAATGGTTCGGGTTATCTACAGGTTATCACCCTTTTCTAACCATGGTTAAGGCCAATGCTTTAACTCACTTGAACTAAAAAATGCAAATATCTCGGTTAACAATCAAGATAATGAAAAACTGTACATAACAACATTTATAGAATCTTACATTTGACGGAGATATTAAGAATTTTCGAAATTCCATTCCACTAACCCCCCCCCCCCCCCGATCGGATTTCAGCCATTAACGAACTTGATCTTTCGTTTTACATAAAATGGATAAATATCGAGTTTGGTAACGATTAAACCAAAATTGTCACCACTAGAGCGGTAACACACAAATAAACAAATATATATATTGTTGCGAAAATTAAATAGATGAATAATCCTTCAGAGAGAGAGAGAGAGAGTCGCGTATTTGGAAAGTGTGACGTAGATCAAAGCTGCCGACAGAAAGTTCTAGCCTCTATAGACTCGTCCCGCCTAGCCTGGAATGAACTAGGCAATTCCCCTTTGATGTATGCCGACCACCTATATAAGGCACCAGCAAGCTGCGAGCCAGTCAGTACCCGACGCCGCCAGACGTCGGGTAACCCACAACCACAGTTCCATTTACCCCCACTCTAGATCACAACACCCCCTTATTAATGGTTCATATCTGGAGTGTTCGAAGTAAGGAAATGGAACTGTCGGGACAACCCCGGCAGGTCACTCTGTCTCCCAACCAACATCTAGTTCCCTCTGGATCTCTGGTAAAAAAAAAAAAAAAAAAAGAGCCAGTCAGTTTTTTTGTCACCTGTCTTGATGTTCACATCAGTGCTTCAGTGCGACTCAGTGTAGTGCGGTAAAGTGTTTTTATAAGAAGAACAGTGTTTTGCCGTGAAACATGTATGTAACAGTTTAGTGGCCGTATTTTAAGCCAGTGTAAGTGCCGCGAAGTAAAAGGTACAGTGCAGTGCCGTATTGTTGTGAATTTTCAGTGAATTATTCGACTGTGACTCATTGAAGAACAGTGACGCTATAAGTTGTATACTGTGAGTAAGATAATTAAGAATAATTACCAAGATTATTGGTGCATTGTGTGAAATTAAATTGTGCACGTGATAGAAAACTAGTGAAACTTGCGAGTATTTAATTTTTGCAATCCAAAAGACCTCCTCTTAATTTAAAAAAACGGTTTTATTACATGATTTTAGGTATAATAAACAAACGGTAACAAGCTGGTGTCTAGAAGGAAGTGGGATTTGCAAAATTAAAATCAAACGAAAGATGAAGTTTTGAAAGAAACTAAAAGGTTGAACAACTGAAGAAGGAGCTGGCTAAACCTTGATATGCCACCAGCCAGGAAATAAGGCTGAATTAACAAAGGCGGTTGACAGTTGGAATTTGCATAAGACGAGGAATCGATATAAGTACATACGAGTTTGATCGATAAAGAAGACATTGCATGTAAGTAATCCTATCTCAAGTAGCAATTTGGACTTAAAATGCAATTTCTAGCCGCTATGCATGGAAAATAAACCAGAAAACTCTTAGAAGCATTCTAAGAGTAACAGTGAGAAAATATTAGCGGAAAGTCAGACAAGAATTACAGGTGCTTCTAGAGCATAATTACGAAAGATTAAGAAGTAGTCATCTAGAACTAATTGCGAGAGGTTAGAAGAAAAAATTCCAGGAAGCTTCTAAAAAAAGTAACAGCGAGGAAAATCTTAGCGGAAGTCAGACAAGAGTTCCATGAAAGCCTTCTAGAAGCAACAGTGAGAAAATTTTTAGCGGACGTCAGACAAGAATTTCCAGGTAGCTTCTAGAGCTAATTGTGGAGGAGACTTGAGGAACTTCCAGGAAGCCTCCAGAAACGCACAAAACCTAAAACTCCAAGAAATATCCAGAGGTAAATTGGGCAAAACGAGTGGTGAAGCCAATTGAGCAGAGGGTATGTGGGTTTTGATTGAAAAAACTGGAATAATGTTGAAGAGAAAGTGGTCCAACCTAGGAAAGAAGGGTAGACGATGAAATTACGTGAGATACAATTCCGAATGGATAAGCTACATGTTCGAGAGGGTCCGGTTGAGGCACATTTCAGAAAAATTCCAGCAAGAATAAATGACACCCAACTTTTGACGGTAATAGTACCCATTTAATGTTTTTGAAATTCCTATTTGAGTCGGTGGGCCAGTAGAAACGGATGGAATAATGAAGAGAAAGCGGGTTAGAATGATTGATTTTGGGCAACTGAAGGGAACCGCTGCAGAAAATCATGTGAGTTTTAACCATCAGCTTGTAGGAATAATTATGAGGACATTATGTTGGCATTACAGCGCAAGTATTGGCGGTGAAGCAATAAGCGTAGAACTTTACAGGATGGATCTATGGGGGACAGAGTGCTTGCAGAAAACCGAACGAGACGCTACAAGTATTTGCCAGTGGGAAAATCGATCATCTAGTGCAGCTGACTTACCCAGGTGGAAAATCATCCATTCTTGGATCTGTTCAAGATTGAAGGCATTTGCGTGAAAGGTATTCGAGTTCCAGAACGTTTTAAATTCCGCCGGTGATGTTGCTATGCAAAAATCATCCCTTTGCTGGAAACCCATATCTCTTCATGCGCTAGCCAGAGGAGGACCCGCTAAAAGTAATTTGCAAACAAACCACAAGTCTACAAATTGTGCGACGTCTTTGGTTGCTGATAACACGAAGTGGCGGTGACGAAAAAGGAGTGACATAGAAGGCAGTGTGCTCCAAGCGGATTACTGGTGGAGCAAAGGAATAGATCAACGCGGCCGAATACTTCAAACTGCGGTATGAGTATGGCCCATTTTCAGCGTAAAATGTAAAGCACCCAAAGAAAGGGTTGAGATCTTTACACCATGGAGGGACCCACTATCGGGAGAACAAACGTCCCATATCTCAAGGAGTGAAATAGAAGGACCGTGGTCCAAAGGCAAAGTACTGGAGGAGCATGATGTATAGATCGCTGAGCTAAATGCTTCAACTGCGGCGAGGTCGGTCGCCACTTTCAGCGTAATTGTAAAAGCGCCAAGGGAATAGGTCGAGATCTATTTCACCATGGAGGGACAACTAACGGGCGATATGACGTTCGATATCTCTAGAGCCAATGTTAAAAGTAGAACGAGCTCGCACTGAGGGGGCAAGAACTAGCTCCTAAAACCGATGGCTCCACCATCTTCCATTTCCATCATAACAGACAGTAGACAGAACTGCAACCTTACCTGCTCGTGGACTGTTCATCGGGAGGAAGCAAAGGGGTGGGGTGGGAGGGTCCTCAACCATGGATACACGGAGCGACACAATCCGATCATTCGGCCCCGATTTGGTAAAAGGGGCAGTGGAAACCGTTGGAGAATGTACGACTGCGAATGCTACAGGGGAGTCAGCAACACTGTTCTACGGAAGAAGCCAAAAATGAGAGTGACTATCGCCAACATCAGCACCTGATCATGGTCTTATAGTTGTCGCTGTCATAATGGAATGAACAGTGATCTTCGGTGTAGACTTCTTGTATTAGCCCACGGTTATTGCAGCACAATTGGGTAAGCTAAGTTATGACTCTGGCGGGAAAAACACAGAAATTCCTTTGGATGTCGCGTCTTCGAGGTGCAAGACCACAAAAGGAGGCTTACGTACCGACGGACGCCAGAAACTTGATACACGCCTCGAGCAGAAGCCCTCTTCTAATGTTCATTAATAGGAAGGGCGAGAAAACCACGATGACTCCCAGATCCTCTCAAGGCGGCCATGCCAACGTTAGAGGGCAAGTGATTGTACAAAGGCCGGGGGAAGAGGAGGTGATGCGTCATTGAGGTACGACTTAGCCAATTGATAACTCAGGGGGAGGCCAGGCCGACGGCGCAGAAGAGTGGCACTAGTCTGAACATAAGGGTGGACAACATGGAAGGTCGACCCCGTCATGAAAACTCATTGGACCGCATTAAAGTGACTGTAACAGATGGGTGGCGTGTGGTGGTTCGAACAGTGAATACGGAGGAATTTAACGGAAAGGACAAATGGGCGGTCTACTATTCAACCCACAACACAAAGAAAGGACTTTCGCCTAGCCTAGTATGGCAACTGGCGATATTGAGCATATTCGGGACGAAAAAGGCTTAAGTGGGCGGCAGTGTATGCGAAAATTAATAGATGAATAATCCTTCAGAGAGAGAGAGTAGAGAGAGTCTAGTATTTGGAATAGTGTGACGTAGATAAGAGCTGCCGACAGAAAGTATCTAGCCTCTAAATAGACTTCTAGGTTTCCCCAGCCTAGCCTTGGATTTGAACTAAGGCAATTCCCCTGTTGATGTATGCCGACCAACCTATATAAGGCACCAGCAAGCCTGCGAGCCAGTCAGTTTTTTTTTGTTGTCACCTGTCTTGATGTTCCCATCAGTGCTTCAAGTGGCGACTCTGTGTAGTGCCGGTAAAGTGTTTGTTTTTATAAGAAGAGTAACTGTGTTTTGACGTGGGACTGTAAAGTAACAGTTTAGTGCCGTGTTTAAGGGACAGTGTAGTGCCGCGATAGTAAAGGACAGTGCAGTGCCGTCTTCGTTGTGAATTTTCAGTGAAATTATTCGAACTGTGACTCATTGAAGATACAGTGACGCTATCAGGTTGTATACTGTGGATTCAGTATAGTTAAGAATAATTAGCCAAGATTATTGTGCATTGTGAAATAAATTGTGCAGTGATAGAAACTGTGAAACTTGCGAGTATTTAATTTTGCAATCCAAAAGAACTCTTATTAAAAAAGTTTATTACTGATTTTGGTAATAAAAAAACGTAACAATATATTTAAATATAAAACCTTGAACGGACCTCATTTTCGTCATCTATTACGTAGGATCGATGGATATTGAAGAACCTTTTTTGAAAATTGAGCTGCTAAAAGGGTGGTAACCTGTAGATAAACCATCCTAATTAGTCGTAGTATCAGAAAGTAGACGTTATTAAATAATAATAAAAAATATGATTTTTTTAATCTATATATATATATATATATATATATATATATATATATATATATATATAAAATTGGTAAACATAACTCAGTGTGTACATTGAATTTTTTTTTTCGCGATATTTCACGATAACTAGATTCGTGTCAAATGTCATTGACCACCATAACCTGCTTTTAGGTTGTTGTTGTTGGTATAGGGTTTAAAGGGGCGATAAAACTATACCTGTTATCATCGAGCCCTGTAATATTTATAATTCACATTTTGGTATCCTCATCCATATCGCATTTTATACAATATAAACGAGTGATACGAGCAATTTCACTTTAAATTTGATTTTGTATTTAACTCGTTTTGTTTTTTACAAAATTAAAAAACAATTTATGGAGTTTCATATCTCTCGGGTCATCTACCACATGGGACAACCTTCTATAATACTTTGGAAATAATTGTATTTGTTTCTCTAATATCTGTATACTTATGGCATTTCCCATTAATATGTGATTATATAGGTTCAGTAATCTGTGTTAACATTTCTCACACAAATCGGGGGAATTTGACCCTTTTGTCCCATTAAGATAGCCATGCGTAAGTTCGGTGTGTTCCCAATTCGGAGTCTTCCTAATACAACTTCCATCTCTTCTATTGTCCTCTTGTCGGATTATTTTCCATTGGACCGGATGGTGGTTTTTAATAGTTTTTAAATTTATTGTTCTGGGTTTCATTCCAACATTGTGTTGCCAGTATTTATTAATTTCTTCTTTGAGTGGTTGGTAGAGTTCTTGCAGATGTAAAGTTGGTTGTGGGTTGTATTGGTATCGAGTTGAGGGCTTCTCTGGCTGCTAAATCTGCTTTTTTCGTTTCCATCTATTCCCACGTGGCTTGGAAATCCCACATGAAGTAGACGGCCCTTTTTAGGTCATCGGAGCATTAGTATTTGATTTTGTATTTTTTTTTACTTAATTGGGTTTGTTTGTGAAATAACATATTTGATACTCAATAGGGCACTCCAATGAGGTCAGTGCAAATAAGGGAAGTTTTTTTCTTGAGTTGAGAGGTTGCGAAATGCAGTGAATATGGAGAGCGAATTTAATTGCGACTAGTTCGTGGCGGAATAGATGCTAGTTAATGTTGTTGAGTTTGAATTTTGGCAGGCATTTTTCCTCGTAGTAGTAGGCGCAGGAGGCAATGACTCGCGTGAATTTTCTGAGGCCACTTCAGTGTATATTATATTTTGGGATGTGTTGATATTTTTTCTATTTTATTAATGAAATCTTCCGTTATTTTCCAATAGTTGATCTCTTGGGACGATTATGTTTATGAGTTTTGGTGATTCATGTATCTATAGATATGTTATTGAATTGTCCTAGGTGGAGTTGGTCGAATTCCATCAAGACTGTTTGTGTTTTGGTAATAGTTTGTATGTTATGTTTTTTTTCTCAGCTAATTCCAATATAGTTTTGGTGTTGTGTGGTGTTTTTTTTTTTTTTTTTTTTTGTTATTTTTTTTTTTTTTTGGGGGGGGTCGTCTGTATAGCCGTAGTAGACGAGGGTGGAATATACTCTGAAATGTCGGAGTGACATCTCTGTGTCAAATTGTTTGGATAAGTATTTAGACTGCCAGCTTTTGGCATCATTATGAATGTAAATGGTGGCGTATATCCGGTTTCAGCACACAAGCCTTATTGCTGGGACTAGAGCGGATGGATCTATGGATAAACGTAGCCCAAGCAATTATGAATTGGGGGGGCATTCTAGTTTGCATAATTTATTAATGATATGCTGAGCCAGATACCAACAAACTGCCATAGCCCAATTTAGACAATACCAGAGCTTTGAATATTGTTAGCATGGTATTCCTATCTGCTCTCCATGATGTGTTAGCAAGTACTGTTTCTAACTGCATTTTGTTTCTTTCGCGTCTCTTTGTTTGTTACCTTTTCACGCATAAACGGCTAAACCGAATTTTATGAAACTTGGTATGTATATTACTACTAACCCAACTTCGACTTTAGGCTATATTAATATCCTCTGAGACGAACTGGAAGTGGGGGGTTATAAGGGATGCCTGAATCATTAAAAAACTAGCTGATATTTCGTTTCCTATTGGAGTTTTTTCGGCAAATATGAACAATAACAAAATTGTTTAGTACTTTGTTATTTTAGAGTAACATTTGTTAATATTACAATCTTTTTTCGTATACCGAATAATATAACGAGATATACGCTAAAATCTATCTCGGAAGTTGAACAATTTTTAATTTTGGGACAATAGACCCCCCAACCGAAATAAATAAAACTCCGGTATTGTGTATTAGCACTAACGTCTTCATTATAATAAGCATAAGGTTACAAACTATTTTTATTAAGGCGCAAACGATTTGAACCGAACTTAATTAAACTCGGTATGTCAAATTAGCTGTTAATTCTTCCATGATTATAAGCTATATTAATATTTTTGGGTTTAGGTAGAAAGGACGTGACGATGGGGGGTTTTATAAGGGAGGCCTGAAATAAAAAATCGCGGATATTTTCATTGTCTATATTGTTTTTTTCGACAAACATGCACATAACAAAAGTTGTTTACTTTTTTCGGGAACAATGTATGAAGCAAGTATTGCGCTTAGAAATATTGATATGTTCAAAAATTATGTATTAAATATGACAATATGGAGGACAGTGAAGTCTTACATAAAGAAATAGTAAATTTTAATTAATTAACTAATCCACTGCAAACGACGGGTATAGACCCCTCATAAACACTGGGACGGATGTAAATGGTCAAAAATATTGTTGCAAAATAAAAGCCTTTGCCAAAAAAATTACCATCACCATTCAGCCTCATATGAATTCTTCGGGCGAAAGCCGGGTAATCTGAGCTAGTATATATGTATATATATATTTATAATATATAATTATATAGTATATAAATTATTTTATATATATATAAACTAGCTATGGTACCCGGCTTCGCTTCGGGAAATCATTTGTGGCTGAAATGATAATAGTATTTTTTTTTTTTTTTTGAGCAAGCTTCAATGTTTACTACACTTCCCGTATGGGCGCACTGTTTTCTCCCGTGAGGGTCAGGCAGGCGACGTATAGATGAGAAATAATTATTTTGAAGAATAAATAAAAATGTGTACCTAATCCTAATCCATTTCCTCTCCTAATTTTCCAAACTAACCTTTTTGAATACTTCAAAAATAAATCGTGGATAGCATTTATTACAATTTAAATAATACCTTCTATAATGTAACTTATCATTCGCTGTCAAAAACCAATCCGAGCCTCATATAGATAAAACATAGTTTTGTACATTAGATTTATATTTCGTAATAAGTAGAGCATCAGTGGAAATCATTTTCCAGTAGATGAAAGCATTTAACAGGAAATTAGATATAACTCAATTTAACTGTTTTTAGTCTCCGACCTCCTTCCGCTCCTGTATCTCCATAGTTTTTCCTTTAAAATATTGATTCAAATGTATTATTTTATTATTTCATTTGAGGCCTGAATGGTGGAAAGTATATTATTTTTGGCTGGCTTTACTTTGCCACAATATTTTGGAACATTATACACCCGTTCCAGTTTAGGGGGTTTTTTAGGGTTAATTACCCGTTGTTGGCATGTTGTTTAATAATAAAATTATTTTTTTATGTAAGACATCACTGCTCCTGCATATTGTCATTATTTCCGTCTCCTGTAGCATTATGCATTGATTTGAATTAATTAAGGAGTAAAATATATTGACATACATTTGAATTAAATTTTTTCAGGAGATGTACCTGGTAGTTCATAATTGAAATGAAGTTGTTTGAGCAAATTTCTCTAAATAGACAAAATAAACCAAACTTTTAAACCCCACAATAGGAAAATTCATTATTATTAATTTTCAGGCCTTCCTTATTAACCCCCACTCCTGCAGCCCGTCACTAGTAAATTGCTAGTATGACTTTATTATAAGGAAGGCATTGTTTTGAATATACATACTGAGTGTTTTATTTAGTTCGGTTGAGTCTTTTGTGGCAAATAAAATTGTTAGTCTCCCGGCTATAGATTTTCATGCGGAAACGCCTTGTATAATTCGGTATACGATGATGATTGTGTATATAAAAAAAGTTTCCTCTAAATAACAAAATAAATATCAACTTATGTTATGGTGCATTTTTGACCGAGAAAAATGCAATTGGAAACGAAAATATCGCTATTTTTAATTTTCAGGCCTTTCCTTATAACCCCCACTCCTTGCCAGTCCCAAGTAATGTTAGTATAGCTTATTATAATGAAGTCGTTTAGTACAAGATTCAGATACCGAGTTTGGTTTCGGTTTAAGTCGGTTGAAGTCTTTGGTGCCCAAATAAAATTGTGGACTCCCGCTATAGGTTTTTAGCGTATAACTCATTTATACTTTCCGTATAAAAGGCTAAGTGCATATAACAAAAGTTTCTCTAAATAGTAAAATAAACAAACTTGGGTTTAAGTGCATATTTGCCGTAAATGCAATATGGAAACAAAATATCACTATTATCAATTTCAGGCCTCCCTTATAACCCCCCACTCCTGCACGTGCCCTAGAAATGTTAGTATGGCTTAATATAAGGAAGGCGTTAGTGCTTAATTCAATACCGAGTTTGGTTTAAGTTCGGTTGAGTCTTTTGTCCCAAATATAACATTTGTGGACTCACCTGCTATAAGGCTTTTAGCGCATATAACTTCATTTATACTTCCGTATAACGGCAAAAGTGCATATAACAAAAAGTTACTTCTAAATTTCCAAAATAAAACAATTTTGATTATGTGCCATATTTGCCGAAAAACCAATAGGAAACGAAATATCGCCTTATTTTTTAATTTCAGGTCCTCCTTATACCCCCACTCCTGTTCGTCTTAGAGAATATTAATATAGATAAAGTCTAAGTTGGGCTAGTTGTAATATACATACCAAGTTTCTTTAAAATTCGGTGTATTTTTTTTCAGCCGTTTATGCGTGGAAAAGGTAACAAACAAACCAAACAAACAAACAAAACAAACAAACATACACGAAAGAAAACCATAATGCAGTTATGGTGTCTATGACATGTGAAATCGAAAAGTTTTCGTGAAATTTTCGCAAAAAAAATCAATGTACAGACAGAGGTTACAATTTTATAATATATATAGATATATAAATTATCTACTGCCACAGTGTGTATGTTCACTGTACTCCTCCTAAACGGCAGGGACCGAATTTAGATGATAATATTTTTGTTATGCGTTTGGGATGACGCACTGGATGGTATTAGATTCTACAATCAGGACCCCCGGCAGATGAAGCTGAAGTGGGGGCTAAAAATTTAAAAAATAGTCCATAATCTCGTTTTCCTATTGGTTTTTGGCAAAATATGAACTGGATAAAAGTTGTTTATTTTATTATTTAAAGTAAACTTTTAGTATATTTTCACTAATTGCCGTATCCCAAATGTATTAATCGAGGTATACACTAAAAAATTAAAATGGGAGTCAACAATTCTATTGGGCACTAACGATTGAACCGAACTGAACAAAACTCTATATATAAATTAGCATTAATTCTTCCATGATTATAAGCTATATTACATTTTTTAGGTTCAAATGGGAGTGGGGGTTATAAGGGAGGCCTGAATAAAAAATTCGCGATATTTCATTTTCTATTTGTTTTTAGGCAAACGTGCACATAACAAAAGTTGTTTTATGTCTTATTAAAAGTAGCTTTTGTTTTAAAAATAATATTATTAAATTTAATACCCTAATCGCTTGAAATATCATGCAGGACAACGTCTGTCGGGTCCGCTAGTAATAATATATAATTAATATAAATAACCGTATAATAGTTTCTTCGACTATATGTTTTTGTTGCAGGGATTTTGTGTGTCTTTCCTGTTCTGTTTTGTAAACGTTGAGGTGCACGCAGCCTTTAAGGCCCTGATAAGGCGAATCCAAAGACGTCATCCTGGAGCAGGAATGTTCACACCGACCCAGACTAGAGAAGCTGTCTGACTAAACAGATCTGCACCTAACACCTTTGCTTTTTATCATTTGACAGCTGGAGGAGATTTCCTATAAATCCAATCTCAACAGATCCACTCCTTTCAGGAAAACTATGTATTTTTTTAAAATATATATTTTTATTTTTACTCCGCCAGTAAAATTGTCCTTATGTTTTTGTTTTTTTTTTAGTTTTCTTTTAAATTTGGTGGTCTACAGGGTATATTAATGTAATGCTAATGTTAATTTTGGTATAATAATTAATAATTATAGACAGTAATGACAAAAAGTGAAATTTGTATCAAGTAAATGAATGAAATTCATAAAAACATATTTATATTTTCTTAAAATGTAATAAAATTATTTTCTTTATCCCTTCCTCTAATTTTACATTAGATGGATAAGAAGGTGCTTCATACTAGTAAGAGTTTTTTAAAAATATGGTAAGGATATTATGAAATGGCATTTGAAAAGGGTGCTGACATTTTTTTTGGAATTTTGAAACAGGATTAATGATGAAAACGTAAAAGAATGGGAAACATGTTTATGTATGTATATATAAACACACACACACACACACACACACACACACACACACACACACAGTGAACTGTGCATCCACCCAACATACAAGTCTAAACACACACTATACAAGTCTATACACGTGAACCCAACCAATATACATATATGTAAACCCAATATACCAGTGAACAAACCTAAAATATAAGTGTGTTCTCCCAATATATAAGTGAATCCAACCAATATATTAGTGTATTCACCCAATATATAAGTGTGCCCACCCAAAATATGAGTATCCACCCAATATACAAGTGTATAAACCCCACATATAAGTGTGCCCACCCATTATAAATATACAAGTGTATATACTCGATATACAAGTCTATAGACCCAAAATAAAAGCTTATTCACCCAATATGCAAGTGTACACACCCAGTATATAAATATACACACCCAATATGTAAGTGTATTCACCTAATATGCAAGCCTATACAGCCACTATGTAAGTCTATCTACCCAATATATAAGTGTGCCCACCCAAAATATAAGTGTATCCACCCAATATACAAGTGGGTCCATCCAATAAACATTCGTATACACCCAATATATAAGTGTACAGACCCCAAATATATGTGTGTATCAACCCAATATACAAGTCTATACACCCAAAATAAAAAATATCCCCCAATATGTAAGTGTGCCCATCCAATAAACATTCTTATACACCCAATATATAAGTGTATTCACCAAATATAAATGTATAGACCCAAAATATAAGTGTATCAACCCAATATACAAGTCTATGCACCCAAATTAAAAGCATTTTCATCCAATATGTAAGTGTGCCAAGTGTATGCACCTAACAATAAGAAGACATGCCCAATATATAAGTGTATCCACCCAATGTGCATGTTTATACAGCCAATATATAAGTGAATCCACACAATATACAAGTCTATATACCCAATATACAAATGTATACACCTAATAAATAAGTGTAAACACCCAATATACAAGTGTATTCACCAAATATAAAGTGTATACACCCAAAATGTAAGTGAATCCACCCAATATATAACTATACACCCATTATAAAAGCATATCTACCCAATTTCCAAGTGGACCTACCCGATATATACAAGTGTATACACCCTTCATATAAGTGTGCCCACCCATCATATAAGTGTATACAAACCAATACATTAGTGTGCCGCCTAATATATATTAATCTTATAAATATTGATTTATTGTAGTAGCAATAAATGTGAAATCAATGAGCACTAGTAATGTTTTTTAGGCTAATGTTCTTCTATGTATTTATATTAGAGAATAGTTAAAAATATATGAGAACTGTGCATGACATTAAATATATTTATGTCTTTCTTTTATTAGAGTAGATATAAATGCACTTCCACTTGGGAAGTAAACAGAATGTAGTTGTAGTATTAGGCAAAAATAATGTTAGTTTACTATGTTAACTATGATTTATTCTAAGCAAATATGGACTGACACTATATTTTTAATTTTAGTTTTATAACCAATTTATAGTAGGTTAATTAACTTTAACAAGGGAGTAAACTTTGACTTGTTTGATCAGTTTTGTTTTAATTATTAGTTCTTGTAATTAGTTTTATTTAAATAAATTATGAATTTTACACTCTTATTTATTAATACTTTGAGAATTAATAAACTGAATGGCTGAAGGACTAAGTATATATTTTTTTATATATTAAATTATTTATTTATAAACAATAAAACCAATAGGAAATGGGGTTATAACTTATAAGGGATTATTTGCATATTTAAAAATAGTTTGTAATATGATTGTAAATTAGATTTTGAAAACACTATTTTTTCAAAAATTTTGTCTGGAAGATAGTAAATTTTGACAAATTTATCGAGATAGGCTAAGCTAGTTAAGTTAGACTAAACTAGTCTAACTATACTAAAACTTTAGCTCAGTTTTCAATCAATCCACAATGATTTAGTTTTAGATTTAGTCCAACTCAAATACTTCCATTAATTTTATTTTATTCTTCTTCTTGAGCAGCCTTCTCAGTCTTCCTTTAGCACAATGAAATTTGGCGAGAAGCAGAAAGCCAGTTTGGAGAAGAACTTTCAGTCCAGCGAGGAACTCTACAAAACTGCATAATTTAGTTTTAGTTTATTCCAGTAGTTATTTTAATTTGCTTTTAGTTTTGCCAAAATATGAGCGCTTTGAAAAAATGTTCTGACATTATATAGAATGTGCATTCAATCGTTGTGAAACATATGAAGTGTGCCAAAAATTTAGAAGCTATGGTAAGGTAGTTTCAATAATGTAAAACCACTTATAATATAATCACTCATTTAAAAAAAAAAAAAAATGTCTGTCTTGCAGGAGCTATGTAATTAGTGGTTTTTCTGAGGTGCCAAGAATTTAGAGAACATATTTCAATAAGATCATTCAAATCGTATTAAGTTCTAGGATCGGTTACCACCTTGAATAAAACATGACTTGAGACTTAGGTCTCTGAAAGGGTAACTGGCAGAATTACCGAATACACCTGTTAGGTACTATTAAAAAAATAACTTACAACAACAATCAAACCAGAAAAAGAGGCCAACAAAAAAATGACTTTAAAATAATAGGACATATTTTAAACACAACTGCATTAATAATTACGTTAATTAAATAAAATAAAAACCCAAGCTCCCGCCATTGAAATTATAATCGATTTAATGACATTTATACAGGTTTGTAATACATTATACTTAGTTTTACGTTCCACTTTGCAATGTAAGGAATTTTGTGATTTTCAAAATTTGTGACTGCTAGAGAGCAGACAGACAGATGATCATGTATATATATATATATATATATATATAATGTGTAAGTATATAGATAACAAATTTTAAAATTCAAATTGAAACTGATGTTTTTGACACTTATTTGCTATGATTCACAAGTGTTTGAAGGAACTTTCTGTGAAATTTTGTCATTTGAACAACCTCAATAGCTCCTTTTTCTAAAGCAAAACCAGTAAAATGATATATATATTTTTTTCTATGAATGTAAAACACAAATACAAAAATTTGCCATGAAATGCAATATTTTTTTGGTGGGATTAGTTGTGAATTGTAATTTATGATTTCTTTATTTTCTGAATGGTCTTGATTTATTCATAGAAATATTCTATTTTTATATTTCTATTATAACTGGTTCATATTTCTACTAATTATGTAAATGCAATTTTAATATACTAAAATATACTGATAATAATTATTTATGTATGTAGCTACAAGATGTTAATATAATATAATAACACTTCAAACTGCAATGCCTTTTCTCATTTTATTGTTTGTGTAGCCATAAATCCTTTTTTTCTTTATGAAAGGCAATATCCTTTTGAAGTATTAATAAATTATATTAAACGCATTAAGACACTAGCTGTAAGAACTTCTTGATGTAACCTATCTTTGTTCTTTAAATTACTCACTCCATACCGTCCCTATATTATTACGTAATAATCTGACATATCTCAAAGACTCATTTCTCCTTCATCTCCTATTCGCTTTATAAGGAAATTCCTTTAGTATTTGGTGTATTGAGATCCATGTATTAGTGCTAAGTATTATCCAATAATCGAGAGTTTAAAATCTCATTTTCATATTAGCTTAAAATAGGAGTTTCCCCATTTCTAAAGCTTTTAGATTAAATTGTTTCCACTTTAATTCAAACTGTACCAAAAGCAAATGTTGACATAGCAAAACTCAGAAAGAAATTAGGCAAACATCAGAAATGACAATCACCACTGACCTGAAGATAAGCAATTCAGATTATTGAAAATAAAGCATTTTCTAAAAAAGCAATTTGAATCCTAAGACTAACTCTCCTTAGTAGACTGACAAACGTATTTGTTAATATTCACTGAATGTAGTTTTCAGGATATACGATAAATTAAGCAAGACAAATATAAAAACAAAGGTTAATGTATCACGTACTATAAAGATGTGTGTGTGTGTATATATATATATATATATATATATATATATATATATATTAGTTATTCAGATAACAATTATTTAAGTAGAGTTCAATAAAAACATAAAAAGTTTGACTCGTATTTTTGAGGAGGTCAAAAATTCAGATTTCAGTTCAATGTGGTTTCAGTTTACACAGTAATGGAATTATGATTGAATTTTCCATAATTTCTTCTGAAAGTTATTTTTAAAATAACAGTTTTCACACACACACACACACACACACACACACATATATATATTCATAATTTATAAAATTTATGGAAACTTAGGCTTTTATTGTGTCAATTTTAATTACTTTTACTCTGCGAGCCAATCGGACTCTACTAATACAAGTTTACTCTAGTTTTTCAAATTCACTATTACAGAAGGATGGGCAGTCTTGTATCTCGCATAACTCAAAAATGACTATCCTCAGAATGTTAAAATGTCATATTCAGGGCTGTTATGACGTCTAGTTTTACATCTCCCTTCTTGATCAAAATCCACTAAGGAGGATGGGGTTTAAAAGGGTGGGCGAATATAAAAAAGTCATGCAGGGGCTTTCAATTGGAATCACGTTAGATAAAGTGTATCAAAACATTTTGTTAATGTAATTTTGCATCGATTTTTTTTCTTTTAATTAGCCTCACTCATTTAGGTAACTCAATATAATCCCAATAATTGATAAACTCTTCTTGCTTTGGCTTGTTTTTTAGTATACTTTCATGGAACAAGAACCATGCTAACAAGTTTTTAATAACTCAATCTTCAAATGCTCTTGCTTTGGCACTCTGCTACTATTCGAATATTTTCTAATAAAAGCAACATCTCGTGAATCTTGATTGGTGGATGTAAAAGCTAAGCATATATATAAATTGTCATAATGCTAATTTTCATTTTATTTCAGTGAGATAAACATTTACTACAGTGATCCTTTAAGAATAATAATTATCTGGTCTTGTCAATAACTAAAGCTCTCCTCTCACATTGCTTAAAATAAATGTAAATCACCAAAGAACATATAGATATTTATTTATTTATTTGAAGAGCTCCGCAACTAGGCGATGTCGCTCAGTACCATTTATTTGCATTCTCTAAATTAAATTAAAGATAAAATGTTTTCAGAATTATTAAGACATAGTTTAAAGTACATGGATATAAAATTAAGGAAATGTTAAAATAATGCTATATGGAACAATAAACTTTGAGATAAATCCTGGCATGAGGGTGATGGAAGTCTAAGACACTAGTTTAAAAATGTATTATACCGAGATATAAAACGTAGAGAAATGAGTGGAGTAGGTGAGGTTTAAAGTTTGTTGTAAATGTCTGTTGTCTTCAAGTGGTTTAACATATAGATAGAAGTGTGAAACAGATATGTTTATTCTATCAATCGTGATTATACTCTCTAATTGTAGGGTTGTTTTACCTTAAGGTTCCTTAGTAACATCTTGGAGTATTCAAATATACTTTTCCTTTAAGGAAAACAATGAAAAAAAAAATCCATAGGATATTAATGGAAAAAGCATATACAGCAGTTTGAAAATGGGAACAAAGTAATCTAAATCCATCGTTTAGAAGAACAGGGTATCATTACTAGGGTTAAAAAGACTATAAGGTTAATAATAATATCTAGATGTTTTAACCTGTTTACGCAATTAGCTGTTCGTTATATTCAAATAATGCTTTTTACCAATCAATGTTATGCTTTTATCCGAACTCTGCCTGAAGGTTAAATGAATTCACCACTTCACTTGATTGGAATTTTTCTTATTTATATTTCTTTACAGAAATATAGTTACACAACTCCCTGATGCCTAATCAGAAACATAATAAAACAGAAATTAATTTCAGCTGCATTCCGTAAAGTTATAACGGTTCTCTTGGCAAGTAATGCTTAAACTTAAGGGCTTGCCAGATTACTACCCTTTGGTTGCACAGGTTTCTCAGCCAAGTGCTTATGCCCCTTACTTAAACCTCATAAAGAAAGAAATAATATATTTATTTATAAAAGGAAGACATACATAAAAGAAATACAATACACATTCTGCGACCAGTGACCACTAAAATAATTATTTCAAATTGCATAATTTACTGGCCTTATATTTGCAATTATGAGTTGATACAAACATACATTTTTAATAAGTACAAAAATGAATGTATTTAAAATAATTTTACTTGCCAACTTCAAAAATGTATGGTTTCCTTAACATATTCATGATCTACATTTAGATTATTACCATTCAAAAAATCTATAAATTCATTTAACTAATCTCCTTTAAAAAAAATGGTGTCAGCATTCTTTCACATTCGACAAAAGAATTATAATTATTTTCTATTATGGGAGTCTACAAAAATAATTACCAGCCTCAACATTCTAAACATTATAGTTTAGATTAAGTAATTCTCAAACATTAATCCTGAACTCCATATATATATATATATATATATATATATATATATATATATATATATATATATATAAATTTTAGTTAATAGTATGTAGTAATAAGGGAGCAGCTTAAGATAAATTATTTTGGTATATATATAGATGACATCCTGATAAATCCATACTCCATTACTGCTTCTTACACATTCTCTCATTTCACCCAGAACCTAATCATGTCTGTTCACAATATAGAAATCCATCTGAACACCATTGAGTAGATGTCGAAAAGGTCCTGGTGAGATTCATTAACTCGGAGAAATGCCATATCATAGGGGGGGGGAGGGGATGGCCTTGAGTAACGTTGAATAAGATCGCACTACCTGCTTCCCAGACCAGCTGCTACCTTGGGCTTTACTTCGATTCACGAGGTGTACAGCATCATGAATATGAATATCATAAATGTACTATCTTCCCACAAGCAATGCTATGCCAAAATCCAGAGAATAGTGTAGCTCTTCATTAATATAACAGACTTATTCTCGAGTTAGATTGTCAAGAGGAGAATATACCTAAATTGAATGCAGCTGAAATTAACAGAGGAGATTTAACTTCAATTGAAAAGGTAAATTTATTTGGCCTTCTGCCTGAACTTGGATAAAATATGACTAGACGTAAGTCATAATGTTACTTATTGATGTTATAATATACTAAAATATCATATATTTATAATTAATGTAGCCTAGATCTCTATATTATAATATAAAATTAGTGTTAAGAATATATATTTTCCCTACAATCTATTATTTAGAAAAGATGTTCCTCAAGACTCATTTTATATTTAGTTTCGCATAATTGGTATTTGTAAATAAATCCTAAGAAATATTTTTACTCAAATAAAGTATTTTATACATTTCTTCTTAATGAAACCCTTTGATATTATTGTATAAGTATGTTACTTTAAGCAAGTTTTAAAATTATGTAAACTCCTTGCTCAGAACATTTAATCCTGTTGTTAAGTATAAAAAGTTTTATAAATTTAATTATTTACCGAAACATAAAATGTAAAGTGTGTATCTGTACTCTACGATTATTTTCCATGTCCTGCTTAATATGATATTAAACTATTTATTTTTCCTCAATTTCTTGATTCACTCGATAACCCCTACTATATAAATTTAAATGATAAATTCTGTTATTTATTATTTCCAACAGCAAGATGAATATCAAATTCGGGTAAGTAAATCCTCAGAATGGTCTTAGTAGCATTGATAAGATTTCGATAATCTATAATGAAGTGCTGGAAGGTGAAGATACAATATTAGGTTTTCCAATGAACAAATCTTTCCTTCAAAGTATAAAATGTGGAATTATGGACAGGCTTTTAAACAAGCCTGTGAGCAGCAATAAAGCGGAAATGAGTTACATGAAGCAATAACCTGCTGAAAATACATGTCTGCAACCTAAAATTAGGTCTGATAATTGGAGCTATCTTTATATTTTTAGCAGATTTCTCTTGTCGGTCTTAACACAATATTTGGAAAAAAAAAATCCTTCAAATGTCCATTGATCTACGCAGATGATGAACCACCAGCAACTCTTTGAAACAGAGCTTAAAACGAATCGAAATCCATCTCGATCCTCAAACCTCAACTTTTCTAGCAGATTTCCTTTAAGAGAAATCAGCTATTGAAATTGTACTAATGATGTGATTTTCAAAATAAAGTCCGTCATGCAGGGGCTGCGTAAACTATGCAGATTTCCCACGTGAAGTTTTACAATAGAGAAATCTGCCTAATAACAACTGTAGTAGTAAGAAACCTCTAAACCTAAAACATTATTTAGGGCGTAATAACCCAGTAGTTTCTAGCCCCAAAAAACAGTTAACCTAACCTCTAAACCTATTCACGAGGGACGAATAGTTATGGAAATGGCCACCAGAGCTCTCGGCGGAAAGTCCGAACATAGCCTACTGGCGACCACACGCAGAATACAAATGCAAATATCTCGGTTAATATTCAAGATACAGAATAAATGTATATAACATTATTTATAGTAAATTTAATTTGCAATAAGATTGGTTCTATACAATTTTACGATCCGATGCATAATAACGGAGATATTTTGAATTTTTGAAAATCCCCCCCTCCCACTGGTCCGATTTCAGCTGTTAATGAACTTGATCTTCCTTTTTACATGAAACGATTAAATACCGAGTTTGGTGACGATTAAACAAAAATTGCGACCGCTAGAGTGTTAACAGACAAATATATATATATATATATATATATATATATATATATATATATGTCTATATATATATAGTTTTGAACGGACCTCATTTTCGTCATCTCCTGGGTAGGATCGATGGACATTTGAAGAAATTTTTCGAAAATCGTGTCATGAGTACGACCTCAATAGCTGATTTCCCTCAAGGGAAATCTGCTAAAATGTCTTCAGATGCCCATCGATCCTACCTATGAGATGTCAAAAAAGTCTTGTCATGCAGGGGCAGCGTAAACTAAGCAGATTTCCCGCGAGAAGTTTAATAGATAAATCTACATACCGGTAACACAACACCACCATGAATATTAAGTGAGTAAATATAAACTATAATAAGAAACCTCCCGAAGGAAAGCTTCTGAAATGCAAACAAACAGTTCTGCCAACTTCTTACTGGAAAGAAAAACAATTACTGTAATATATCTGAATATAAGGTATTATTTTTATTGAAAAGTATTTACTATATCTAGTACTGTAATTTATAATGACTCAAAATAATTTTTATCTCTATCAATCAAATTTAAATAGTCCAAAAACTTAAGAAGGGGGGGACATATTTGTTTGTATCTCGTATAATAAATGTCTCTTGAAAACAATATTTGGTATTTAAGCTTCGAATGATGTGGTTTATTACATAACTGAGTATTGTTTATGCAAAATGAGTAGAAGTGGGGGTTTGCTGAAGGCTGAAAAATGCTAATATCTTGGTTAATATTGAAGAATGGGAATAAATGTATATAACAATATATATAGAACATTTAATTTGCTATAAGATTGATTCTATACATTCTTTGATCGACGTATAGTAACGAGATATTTCAAATTTTCAAAATTCCCCCCCTGGTCCGATTTCAGCCGTTAACAAACTTGATCTTTCTTTTTACATAAAACGACTAAATATCAAAGTTGGTAACCATTAAACAATAATTGCGTCTGCTAGAGCGGTAACAGACAAATATAAATATATATATATATATATATATACAGTTTTGAAGGATCTCATTTTCGTCATCTCCTAGGTAGAATCAATGGATGACCCCAATAGCTGATTTCCCTTAAGGAAAATATGCTAAAAATGGGGTTCTAAATTATTTATATATATATATATATATATATATATATATATATATATATATATACTAGCTCAGATACCCGGCTTCGCTCGGGAATTCATTTGAGGATGAATGGTGATGGTATTTTATTGGCAGGGCTTTACTTTGCACAATATTTTGACATTTACCCGTCCCAGTGTTTAGGGTTAATACCCGTCGTTTCTGTGGATTTGTTAATAATAAAATTAATCTCTTATGTAAGAATTCACTATCCTCCATATTGTCATTATTTCCCGTTTCCTGTGCATTATGCATATATTTAAATTATTAAGGAGAACATATTGACATACATTTGAATTAAATTCTTAAGGTGAGGTACCTGGTAGTTCATATTGAAAAGAAGTATTGAACAAATTTCTCTAAATAACAAAATAAACAACTTTTGTTATGTGCACATTTGCCAAAACCCCAATAGGAAATCACTATTATTAATTTCAGGCCTCCCTTATAACCCCCACTCCTGCCTGTCCCTAGAAATGTTAGTATGGCTTATTATAAGGCAGGCGTTAGTACTAATTCACATACCGAGTTTGGTTTAGTTCGTTTGAGTCTTTTGTGCCAAATAAAATTGTGGACTCCCGCTATAGTTTTTAGCGTATAACTCATTTATACTTCCGTATATGACGAAAGTGTATATGACAAAAGTTACTCTTAATAACAAAATAAATAACTTTTGTTATGTGCGTACTTGCCGAAAAACCAAAAGGAAACGAAATATCGCTATTTTTTTGTTTGGCCTCCCTTATAACCCCCACTCCTGTACGTCTCAGAGAATATTAATATAGCCTAAAGTCTAAGTTGGGCTAGTAGTAATATACATACCAAGTTTCATAAAATTCGGTTTAGCCGTTTATGCGTGAAAAGGTAACAACCAAACATACACGAAAGAAACAAAATGCAGTTATGGTGTCTATGACATGTGAAACAAAAAGTTATCGTGAAATTTCGCGAAAAAAATCAATGTACAGTCAGAGGTTACAATTTTATATATATATATATATATATATATATATATATATATATATATATATATATATATATATATATTTATAAGAACATAAATTCTTAAATGATGACATCATCTCACTATGTATTTGCATGTACCTCAAACAGTAAAAGCTCAATGAAAACAATAGGTATTTAAGCATCCTATAAAGTGGTCCATGATATAACAGCTTAGTGTTAATGCTAATATATGACATTAGTAGGAGTAGGGGTTTAATGAAGGCTGAAAACTAAAAAGTTATTATCTTGGTTAATATCAATGATAGAGAGGAAAAAAAAAGTTAATTATTACTAAATCCGATAAAGGCAATCCAACTGTAATTTGAACATAAGAATCAATAAAATAAAAATAAAAGGTCCTTTAGATCAACTAGTGCATGTAAAAGAAATTAGAGATAGGACCTGGATTATAGAAAGCAAAATAAAGAGAATCCTAAAAAAAAAAGTCCGTCACGCAGGGGCTGCGTAAACTAAGCAGATTTCCCACGTGAAGTTTTACAATAGAGAAATCTGCCTAATAACAGCTGTAGTAGTAAGTAACCTCTAAACGTATTCACGAGAGGGACGAATAATTACAAAAACAGCCGCCAGAGCTCACGGCGGAAAGTCCGAACATAGCCACTGCTGCCGAGCACATGCAGAATACAAATGCAAATATCTCAGTTAATATTCAAGATAGAGAACAAATGTATATAACAATATTTATAGTAAATTTAATTTGTAATAAGATTGATTCTGTATAATTTTTCGATTCGACGTATAGTAACGGAGATATTTTGAATTTTCAAAAATCCCCCCCTCAAGTTTGGTAACGATTAAACAAAAATTGCGACCGCTAAATATAAATTTAGATCAAAAACAATGAACGAGTTGTTAGGAGGAGACAGTTGAATAAGATGTATTTACGTTTTACCAAAGATCCATAAAAAGGATACGGCATTTAGACTGTTACTATGTATTATTGGTGCACATTAGCCCCCATTTTGAGTTCGCTTGAGGGCAATAATAATTCAGCCACACTTTTAATAATAAACTGACAGCTACAGGTAGCTATTGAAAGTTTCATCCCCCCAATACCCAGCCCCAAAAATAGTAAACGGTATTATCCACAAATTGGTAAACATGGTTCCTT
The DNA here is from genome assembly GCA_019009955.1 of Riptortus pedestris. NCBI lineage: Eukaryota > Metazoa > Arthropoda > Insecta > Hemiptera > Alydidae > Riptortus > Riptortus pedestris. The sequence goes on from CM032231.1 coordinate 12,155,935, forward strand.
ATTTATGTAGCAATGAAAAATACTTAAAAAGTCTGTCACACAGGGGCTTCGTTAACTAAGCAGATTTCCCGCTTGGAGTTTAACAATAGATAAATCTACATACCAGTAACACAACACCACCGTGAATATTAAGTGAATAAATACAAACGATAATAAGAAACCTCTCGATGGAAAACCTCTGAAATGTAAACAAACAGTTCTGCCAACTTCTTACTGGAAAGACAAGCAATTACTGTAATATATCTGAATATGACGTATTAATTTGTTTGAAAAATATTTACTATATCTAGTACTGTAATTTAAATGAATCAGAATAATTTTTATCCCAATCAATCAAATTTAAGTAGTCCAAAACTTAAGAAGGGGGAGTCACCAGAACATATTTGCATGTATTTCGTATAATAAATATCTCTTGAAAACAATATTTAGTATTTAAGCTTCGAATAATGTGGTTATTACATAACCCAATATTATTTATGTAACATGAGTAGAAGTGGGGGTTTGCTGAAGGCTGAATTCTGAAAAATGCAAATATCTCGGTTAATATTCAAGATAGGGGATAAATGTATATAGCAATATTTACAGTATATTTACTTTGCTATAAGATTGATTATATACATTTATTCCATCCGACGTATAGTAATGGAGATATTTCTAAATTCTCCCCCTCTAAATCCCCCCCTTCCCCTGGTCTGATTTCAACCGTTAACGAACTTGATCTTTCTTTTTTTATAAAATGACTAAATATCGAGTTTGGTAACAATTAAACAAGAATTGCACTAGAGAGGTAACAGAAATATATATATATATATATATATATATATATATATATATATATATACAGTTTTGAACGGAGCTCATTTTCGTCATCTCCTAGGTAGGATCGATGGACATTTGAAGAAAAATTTCGAAAATCGCGTCATGAGTACGACCTCAATAGCTGATTTCCCTTAAGGGAAATCTGCTAAAACAGAATCAAGGACTCACCATAGATTTTACAGGAAATCCACTGTCATCAATTGTGGCCAATCTCTTTAAGTAAAATCTCAAATTGTCAGCCTTAGATAAATGGCTAATGAAACGCAAATTACGGCGTAGGCATATAGATTACTATTTATAATAACTTGGAAAAACACAGTAAAGAGCACCTAATGGAGTTTTTAAACATGATGACTACCAAGTACCAACAGATTAGATCCACCAGAGTATTATAAAATAATGGGAAATTACTTTCTATTGATTGGGTAGGGAAATTACTTTCTATTGATTGGGTAATAATTAAAGAGGACAATAATAATTTAACCGCACTTTTTATAAAAAACCGACAGCTAAAGGTAGCTATTGAAAGTTTCATCCCACCAATACCCAGCCCCAAAAGTAGCAAACGGTATTATCCACAAATTGGTAAACATTGCTCCTTATTTATGCAGCAATGAAAAACACTTAATAACTGAAATAAAACATCTAAAATAAGTACTCTACTTGAGTAGTTACAAAAAAAAAAAGAAAGAAAGTAACTAGAGCATGCAGAAAAATATTTCAGAGATATTATTTATTTATTGATATATTTTGAATTTTTGAAATTCCCCTCTCTAAACAACCCCCCTCTTCCACTGGTCCGATTTCAGCCATTAATTTTAATTTTTAGTTTAACTTAAAAAGTTTAAATATAGAGTTTGGTAACAATCAAATAGAAACTGTGACTGCTAGAATGGTAACTAACATATATTTATATATCACCATGGAGTTAACTTAACAAAATATAATAAAGTTAAATACAAAAGTGGCTGGTGATTTATAGCTCTTTGCGGGATGCTATTTTCAAATTATGTCAGCCTGGAGTAGGGCTCGTTTTCAATAAAACTTTATTTTTCTTTGAGTGGTGTATTACTGGTAAAACATCACGGTTTTGTAACACATATCATATCAATACTTAATTATAAAAACTGCACATTATAAAAATAACACTAAAAAGACATAACAGTAATATTAACAAATGGATTTTATATGTATATATGTGTAAGTAAATAATATTAATTATCACAAGCTATCAACATTTTTTAAGCATCGGTCTTTAAAGTATCTTGGAAGTTTCTTATCCTCAGCAGAAAAAAATGACTTGACTGATGGAGCACCTTTACCATCTTCAGTATCTTCCCTAAAACAGAAATAAGAAATACATCAGGGACTTGTAGCAAGCCACAATTTTTAAATATATATACTAGCTCAGATACCCGGCTTCGCTCGGGAATTCATTTGAGGCTGAATGGTGATGGTATTTTTTTGGGAATGACAATATTTTGACATTTCCCCGTCCCAGTATTTAAAGTTTATACCCGTCTTTGCTATGGATTTGTTAATAATAAAGTTAATTTTTTATGTAGGACTTCACTGTCTTCCATGTTGTCATATTTCCCGTTTCCTGTGCATTTTGCATAGATTGGAATTATTGAGGACAAAATATTAACATAGATTTGAAATAATTTTTCCAGGTAAGGTACCTGATAGTCCATATTAGAAAGAATTGTTGAGCATATCAATATTACTATGCAAATTACTTGCTTCATACTTTTTCCCGAAAAAATGTATAAAATAAAAGTTACTCTAAATAACAAAGTAAACAACTTTTGTTACGTGCAAGTTGGTCAAAAAACAAATAGACAATGAAATGCCACGATTTTTTTTTTTCAGGCCTCCCTTATAACCCCCACTCCCGTTCGAACCTAAAAATTTTAATGTAGCTTATAATCATGGAAGAATTAATGCTAATTGGCATACCGAGTTTTGTTAAGTTCGGTTCAATCGTTAGTGAACTATAAAATTGTTGGGTCCCGCTAAAGTTTTAGTGTATATCTCGTTCATACTTAGTTAAAAGATAAAAATGAATATCACAAGAGTTACTCTAAATAAAAAAACAAACAACTTTTGTTATGTGCATATTTGCAGAAAAACCAATAGAAAACGAAAAACCGCTATTTTTAAATTCCGGCCTCCCTAGAACCCCCACTCTTGCCCGTCCCTTGAAATGTTGGCATGGCTTATTATAATGAAGGCGTTAGTGTTAATACACATACCGAGTTTTCTTTAGTTTGGTTGAGTCTTTTGTGTCAGATAAAATTGATCACTTCCGCTATAGGTTTTAGCGTATATCTCGTTTATTATTCGGTATAAGAAAAAAGTTTATATAACAAAAGTTACTTTAAATAACAAAATAAAAAACTTTTGTATGTGCATATTTGCCGAAAAACGATTAGAAAACAAAATACCGCTATTTTTAAATTCAGGCCTCCGTTACAATCCCCACTCCTGCCCGTCCCTAGAAATGTTGGTATGGCTTATTATAATGACTACGTTAGTGTTAATACACATACCGAGTTTTATTTATTTCGGTTGAGTCTTTTGTCCCAAATAAAATTGTTCACTTCCGCTATAGGTTTTAGCGTATATCTCGTTAATAAACGAAATATCGCTATTTTTAATTTCAGGCTTCCCTTATAACCCCCACTCCTGTTCGTCTCAGAGGTTATTAATATAGCCTAACGTCTAAGTTGGGTTAGTAGTAATACACATACCAAGTTTCATAAAATTCGGTTCAGCCGTTTATGGGTGAAAAGGTAATAAACAAACAAACACACAAGAAAGAAACAAAATGCAGTTATGGTCTCTATGACATGTGAAACGAAAAGTTATCGTGAAAATTCGCGAAAAAAATCAATGTACAGACAGAGGTTACAATTTTATATATATATATATATATATATATATATATATATATATATATATATATATATATATATATATATATATATATAGATATATACTAGCTCAGATACCCCGCTTCGCCCGGTAATTCATTTGAGGCTGAATGGTGATGGTATTTTTTTGGCAAGGCTTTACTTTGCACAATATTTTGACATTTACCCGTCCCAGTGTTTAGGGTTTATACCAGTTGCTGGCATTTGTTAATAATAAAATTAATTTTTTATGCAAGACTTCATTGTCCTCCATATTGTCATATTTTCCGTCTCCTGTGCATTATCCATAGATTTCAGTTATTAAAAACAAAATATTAACGTAGATTTGAATTAATTTTTCCAGGTGAGGTACCTGATAGTTCAAATTGGAATGAATTGTTGAGCATATCAATATTTCTACTCAAATTACTTAATCCACACATTGTTCCTGGAGAAATGTATAAAACAAAAGGTTATCTAAATAACAAAGTAAACAACTTTTGTTATGTGCATATTTGTTGAAAAACAAATAGAGAAAGAAATATCGCGAATTTTTATTTCAGGCCTCCCTTATAACCCTCACTCCTGTTCTAACCTAAAAATTTTAATATAGCTTATAACCATGGAAGAATTAATGCTAATTGACATACCAAGTTTTGTTAAGTTTGGTTCAATCGTTAGCGCCCAGTAAAATAGTTGACTCCCGCTTTAGTTTATAGTGTATATCTCGTTTATACTTTGTTAAAAGATAAAAATGAATATCACAAGAGTTACTCTAAATAACAAAATAAACAACTTTTGTTATGTTCATATTTGCCAAAAAACGAATAGAAAACGAAATACCGCTATTTTTAAATTCTTGCCTCCCTTACAACCCCGACTCCTGCCCGTCCCTAGAAATGTTGGTATGGCTTATTATAATGAAAGCGTTAGTGCTAATACACATACCGAGTTTTATTTATTTCGGTTGGGTCTTTTGTCCCAAATAAAATTGCTACTTCCGCTATAGGTTTTAGCGTATATCTCGTTTATAATTCGGTATTAATAAAAAGTGTATATAACAAAAGTTACTCTAAATAATAAAATAAACAACTTTTGTTATGTTCATATTTGCCAAAAAACCAATAGGAAACGAAATATCGCTATTTTTAATTTCAGGCCTCCCTTATAACCCCCACTCCTATTCGTCTCAGAGAATATTAACATAGCCTAAAGTCTAAGTTGGGTTAGTAGTAATATACATACCAAGTTTCATAATATTCGGTTCAGCTGTTTATGCGTGAAAAGGTAACAAACAAACAAACACACACGAAAGAAACAAAATGCAGTTATGGTCTCTATGACATGTGAAACGAAAAGTTATCGTGAAAATTCGTGAAAAAAATCAATGTACAGACAGAGGTTACAATTTTATATCTATATATATATATATATATATATATATATATATATATATATATATATATATATATATAAAATTGTAACCTCTGTAGGTACATTGATTCCCGGGCGAAGCCGGGTATCTGAGCTAGTATATATATATATATATATATATATATATTCATTGAGTGGAGTTTGAATTTTTATTATAATAAAAATACAAATTCAAACTGATGGAGCAGGAAACTCTTCACAAGAAAAATATTCCCCAGCGATGTAGCCTGAAAAATAATATATATATATATATATATATATATATATATATATATATATATATATATATTATGCTATAAAAGAAAAATGACTCACCAATCAATTCTCACAGCTTTATCAAGGAGAATTTTCTCAGCAGTAGACCAACTGAATCTCACCAACTGAGGAAATCCAAAAATAGGATCCATCGTGCTCAGCAAAAACTTTTGAGTGACTGGGTCTGAAATAAAAAGATATTGCAATAAGAGGATGCACGATAATTTGTAAAAATAATCAATAAATGTAGTCCTGAGTAACATGAGTTTTGTGAAGCTGCCAACAAAATTGCAAATATTATTTAGAGAGTGTTACTAAGATGCCCATTTTACTATAGATGAATGAGGGATGGAACTCCAAAGGGGTGCAAGTGCCGAAATGCTTGAAATACGGTTTCCTCTGAAATCAGGATATAAGTACCATGGATATGCCATAAGTAACAAGAATAGTAGTGATGCAAATTGTTTACATTCTCGCTTATTATAACTTACCTTTCTCAGAAAACATCATTAAGTGTAATAATATTTTTGTGTACTCCAGGTACTGTGTTATTGGTTCCCCTGTAGAAATAGTTCCCAGCTTTCTTACTAGATAACATGGCATGTTGTATTTATGCAAACATTTGAGATATTTGAATGTCTTGAAATTTCATTTAGTTAAAAATGTATCAAGGAAACATAATGTATCACAGAAAAAAATTACTTTGCCAAAATTCCCGGAAAAACACTATTTCACGAAAAAAAAGTTTCAATGTACTGCTCAGACTGTGAACAGCAGCCCCCTTTTTGCATAGAATGTATTGGACAGCATAATAAATGAATATAATTAATTATATAAAAATAAAAATTAATTACATTAAATGTATTTTTTCAACTGAAACAATATACCATTATATAACTGTTTATTTCATTTTATTGTTTGTAGTAAGCCAAGAAATTTTCAAGTTTTGTTCCTGATAGGCCAAGCTTTCGAAACATAATGCAAATGTATCGTTTGCGTCGGACATCTGTGATTGACGTGGCCTTCTACCAAATCGCGTACGTCAGACATATATGTCTGACATGGCTCATGTAGAACTTCTTAGCGTCAGACACATATGACTGACATAGCGATTAACGTGTTAAACAATACTTATCTTTTTAACAGATTGTATTCAACAAATAATTTCTAGATGAGATGCATGCAAATACATTCTGATGACCCCCACACTGGTTTTTGTTCTTGGATTACTAAAATTATAGTGCTTGAGATAAAAATTATTCGGGTTCATTATAAATTGCAGCACTAAATATAGTAAAAAGTCCGTCACGCAGGGGCTGCGTAAACTAAGCAGATTTCCCATGAGAAATCTGCCTAATAACAACTGTAGTAGTAAGAAACCTCTAAACCTAAAACATTATTCAGGGCGTAATAACCCAGTAGTTTCTAGCCCCAAAAAACAGTTGACCTAACCTCTAAACCTATTCAAGAGGGACGAATAGTTATGGAAACGGCCGCCAGAGCTCTCGGCGGAAAGTCCGAACATAGCCTACTGGTGACCACACGCAGAATACAAATGCAAATATCTCGGTTAATATTCAAGATACAGAATAAATGTATAGAACAATATTTATAGTAAATTTAATTTGCAATAAGATTTATTCTATACAATTTTTCGATCCGACGCATAATAACGGAGATATTTTGAATTTTCAAAAATCCCCCCCTCCCACTGGTCCGATTTCAGCCATTAACGAACTTGATCTTCCTTTTTACATAAAACGATTAAATTCCGAGTTTGGTAAAGATCAAACAAAAATTGCGACCGCTAGAGCGTTAACAGACAAATATATCTATCTATCTATCTATATATAGAGATATATATATAATTTTGAACGGACCTCATTTTCGTCATCTCCTGGGTAGGATCGATGGACATTTGAAGAAATTTTTCGAAACTCGCATCATGAGTACGACCTCAATATCTGATTTCCCTTGTGGGAAATCTGCTAAAAAGTTTCAATGAAATTAATATATTATTTTCAGATATACTTCAGTAATTGCTTTTCTTTCCGGTCAAGAATATTCTATCTTTCAGCTCTGAGTGGTTCGCTGACCTGTTTGCTAACAATTCAGACGCTATCCGTTGTGGAGTTTATTAAAATGTAAATTGGCTCAAAGATTTTTCAATGCCATTTGTCTTTGTTCTCGTAATATTCATGGTGGTGTTAAGTGTAAAAGGGGCTCAGGTTAGCCATGTGAGTTAAAGCGTTGACCTTAATCTCACATAGTAAACTAAGAGTGGTGAGTTCGGTTCTCGCCTGGGCAAAGGAAATTATTTAGTGATGAAATTCATTAATTAATTAAGTCCCACCATGGCTAGAATAGGATGGTAACCTGTAGATAACCCGTCCCAATTAGCCTTAGTTGAAAAAATGTGGACGTTAATAAATAATAATAATAAAAGTGTAAAAGTATGTATATTTATCTATAATAAAACTTCACGTGGGAAATCTGCTTAGTTTACGCAGCCCCTGCATGACAGACTTTTTTTTTTTGCCATTTAGATAGTTTTTAATGGGTATTTTAAAGTTTTCTTGCTATTCGGTGAACTGGAAATAAATATAATGGAGAAACCCTTCTTATTTCTTTATAATATAAAATGTTTATTTACAACTCAGATTGTGCATAGTTAAATGAATACTTACAATAGTATTATATAGATAAAAAAAATAACACAAACAAAAAAGAGAGTACAAAAAAAAAGTTATCTGATAAGTCGGTTGCACAAAAAGTAATTTTAAATTGCTTAATTACAACAAACAGCTGTTACACTTCCAAAAATACAAGCAACGTAGAGTCTATTGTCTGATGAGCTTTATAAATAAATTCCTAAGATGGAAACTGTTTGAAAAGAGTTTTGATAAATTGAATTACATCCTATATTTAAAATGGTCTTACAAATAACAAATATTCAGAAAATAAATAAACCAAATGCAAATATTTTAAATAATTATAATAAAACTTTTTTCCATAAGTAATTAATATGTAAAGATTATGTGTATCATGACAATGTCTATTTAGCATTGAAAGAAAACTAATTTGAAGTAGATTTAAGGTTGAACCTGTGAAGGGCTATTAGGTAGGTAGTGTATGGCCATGAGAGAGGCAAATACTGTCATCACCATCTTAGGTTTGACCTGGGTGATATCTTCAGGGAGAGCATATACTCTTGCACCAGCCTTCCGAGCCATAGATATAGCATACTTGGCATTGGCCAATTTTTCCTCTTCACTTACCCCTTCCTTTACCAGATCGTAATTTATTGTGCCAGGTTTAATGGAATCGATTAAATCAATTACAACTTTGGCATCAGAAAGAGAAGGGTCCTGAAAACTTGTAAGAAAGCTGTTCTTATTAGCAGAGAAAAGTTTGTTATTAACCCAAATAACTATTTCGCCCTCCGAAATGGGGCTTCCAGCGTTGGCGAGTTGTGCGAGAACAGACAGTGTGTAAGCCCTCATAAGCTGCCAGATCAATGCCAATGTCAATGTTCGATTTCCTACGCTCAAATCCTGACCAGCGATTCCAACTAAAGAAAATCCAAGTTGCTTACCAAGTTCAATTGCATAATTACAGTTTTCCAGTATTTCCATGAATTTTCGCAATTTGGAGAACTTCCTGTTAACACGGTTCCAGTTTACAATTCCAGGCTTGATTATATCACAAAGCTGAAATATTATCAGTCCGTCAGCCAAGTCCGAATAAAGCCAGTTAACATAGGGCGTTACCCCCATTGAGTTCATCCAGTTACGATAAGTCCTTTCTTCTCTAGTCTCCATGATCTCAATGCCTTCAATACCACCTTCAGGACGTCTTAACCCAGGATAATTGTTAAAAAGATTGGCGACAAATGCTAAATTCAATTTATATACACCATTCACAACATCAGCAGGAGTAACAAAGCTACGGCAGCCCAATTTTCCAGCCTGTTCCAACATAATTTCTGCTCTCTTCATCAATTCAGGCTCAATTAATGCCTTTAATGAGACCCCCTTGTCTCGGGGTGCAATTTGTCTCAATAGATATGAGTATATTTCAGAATCAGCAATGTCGTTTTGGAAGTTTCTACAACGCCTAGGTGTTCCAGCAGACTCGAGATGGTGATTGACCCACCTCAACAAGATGGCTTCCGGTGAGAGCTTCATCAAGTCTATTGTATGCTCAGTTGGAATCAGCAAGCTGGGAAGACCGGGGCAGCTGTCCAAATTGATCTGATTAAATAAACCGATTCGAATAATTTGCCATAACAAACCAAGGACTAGATGCTGCTTACCTTTTGCTAAATCAAGCGCTTCAATGTTAATAATATTGCATCCGATGGCTTGACTTGATACCAATGCTAATGTCAGATTTTCTAGTTTATTATAAACAGTCAGATTTTTTTTGTTTATTGCTCTTTCATCAATGGTTTCAGGACAGGAGTGATTGATAATTTTGCAAAGGACTATTCCATCTTTCACAGCATTATATAGGCCTTTACCATCTGGATCAATAGGAAGGAGGTGTTTCGAATCGGGATCTCGGCCTAAATTTGTATTAATCCAATCGGAAAAAGCAAGCTGTTCCTCAAGTCTAACTGAATGTGTAGTGCCTTCACTCGACGCATCAGACATCCCACCAAATGTTTCCAAGTTTTCTTTCTTCGAAACAGCATGCTTGAAAGTATTACCAACTTCATCGGCCTTCAATTCACTGTAGAGCTTCTTGAATTCTTCGAAAGAGATAAGTCTGTTATTAGTCCTTGTATTGTAGTCTTCAATCATTTTCCTCACTTTCCATCCTGGAATTTTGAAGCCACACAGCTCTAATGCAGTTTGTAATTCTGAAAACGCAATGAAACCATCACCATCTGCGTCAATGGATGAAAATTGTACCTTCAGCTCCTCCATTTCAACCAAACTCATCATTTTATTCACCGATAGAAAACTTTTTGGCTCACTAGAGACAGATAACAAGCTTGCACAGCAAAACCCAATCACAGACTAAAGATTATAACTCGCGCAGCCAGGCCCTGAGTTGTGAGTGAGTCATTCAAGAAAGTTTGTGTGTGTCACTGATTTTCATCATAAAGCAAGTCATCTCTTATCTAAACACTTCTTCACTGACTATTAGTCAGGATTCCAACGACATAAAAGGCATTCATTCATCAACTTCATGGAATCTCATTATTAAATATATCATCTTTACATTTTATTAAAAAAATCTGAACAATTTTAACTGTTTGCTTAGAATTATGCTCTTTTCAAAATATGTTTCTAGAGGTCTTTTTCTCCACCTAGATCATTATAGCTTTAACACATTTGGGGATCAGAACAGTATTGCTGTAATTTACCTATCATTGATTGAATTCCCGGCAGTTCATAGGACAATATCGCATACCAACTTTTTAGTACAACAGTGATAAAGCAATGAAAACACCTCAACCATGTGTTAAAGAATCAGTTATTTACATTTTAACTAAGGCTACAGTGTATAATATAAAATTTAATAAGACTACAGTATATATGAAATGAAATATATTTATTTCCATTAAATGTTATCATAACATGATACGATAGGTCATTTGTTTTTTTTATAAACAATTTTCTAATATTATGTCAATTAAATTCTTTACAAATTATTGGAATTACATTTATACTTATATAATACATTTGTTTAAAAAAAAAATTAGGTCAAACTCTAAGAATACATAGTATAAAATTCATCAATTTAAATAATTAAATACAATAAATTTGTTTCATTAACAATCTTAATACAACTCTAAAACATAAATTATTTTATTTGTTGTCATGCAAATTTATTAAAGGAATACAAGCTTAAAAATGATGAGAAACTTGTCCCAGCTTATAGAGACAATGTACTTCATCACAAATTATTTTAGACCGATATTTATGTCAAATATTTAGTAGTTTTGTTAAATAATTGAACATTTTTGAAAGTATTCATCTTGAGTATAAAAACATCCGTCATTCATGAAGTTCTTTAGTTTACTTTTAAACAAAGAGTATTTTTTAATAGAATATAGAATTTGTCTACAAACATCTTAACTAAGGCTACATTATCAAATCAGGGCTTAAGTTAACTTTCATTATTATTATTATTTATTAACACCCACTTTTTGCCACTAGGGCTAATTGGGAAAGGTTATCTACAGGTTACCACCCTTTTCTAGCCAGGGTGGGACTAAGGATGTTATTTAGTGAATTCCATCACTAAATAATTTCCTTTGCCCAGGCGAGAATCTAACTCATCACTCTAGGTTTACTATGTGAGATTAAGGTCAACGCTTTAACTCACATGGCTAACCTGAGCCCCAAACTTTCATTATACTCAGATGAGCTGAACACAGGCAGATTTTTAAAATAAATTCAATGATTTAAGGATATATTTAAAACCAAAATACAAGACTCAAGTTTCATATCTTAAGATCAGCCTGTATAAAATTATGAAATCAATAATAAGATTCTTTTGCAGATCACAGATTTTCAATACATCCAGTTAGCAGTTTTTCTTTTGTGTTTAATAGCTAATGGTAGTATTATCATAAATGTGTGTTTCTTATTAGAAATGAATAGGTAGTGTTATAATATTTGTAGGAGAGTTATTGGCCTGTAACTTCCAGACTTGTGTGGATCTACTTTAAAAACAAATCATGAATGCCTTTAGTTAGAAACTGAGAAAAAGAAGTTGTGTTCCTTTTCAGTAGTATTCCTCAATTTCAAGTATTAAAAGTAGAGAATTGTCAATAGCTTGAGTAGCCACAATTTAGAAGGACTCATGGTGTAGCTAAAGAGTTCTCATAATCTATATATATATATATATATATATATATATATATATATATATGAGAAAATGAGATGATGATAAAGAAAATGAGTTGGGAGGGGGGGGGGGTGGGAGAGATTAATAATTTAATTTTCTCTCTCTCTAACCGGAACCATACTTAGAACTTTGGTATAAACCTAAAAGCATCACATCATTGTCATTATTACCACTTATCAATTGGTTCCAATATATTTAAAAACTCGGCCTAAAGTAACATTATGCAGGAAAAAATAGCAGAAAACTAATTTTTATTTCTAATCGTCCTTACAATCTACTTTGTTTATAAAAATAATAGAGTCTATAGAACCATCTGACTTTCCTAAAGCACATATTTTAAGTCATTCCATTTGATTCAACTAGAAAAGCAATGTTTAATTGTCGGCTCAAGCCATACATTTATAAGCACATCTTGTTTATTTATATGGCCAAAAAAGTATATAATAGAGTTCACAATAAATGAAAAAATAAGCAACTTTCATATTTGCAGCAGAAAAAAAGAGGAAACACAATACAGCTGTTTGTTCACCCCTTCTCTCTGTGCATCTCTAAAAATTTTAATATAGCTTCTAAATAGGAAAAATTAATGCTAGCTCACATATTGAGCTAATTTGAGTTTGGTTTAGTCGTTTGTGCCCTATAAAATTGGTGGCTCCTGCTATAGCCTTTAGTGTATATCTTGTCAATACCTCATTATATGAAAAAGTCCATATAACAAAAGTTACTTTAAATACCAAAAAACAACCTTTGTTATGAGTACATTTGCAGAGGAACAAATAGAAAATGAAATATTGCAATTTATCATTTTAGGCTTCATGACAACCCCCACTCCTGTTTGTCTCTGAGAATATTTGTATAGCATAAAATTTAGTAGGGATAGAGCAAAAAAGTACCAAAAGTCATAAAATTTGGTTTAATAGTATAAATGTGAAAAGGAAACAAATAATCTGACACCGAAGCCAAAAATTGTAGTCATCGTTTTCCATGTGAAACAAGAAGTATAGTGAAATTTTGAGAAAATATCAATGTATAGACATAGGTTTAAATTGTATATACACAGAGAATAGATATAATAAGATCGTCTACAATTATATATTTATACACTTTTTGTCTAATTTGAATATTAAGAATGTAATTTGTGATTTTATTTCCAGATTTCAGTAACCCTACTCCAACTCATGGAATTTTCATTTATCAACAATTGTATCACTAATGATCGATCACATATCCAACTTAAATTTGACATTGTGGTTACTGCATAGGTTTTCTAAGTAAATGAATAGAAAATCCAATTTGAGGTCACAGCATCGGTGTACCATTCCAGCGCGTGACAAATCTGCTTAGTTTGATGGACATTTGGATACGAGTACTACTGGATTACTTACCATTGGGATAGCCACTCCCCCAGCCGTCAGACGAATCTATTTCGGAGAACGTCCAAGACTTGAGAACAACGTCTCTTGTAACTTTGGCACAGATACTAGCACCTCCTACAATTGGGTAGGTTGAGTCTGCCTTTTTAGCAACAGTAACCGATAGCTCAGGAAATATGCCCTTCAGCTTGGCCTGAAACAAAAAAAAAAATGCCAGTATTTAATAGAAAGAGCGATAATGCTATGAGGAAGAGACTTTTAGAACATTGATTAGAGCCAGACTTTGGCCAGTTTATAAAATGAATGGAAATCAGGTCTCAAAATGATCTCACGAACAGGAAATTATGATTCTCATTGAAACAAATGAGAGAACATGGTCACAAGAATGTGAAGTGGTTTTTTTTCTATCCTTTTTTTTTTAATGACTGTTTAACATTAAAGGTACTGGCAAAAGAAGAGAAAGACTTCTCTCTATGCCAAAATTGTTAAAGAGCAACTAACATAAACAGACTAATGAAAGTCACAAGTATGACTTGAGATGTTTAGTATCTCACTTAATCAAAGTAAAAATCGGATAATTAGAAGTGGAGAATTACAAATAACTTATCTAATAAAAAAGTAAAGAAAAGAATGTATAGAATAACAATAAATTTTGCTATTAATCTTACTTAGCTGGAAACTCCAAGGATGTAAATAAAATTCTAAGAAAAGGTGAAAATGTACCATTACTGCTAAATAAAATACATAAGGATATATATCATTTAATAACAGATGTTGAAAATATTCTAGAAAATGTAAACACTTACGAAAATCATATAAATTTCTTTAAAGAACAATATTTTAAGAAAGGTTGCTCAGTTTGTAGATAGACACAAAGACAATGCATCAGATATGATAATTTCGAAGTGCAAACAAGAGTTCAATATAGTGTTGAAGTTTAAAATAAATATCCCAAACATTTTTAGTGAAATCAGACAAAACCAGGAAAACGGCTATCATGTTAAAAAGAAATTAATAGGATGAATGGTTTCCTCCAATGCAAAGAAACCTATTGGGAGTGCAGGGTAGACCCAATAAATGGCGTAAATAGGAAATTGTTGTCTTACATAGAGAAACTGGACAAGCACAAATTTTTAGAAGATGGGTGTATAAAATATATAATGAACAATGCACTGGTTCATCCAAGGACCTTTGGGTTGGTCAAACAACACATAGACGATAACCCATTCAGACCCTTAGTCAATGGTATAAATGGGCCTCCATATAACCTATTTAAATTTCTAAAACAATCATTGGACAATTTGTGTAAAAATAACATGTTAGATGTTAAAAATTCTGTAGTGGCAATAGAAAAAGTTGAAACAGTGGGACTTGACCTTGAAGATGGTTGTTATAAAATTGTTGCAGCGAATGGGAAAATACTGAGCCAGTGTTAAATATATTATTATTATTATTAATTAACGTCCACTTTTTGCAACTTAGGCTAATTGGGACGGGTTATTTATAGGTTACCACCCTTTTCTAGCCAGGGTGGGATTTTAGGATGTTATTTAATGAATTTCGTCACTAAATAATTTCTTTTGCCCAGGCAAGAATCGAACTCGCACCTCTAGGTTTACCATGTGAGATAAAGGTCAACGCTTTAACTCGCATGGCAACCTGAGCCCCGTGGATAATATAAAGATTTATTTATAGAAGGAATCTGATTGTCCTATGAGAACAGTTTTCTTTAAATTTAATAGTAACATATATAGACAGCTGTTTGGGTTGCCAAACATTTGTCATCCAAATGGGAGGGATATTGCCAGTAAAGCTCTCTGGGATTGAATAAATAACACCATAAAGGAAGCTTTGAAGGAATCAAGGTGAACATTAAAGTATTGCTGAAATATGTTAAAGACATATTGTATCATCAATAGAGATGATACAGATATGTTCTTTATTGTACTCAATGATTTCTACAAGTATCTTAAATGTAGAGTGGAGTGTGGAACAAAAGAACAATTAAGATTTAATGCGAGAATATGATTACCAAAGACTGGACAACGAAGGACACTTGCAATAATTTATTAAATTTTAGATCACATCACCAATAAATAAATGTAATATATAATTTTGTTTATACTCGTAAAGCTTTAGATTAACAGATAGCTTTATCGAAGATCTCAAGATAGCTTGGTTTTACTCACAACTTATTGGTTAATTTATTTTAATTTTTAATTTATTTATTAACGTCCACTTTTTGCAACTTAGGCTAATCGGGACGGGTTATCTACAGGTTACCACCCTTTTCTAGCCAGGGTGGGATTTTAGGACGTTATTTAATGAATTTCGTCACTAAATAATTTCCCTTGCCCAAGCAAGAATCGAACTCGCCACTCTAGGTTTACCATGTGAGATAAAGGTCAACGCTTTAACTCGCATGGCTAACCTGAGCCCCAAATTTATTTTAGAATTTATTAAAATATAATTTGGGATATTTATTACCTATATATGGGAATACATTATAATTATAGCTTAACACTAATTAGTGATATAGAACCATCCTGGTTTAGATTGGCTAAAGCTTATGATCATAAGTTTGTATTCTCCAGCTAAGTTTTTAGTTTTATATTGACTTAGGAGAATAATTTTAAACTTAGGTAGTTTCTAGGGAAATTATGAATTCCTTAAGTATGAGTTGATAGTAACTAGTAATTTGCCTGTATTTTTAGAATTGTAAATACTAAGGAGTGCAAAACAATTGCTTAAAAACAACAAAGAGAACCTGAAAATGTTTTGTATTGCCTTAAATACTTTTATTAGTCTCAGTAAGGATAAGGTGAACACATATTATGCTAATAGGGAGTAAAAGGATACAAACTTGGTATTTCTCAGCTGGCCCAACAGTGTCAACAAATATTTCAGTGAGCATAACGCCTGCCTCTAATGCTCTCTTTACAAGTCCGATTGCTGCATTGTGAGATATTTCGTTCAAGGACACTTTTTGTCTGAGAAAAAAAAGAAGAAAATTTTTTGAGAAAAAAAAATTGTATTTCATTTAAATATACTTGTTATGTTTACAAATACCTTTTTGTATTAGTTTAAACACTGTATACTTTTTAACTACAAACACTCTTTTTTCTCATACATCCTCTGATCTTGCACTAATACATGTCTCTCCAACATGTGCCCCCTTAGATGATCCCCTCCTTCTGTCAGCACCTTCCTTCTCCTCAGCTGATCCGCGTGTTTCTTCATCAGCCTTCCTTTTACTTCAACCAGCCAAGTGTTCTGCCCGAGTGTCTTCAGCATCACCCCGGGCTTCCAGAACGCCTTCCCTTGCCTGTAGTCTAACTTCTTCATCCTGAAATATTTTACAGCATTTGGTCTTCCTTCTCCCATCGATTTCATCCTGTACTCTTTAATATTCTTGTAGGCTTATTTTTGTTCCGGACATAAAAAATCCATCTGACATCTGAGTCTCCTCCCCATAAATATATCAGCAGGCCTTGCTGTTACCGGTTACTGTCTTTCTGTTATTACAATTGTTTTTTTTGTTATTGCCAAACATTGTTTTCAAGTGACCGTTATTATGCGAGATTCAGGCAAACTCATAGTGTGATGACATCATCTATTAAGATTTTAAGTTCTTGTCTCAGAAATGTTTATTAGATCTATACCATAGTCAATATTTAGCCGTTTTAGTGAACAATAAAGATCATATTTGTTATTGGCTATAATCACACCAGGATAGGAGGGGTTTTAAAAGTGGAGGCGGATTTGATAATGTTCAAAATATCTCCTTTGTTATGAGTTGGATTATTAGGCCCAATAAAACCAATCTTGTTAATAAACTATTTTTATTATAATAGTATATATTACTGTCCCCCTGAAAAGGTAACACATTGGCCATGGAAGGTTTATTGAAAAAGCTAAAACATGAGTTTGAACTTAACCGATTATCATAGAATAAGATATTCATGAAGATAAATATACCTTCGGAGCATTGAAGTACTTATGACTGAAGGCGAAATTACTTCAACTTCCCAACCGATGTATTCTCCATGTTCGCATATCTGCTCAAATATGGTCTCTCTCTTTTCTTCGGTAAGGGATTTCGAGTCTGCACAGCCTGTTTCCTTCAAGTCATCCTCTTTCATTTTCGGGCAATAGCAGATCCCATAGACCATAGGTCCTACAAAAAAAGCATTTAAAAATAAATCATAAATTATTTATAATTTAACAAGTGGAATGAAGCTAATGGTCAACTGAGCTGGATTAGATATCTGCATCATTTCAGTTGTTACTTATACAAAATATGCATAGATTGTTAGAAACTTCTTATAGAAATAAATAGGAGACTTAAATTCACAAATCAATTTCATTTGGTTGTTCAAAATCTCAAAACATGTTCGTTATAAATGACATTATTTGCTCCAACTCATGTTATTTTAACTTTTAACCTCGCTCTCTTCCCCCTCCCACCCACCTTCACTTGCATACATATCTAATGAAAAATTATATCATATATGTATGAAATCAGCATTCTTTATCAAGTGTAATATATATATATATATATATATATATATATATATATATATATATATATATATATATATATATAAGCTCAGATACCCGGCTTTGCTCAGGAATTCATTTGAGGCTAAATGGTGATGGCATTTTTTTGGCTAGGCTTTACTTTGCACAATATTTTGACATTTACCCATCCCAGTGTTTAGGGTTAATACACGTCGTTTCTGTGGATTTGCTAATAATAAAATTAATTTGTTATGAAAGACTTCACTGTCCTCCATATATTCATAGTGTGTGTGTGAGGGTGTTAATTTTTTTTTAATTCTAATTTAAAGATCTATGTTTATTAACGAGAAAAAATTTTTTTTTTGGAGAGGCCTTTATAAAATGGCAAATTTTTATATCTATTAAAGATTGAGAAAATGTCTATAAAAAAAAATTGTCTGCACCATGAAACTCTAATACTTTTACAGCATGAACAGGAAAAGAGAATATTTTTTAAGCTTTAGCCTCCCCCCCCCCCAACACCTTAAACTGCATAGATTATAGCACTCCACCAAAAAGCAAATATACCAGTTTTCATTACCACAAATCCAAGATTGTGAGGCAACCTTCTTTTCAACTAATATGATTATATGCTTCATACAATGTGCATCTTATAGTTTATTTATTTATTAACATCCATTGATGCACCACTGAAGCTCGATATTTTTTTTGCAAAAGTCTTCTTTATTGAGATGAATTATAAGTAGGCTAAGGACAACAATAATAATGACAGGGTCACCCACACATAATTTTATTCAATGCAGAATACTGTTTGGCTTAAAGTAAATCGTAATATGTTAAATTAATATTTTTAAATACTTTTTATTTCGCTTTTGATTGCCTCCACAACTTGAGTTGAGGGATGAAACATTATCAATAATCTAAAATAATAACAAATAAATGAAGGTAAGTGGATTGTAAATAACACTGTCAAATGGCTACTTAACATCATTTAATCAAAACATTAGTTTACTGTCAATTTGTATGCCTTTAATTGAGCAATATTTGTGAAGGAGAAACATAAGGAAAATAAAAAATGATTAAAATACTAATTTAAACTATTCAAAATGTCTAAGAACAGATTTCTAGATTTAATAATGAAATCAACAGGCTAATACAGTAATTTTAATACCAATGACAGCTCCTACATACATACACATCTCTGAGCCCTTTGAAAAAAAAAAAGATTCAAACCAACATTAACTGACCTCAAAATATTAATTGTAGTAATTAACTTTACCTAAGACAGGGCCTCTTCCAGCCTCATCAATACCAAGAATACACGGTTGCTGTTTACAGATATCGGGAATCTTTGAAGATAGAAAATAATTTCCTTCTCTGTTGAATTTGGTACAAACCTCTCCCAGTTCTTGAGCATTTTTAGGATACTGTACTTCTAAAGAAAATTGATCTTCTGCCATTTCAACATCAGCAGACATCGATTGAGATGCATTTTCCTCCTTTTTAATGTCAACAATCTCCATTTCTTGTCCTGCATCTTCCTCAGTTTTAAAATCATTACTATCTATTACTTTAGAGGTGTGATCTTCAGTTTTAATGCCATCATTATCAATTACTTTAGATTCATCATCTTCCTTTGTAATATCATCACGGTTCATTACTTTAGATGAAGCATCTTCTTTCTTTATATTCTCACTGTCCATTGCCTTAGGTGCCTCATCTTCTGTCTTAATATTATCACTATTAATTACAACAGATGAGTCTCCCTGGTTTTTGATATCTCCTAAATCCATTCCATTTGGTACATTTTCCTCATTTTTCATATCAGACATACTTTCTTAATTATTCGGAGAAATAATTTTAAAAGTTTCAGCTAAAGGCTAATAAACACAACACCACCATAGCGCCAACTTTTGGAGGGAATGATAACTCTTATCCATTTTACAGTGAGGTTAATGGTAGATACAAAGGCCTATAACAGAATATGGGGAGGAGATCTCCTAAAACGGATAGTCGGCTTCTAAGCCATATTTTGGCAGCTACCAAGACTAGCAAGACATTTTGAAAAACCCAATTAAACAAATATATATACACAGTTTTGAGCGGACCTCATTTTAGTCATTTACTGGGAAGGATCGATGGACATTTGAAGAAAAATTTCGAAAATTGCGTCATGAGTACGACCTCAATAGCTGATTTCCCTTAGGCGAAATTTGCTAATATTACACTAGTTACTCCAAATGAGGAAGATGAGGAGAGATTTGTGTGTTTGGCAGTATATATAAATGCGAACAGTTTTTTTTTTTTTCAATTATGAACAACATTGGTTGTTTGTAATAATTCCAAATTTTACGATTTAATCATAATGTTGTACCTATTATTTTTGTTTCGTTTTGTTATTTTAATAAATTGTATTATAATTACATCGTTGTCGTATAATTTTATGTCTGGTATCTATCGTTAAAAAATATGAACACTACTTTAAAATGCACTACTTTTAAGAGAGCCCACGAACGTATTTGCACACTAACGTTTGGCCCCCACAACTTGTCATGCCTGCTCTAAGCTAATGAGGTTGTAGTAACAAGTTTAGAAAAATTTATTCAAATGTTCGTCGATCTCACTTAGTTATTAAAATTTATGGTCCTTACGGGTTATCGGAATACCACCCATTTAAACACAATTATTAAATCATTTAAAAAGAAAAAATAACACTTCTAGAATTTATTGGAATGACAAAATGTAATTATTCATTAGTTATCCCAAAACTGGACTATGCAGCTACATAAAGCGGTCGTCTGCCACATCAACTCTGCAAGATAACTGTAATGATAAACAATCATCAGGGCCCCGTAGGGGCTACTGACGCCTGAGTGCATAAAAGGATTTTGGCGCCTCTTAAGGCATTTAGAATAAACTTTTTTTTTTTTTCTATGGTAGGCAGGTGCTTGAAATATTGCAAAGAACTGAACTTTAAAAGTCATATTTATTTGTAGACTAAAATATCAAAATGAAATAAACAGAATAAAATCTTAATTTTTTTTTTGGGCCCTTGGTTTTGGCGCCCCTGACGGATGGCGCCCGTGTGCATTGCACACTTTGCACATATGGAAGCGGGGGCCCTGATGATCGTCAGGTGGTGATAATAAACTATCAATCAGTGGCGGCTCGTGTATAAGTACTGTGGAACTGCACCACTCCAATTTCCACTTGACATTATCTATAACATTTAATATAATGAGGCTTTTTTTTTTTAATTATTTCTTTATACTTGTATAATATATAATCCTTAAGCTTAATCCAGTAACCATCCCCCAGTTTATGAAAAAATATACAAAAATCTTTGACTGGAACTGTGAGCCTCACAGTTGCAGCGGCGAGGTGTTTTGACTCCACAAGGGAGAGAGAGCACTGTCTTGCTCCCACAGTGCCGACCTCGGCGTGCTAAGGCTAAACATTTTCTGGAGCAGCACCCCCCCCCCCTAATTTTAGCTACGAGCCGCCATTGCAATCACCTTAACATAATATGCACGATCTAAAGCGATAGAAATAACAGCGGATTGAGGTACGCCATTTTCAAACAGTAAATATTTTATCTGTAAATAATTAGTGGTCTCCAGTTAACCATTTTGTCATTTATAAATTCTAGAAGTGGTATATTAAAAAGTAAAATGATTTTATTTTAATTATGATTTAATAACTGTCTTTAAATTGATGAGTAATAAGTACTAAATGTATATATATAAAGTCCGTCAAGCAGCCGCTGTGTTAACTAAGCAGATATATCACGTGCGCCACGTATTTGCATTTATCTCAAATCTTAAAAGCTCAATGAGAACAATATTTGGCATTTAAGATTCAAGTAAAGTGCTTCATAACACAAAAGAATATAGTTAATATGAGATAAGTAGGAGGGGGGGGGGGTACTCAAGACCGGAAACTAAAAAATGCAAATATCTCTTCTCCTTGTCCGATTTCAGCCGTTACCGAACTTTATCTTTCGTTTTGTATAAAACGATTATATATCAAGTTTGGTAACGATAAGACAAAAATTGCGACCGCTAGAGTGGTAACAGACAAATATATGTATTGTTACGAAAATTAAATAGCCCTACTATTCAAGGCGTGATTGGGGAGTGCGGAGGGGTTCAAAGAAGTGCCGCTAATTTGTCGCTAATTGGTGGAAGGCACTAGTCCCTTCCAGACCTTCTTGTAAAAGCCTCGGTCTCACCCTGCTCTCCATTTAAGCCTGTACAGCTAAATCTAATTATTGCCGTCTCCCTGGAACTTCTAGATCTTTCTCGAACTGGAACCTTCTATGCCTAGACACTTCTACAAGGATTTATAAGGAAGTCTCACAGTACCCCACAGTCATTTTTACGGTCAGACGTCTTGATGGTCACATCAGTTCTACGGTGCGACTTAGTGCGGCGCGGTAAAGTGTTTTTATAAGAAGAACAGTGTTGTGCCGTGACTGTAAGTGGCAGTTTAGTGCCGTGTTTAAGACAGTGCAGTGCCGCGAAGGAAAGGACAGTGCAGTGCCGTCTTTTGTGAATTTCAGTGACCGTGAGCGAATTATTGGACTGTGAAATCTGAAGAACAGTGACACTATCAGTGTAATACTGTGAGAAGTAATAATCAAGAGTATTGTGCATTGTGAAATAAATTGTGCAGTGATAAACTGTGAAACTTGTGTGTGTTTAATTTTGCAATCCAAAAGAACTCTTATTAACGTTTATTACTGGTTTTGTAATAAAACGTAACAACTGGTGTCAGATGTGGGATTACAAAATTAAAAACAACAATGAAGTTTGAAGAACTAAAAGTGGAACATCTGAAGAAGGAGCTGGCTAAACTGGACCTGCCAACAACAGGAAACAAGGCAGATCTACAAAGGCGGTTGATTGATGAATTCCAAAGACGAAGAATCGATGTAAGTACACACGAGTTTGACGATAAAGAAGACACTGCTGTAAGTACTCCTATGTCAAGCAGCAATTTAGATTTAAATTCAATTTTGGCCGCCATGATGGAAAAAATAACAGATAATAACCAGAAACTCTTAGAAGCTTCTAGAGCAAATTGTGAGAGGCTAGAAGAAAAAGTTCGAGAAGCTTCTATAGCTAATTGCGAGAGGTTAGAAGAAAAATTTCAGGAAGCGTCTAGAACTAATTATGAAAGACTAGAAGAAGCTTCTAGAGCTAACAGTGAGAAAATCCTGACTGAAGTCAGACAGGAACTTCATGAAGCTTCTAGAACAACATATGTATGTGCACATCCCAATCTCTTTGGTGTGTACTAACCGCTTTCCTGAGATATTCCTCCAGTGTTCGATTAAACCTTTCAACCATGCCATCAGATTGTGGATGAAGCAGTGTCGTTCTTGTCTTTTTGATGCCGTCCAATTCTCACATTTCCTTGAATATGGCCGATTCGATATTTTGCCCCTGGTCTGAATGGAGTTCTCTTGGAACCCCGTATCGGCACACCCAATTATTCACAAACGCATCCACAACCGTTTTGGACTCCTGGTTTGGAATGGCATACACTTCGAGTCATTTGCTGAAATAGTCCATTACAACTATTACATACCAGTTTCCAGCATGACTGACAGGGAATGGACCAGCAACATCGATGGCTATCCGCTCGAAAGGAGCACCTGCGTTGTACTGCTGGAGCTTGCCACGACTTCTTCTCGTTGATCCCTTGGCTGCAATGCACTGTTCGCAATTGGCTATCCAATCGGTTACAGATTGCTGACATCCCACCTAGTAAAATCGTTGTTATATCTTTTCCGTGGTTTTTTTCCCCAGATGACCCCCGTTGGGACCGTTATGGAACTGCTTCAATACCTCATTTATCTTGGAAGTGGGCACGCCAATTAGGCCGGTTGTGGTTTTGCCATCTGTGCTCTCCCAAGATCGATATAAGCAGCCCTCTACCAGTTTTATGCTATTCCACTGGACCCAGTATGAGTTCGCAAGTGGGCTTTCAGCTGATGTCTCAT
Organism: Riptortus pedestris; assembly: GCA_019009955.1. Taxonomy (NCBI): domain Eukaryota; kingdom Metazoa; phylum Arthropoda; class Insecta; order Hemiptera; family Alydidae; genus Riptortus; species Riptortus pedestris. The sequence continues at coordinate 12,180,123 of CM032231.1, forward strand.
TACGGGTCGGTCTTCTGTTGCCCTACTAAGCCGATGTAATCTTCGCCAGAATCGGGTCATCTTTCTGAGCCTTCGACCTGTCCTCGCCTGAGCCAATACGGGTAGGTCGCACATCAATCACGCTTTCCTCTTTCTCGGCTTTAGTACAATGTTTGCATTCTACGTTGCAAGGCCGTCTTGAAAGGTAGTGCGAAGTGGTCTGTTCTTAAGGTGAAGTGTTGACCATACAAGTATTTGTGGTAATTCTTGACGCACTCCAACACTGCCAGAAGCTCGCGTTGGGTCACACAATAGTTTCTTTCTGGCTACCATGCTGTAATAGCCAATGACTTCTTCTGTCCCATCCACTACCTGAGAAAGCACTCCTCCTATTCCATAGCCGCTCGCATCCGTGCCAACTATGAATTTCTGGCCATCTGTAGGATAGGCATGGACTGGTGCTGTGCACAAGAGCTCCTTGAGTCTCTGGAAAGCATCTTCCGCTGCCTCACTCCAGTGGTATGGTCGGGACTTTTTGGTTAGGTCATGCAAGCTGGCAGCTACCTGAGCAAAGTTTGGCACGAACTCCTGTAGTACGTGCAAAGCCCCAGGAAGCTACGCAGCTCATGAAGATTACCTGGTCGAGGCCAGTCCTTTACTGCCCGTATTTTGTCCTCGTCAGTGGAGATGCCTTCTGCTGTTACTCAATGCCCCAAGTATTTGACTTCCTTCTGAAACAGAACACATTTCTTTATGCTTAACTTTAGCCCAGTTGCTGTTATGCGACTAAATACTTCATCCAGGTTTTTAAGATGTTCCTCAAAAGTCTTCCCCATAACGATTATGTCATCTAGATACACCAAGCATGTTTTCCAATTGAGACCCTTTAGCACACGTTCCATTAAACGCTCAAAAGTAGCTGGGGCATTGCAGAGCCCAAATGGTATTACCTTGATCTGCCATAAACCATTGCTTGCGCTAAAGGCAGTTTTCTCTTTGTCCTTATCGGCTATCTCTACTTGCCAGTAGCCGCTTTGCAGGTCAAAGGTAGAAAACCATTTCGTGTCAGCCAACGTGCCTAAGGTGTCGTCAATTCTAGGCAGCGGATAGCTGTCCTTCTTGGTGACGTCATTGAATTTTCTGTAGTCGACGCAGAATCTAGTGCTGCCGTCTTTCTTCTTTACTAGAACTAGTGGCGAGCTCCACAGACTCGAAGATGGTTCAATGCCTCCATTCCGCTCCATTTCGTTGACAAGTTCTTTGACTTCGTTCCGCGTCGCTAGGGGAACACTCCTGGGTGCTTGTTTTATAGGTCTCGCTTCACCGGTATTTATTTCATGTTTCACTACAGCTGTTCTACCTGGGCTCTTATTGCTTAGGGCGATGACGGAGGCATGTGTTCTTAGCAACTCCTTTGCTTTGTTTCTTCCAGGTGATGACAGTCCTTTCGTCCATTTTTCCATTTCTTCTGCAAGTAATTCGCGTTCCTTGGCTGTCATTTTCGGGTATCCTGAATTTTTGGCACAGTTAATTATTGATTCTGCTGGCTCACATTGACCTATTTCAAAATTTTTGTTAATGACCTTCTCATTGTTGGATAGATTGAGTACTCTCACCGGAACACGTCCATTGACGCAGGTTATCACGAGGGCTTTAGCTGTTATAATGTCATCTTTAAGTTCTTTAGGTTCTACTACCCACAACCGGTTATCCTCACAATCTTCTTCCACACGCGCCCATACATATGTTGTCCATGAGGTGGTAGTTTCTGGCGTCCGACGGTAAATAGCCTCCTTACCGTGGCCTTGTTCTCGTATCCAACATCCAAGGGTATTTCGACGTTGCGCCAGATCATAACTTGTTGGCCATTGTGGAGATTGATACCGTGGGCTATCAGGAAGTCTGCACCGATGATCACTTCGTCCACTATGTCGGCGACAACAAATACACGATCGGCGCTAGTGTTAGCGATAGTCGGACGAACCTTGGCTCTTCCATAGACGGTGGCAGATTCCCCAGTAGCAGTGCGCAGTCAAACATTGTCCAATGGTTCTACGGATCCTTTCACCAAATCAGGCCTAATTATGGACTGCCCCCGTGTCTATGGTGAGGACCTGCTTTCTTCCGTTGATAAGTCCACGAGCAGTAAGGTTGCTATTTTGTTGTTGTATAATGGAAATGGAGATTGTGGGGCCAGCGGTTGTGGGAGTTAGCTCTTGCCCTTCAGTGCTAGCTCTTTTTAGTTTAACGGTGTCTGTTGAGATTTGCGGTTATTCGTCTGTTTGTTCTCCCTTGGTGGGGAAACAGATCTTGATCTTTTCTTTGATGATTTGAAGTTTCGTTGAAAATGGCCGGCCTTACCGCAGTTGAAGCATTTCGAGCGTGATCTGTTCCCTTGCTCCTCCAATATTCGCTTGACTACTCCTATATCACTGCTTGAAATTTGAGCGGTATTATGAATATCAACCTCCAGACGTCACACCTTGTAGACTGGTGGCTTTGAAATTACTTTAGCGGTCTCCTGGGCTAGCGCATAAGAGATGGTTTCAGCAAAGGATGATTTTTGCATAGCACATATCGCAAATTTAACGTCTGGATCTCGAATACCATTCACAAATGCTTCGATCTTGAACTGATCCAGGAACGGATGATTTTCACCTGGGTAAGTCAGCTGCATCAGACGTTCGATTTCCATGGCAAAATCTTGTAGTGTCTCGTTCGGTCTCTGCGTTCTGTCCCGTAATTCCACCCTGAACAGCTCACGCTTTGTTCACCACCGAACTTGCGCTTTAATGCCACCATAATGTCCTCATAATTATTCCTGCAAGCAGATGGTAAACTCTCCAGGATTTCTGCAGCAGCTCCCTTCAGTGCCAAAATCAGTTCTATGACATTTTCTTCATCATTCCATCCGATTTTACTGGCCACTGTCTCAAATTGGAAATTAAAAACATTGAATGGTACGCTACCATCAATCGTAGGGGCCTTTATCCTGCTGAACTGTTCTGAAATAACTCTCACCGGGCCTTCTCTAACTTGTAGATTGTCCATTTGGAATTGTAGCTCACGTTTTTCATCGTCCACCTTCCTGCTTAGGTTGGACACGTCCTCTTCAACCTTCTTCTGTTTCTCATCAAACTCGCTGACTCTCTGCTCAATTGCTCCCACTCGTTTGTCCAATACCTCTGATATTCCGTGAAGCTTTTGGTTTGTTGTTCTAGAAGCTTCATGAAGTTCCTGTCTGACTTCAGTCAGGATTTTCTCACTGTTAGCTCTAGAAGCTTCTTCTAGTCTTTCATAATTAGTTCTAGGCGCTTCCTGAAATTTTTCTTCTAACCTCTCGCAATTAGCTATAGAAGCTTCTCGAACTTTTTCTTCTAGCCTCTCACAATTTGCTCTAGAAGCTTCCAAGAGTTTCTGGTTATTATCTGTTATTTTTTCCATCATGGCGGCCAAAATTGAATTTAAATCTAAATTGCTGCTTGACATAGGAGTACTTACAGCAGTGTCTTCTTTATCGTCAAACTCGTGTGTACTTACATCGATTCCTCGTCTCTGGAATTCATCAATCAACCGCCTTTGTAGTTCAGCCTTGTTTCCTGTTGTTGGCAGGTCCAGTTTAGCCAGCTCCTTCTTCAGATGTTCCACTTTTAGTTCTTAAAACTTCATTGTTGTTTTTAATTTTGTAATCCCACATCTGACACCAGTTGTTACGTTTTATTACAAAACCAGTAATAAACGTTAATAAGAGTTCTTTTGGATTGCAAAATTAAACACACACAAGTTTCACAGTTTATCACTGCACAATTTATTTCACAATGCACAATACTCTTGATTATTACTTCTCACAGTATTACACTGATAGTGTCACTGTTCTTCAGATTTCACAGTCCAATAATTCGCTCACGGTCACTGAAATTCACAAAAGACGGCACTGCACTGTCCTTTCCTTCGCGGCACTGCACTGTCTTAAACACGGCACTAAACTGCTACTTACAGTCACGGCACAACACTGTTCTTCTTATAAAAACACTTTACCGCGCCGCACTAAGTCGCACCGTAGAACTGATGTGACCATCAAGACGTCTGACCGTAAAAATGACTGTGGGGTACTGTGAGACTTCCTTATAAATCCTTGTAGAAGTGTCTAGGCATAGAAGGTTCCAGTTCGAGAAAGATCTAGAAGTTCCAGGGAGACGGCAATAATTAGATTTAGCTGTACAGGCTTAAATGGAGAGCAGGGTGAGACCGAGGCTTTTACAAGAAGGTCTGGAAGGGACTAGTGCCTTCCACCAATTAGCGACAAATTAGCGGCACTTCTTTGAACCCCTCCGCACTCCCCAATCACGCCTTGAATAGTAGGGCTATTTAATTTTCGTAACAATACATATATTTGTCTGTTACCACTCTAGCGGTCGCAATTTTTGTCTTATCGTTACCAAACTTGATATATAATCGTTTTATACAAAACGAAAGATAAAGTTCGGTAACGGCTGAAATCGGACAAGGAGAAGAGATATTTGCATTTTTTAGTTTCCGGTCTTGAGTACCCCCCCCCCTCCTACTTATCTCATATTAACTATATTCTTTTGTGTTATGAAGCACTTTACTTGAGGTTTAAATGCCAAATATTGTTCTCATTGAGCTTTTAAGATTTGAGATATATGCAACTACGTGGCGCACGTGGGATATCTGCTTAGTTAACGCCGCCCCTGCGTGACGGACTTTATATATATACATTTAGTACTTATTACTCATCAATTTAAAGACAGTTATTAAATCATAATTAAAATAAAATCATTTTACTTTTTAAAATAACACTTCTAGAATTTATAAATGACAAAATGGTTAACTGGAGACCACTAATTATTTACAGATAAAATATTTACTGTTTGAAAATGGCGTACCTCAATCCGCTGTTATTTCTATCGCTTTAGATCGTGCATATTATGTTAAGGTGATTGCAATGGCGGCTCGTAGCTAAAATTAGGGGGGGGGGTGCTGCTCCAGAAAATGTTTAGCCTTAGCACGCCGAGGTCGGCACTGTGGGAGCGAGACAGTGCTCTCTCTCCCTTGTGGAGTCAAAACACCTCGCCGCTGCAACTGTGAGGCTCACAGTTCCAGTCAAAGATTTTTGTATATTTTTTCATAAACTGGGGGATGGTTACTGGATTAAGCTTAAGGATTATATATTATACAAGTATAAAGAAATAATTAAAAAAAAAAAAAGCCTCATTATATTAAATGTTATAGATAATGTCAAGTGGAAATTGGAGTGGTGCAGTTCCACAGTACTTATACACGAGCCGCCACTGATTGATAGTTTATTATCACCACCTGACGATCATCAGGGCCCCCGCTTCCATATGTGCAAAGTGTGCAATGCACACGGGCGCCATCCGTCAGGGGCGCCAAAACCAAGGGCCCAAAAAAAAAAATTAAGATTTTATTCTGTTTATTTCATTTTGATATTTTAGTCTACAAATAAATATGACTTTTAAAGTTCAGTTCTTTGCAATATTTCAAGCACCTGCCTACCATAGAAAAAAAAAAAAAGTTTATTCTAAATGCCTTAAGAGGCGCCAAAATCCTTTTATGCACTCAGGCGTCAGTAGCCCCTACGGGGCCCTGATGATTGTTTATCATTACAGTTATCTTGCAGAGTTGATGTGGCAGACGACCGCTTTATGTAGCTGCATAGTCCAGTTTTGGGATAACTAATGAATAATTACATTTTGTCATTCCAATAAATTCTAGAAGTGTTATTTTTTCTTTTTAAATGATTTAATAATTGTGTTTAAATGGGTGGTATTCCGATAACCCGTAAGGACCATATATTTTAATAACTAAGTGAGATCGACGAACATTTGAAGAAATTTTTCTAAACTTGGTACTACAACCTCATTAGCTTAGAGCAGGCATGACAAGTTGTGGGGGCCAAACGTTCGTGGGCTCTCATAAAAGTAGTGCATTTTAAAGTAGTGTTCATATTTTTTAACGATAGATACCAGACATAAAATTATACGACAACGATGTAATTATAATACAATTTATTAAAATAACAAAACGAAACAAAAATAATAGGTACAACATTATCATTAAATCGTAAAATTTGGAATTATTACAAACAACGAATGTTAAATAGCGACACCGAAACCAATGGGACACTTGAGCTTGAACTTGGGAAACTAATCCATCGATATTTGGATTAATTCCACTGAAGCAAAGACGTAATGAATTTTCCTAATTATCGCGCCAGCCTTGTAGGCTGTTTTGATTTATTAGCTTTCATAATTGAAAAAAAAAAAAACTGTTCGCATTTATATATACTGCCAAACACACAAATCTCTCCTCATCTTCCTCATTTGGAGTAACTAGTGTAATATTAGCAAATTTCCCCTAAGGGAAATCAGCTATTGAGGTCGTACTCATGACGCAATTTTCGAAATTTTTCTTCAAATGTCCATCGATCCTACCCAGTAAATGACTAAAATGAGGTCTGCTCAAAACTGTGTATATATATTTGTTTAATTGGGTTTTTCAAAATGTCTTGCTAGTCTTGGTAGCTGCCAAAATATGGCTTAGAAGCCGACTATCCGTTTTAGGAGATCTCCTCCCCATATTCTGTTATAGGCCTTTGTATCTACCATTAACCTCACTGTAAAATTGATACGAGTTATCTTTCCCTCCAAAAGTTGGCGCTATGGTGGTGTTGTGTTTATTAGCCTTTAGCTGAAACTTTTAAAATTATCCTTAGTATTCTTCTATTTTATTAATTAGGTAATTCAATTAAAAATAGGATTGGTTCTATAAAATATTTCGAACTGACTTGTAATAACGGAGGTATTTCAAATTTTCAAAATTACCCTCCCCCTGTAACTCCCCCCCTTCCCCGTGCCCAATTTGAGTCGTTAACGATTTTGATCTTTAGTTTTGCATGTAAAACATATATATTGAATACTAGGCAGGATTGACGGACATTTGTGGAAATGTTTTGGAAATGACGTCATGAGTACCACCTCAATATCGGATTTCCCTTAAGGGAAATCTGCTAAAGCGATGGCCATCATATTTCGGGCCACTGTTTGTAGCTTTGTCGACTAGATTTATGGCTTAATCTCGAGACAGCTCCAGTTACCAGCATTTAGAGGGGTTCCCATTCACCTGGTCTACCCTTTACCTCTTATTTTGGGTAAAATTGAAAATCAGCAATGTGTTCTGAATGTGGAAAATTTAAGCAGGGAAATGCACCGATGCACTATTGTGAGACAATAATCATGCAAGTTTGTAGGTGACTAACTGTACTTATACTCAGGTTTCCTGAATACATTTGGAAAGCTTATTTGAATTCCGAAAACTGAATGGGCTATATGAATATGTATTTTTATTGTGATGCTTTGTTTGTTTCTAAGGACAGAGCTGGAATATAGATGAAGCGTTTCTTTTTATTAATGTACCATAGAGGACATAACTAATTAGGCAGTCAGTGGGGAAAATATATACTCTACATATTGCTGTCGAACGCTTCAAACTAAACATTGTTCGCGCTTGTGTCCCAGTTTTAATTATTCAATTATTTAATAGGGAAATGAGCGACAGGGCTCGTATTAATTACTCTGAGATTGCTCAATCAATAACATTAAATGTAAACAGTGACAACGATGGAACAAGTGTTATTTCTCCATTGCGATCAGCGAACAATGACAAACAAAAACGTCTACAGGCTGCCGACGTGGGTAAGTTTTAACGGTATTGTTTTCTTAGAAAATGTTGCAATTTGGTTTGGCCACAAACGAAATATCACTTTCTTTCAAATAAGAAAGGACTACATCTCTAAATCCAGGTTATCTACTCGGTGCATTTCCAATTTAATTAATTCCTAAACAAATAAATCCTCTTTCTTTTATTTTTTTTATTATTATTTTTTATCCTTCTCTTCCTCCCGTTGTACCTTGGAGCAGCCCCATACCAGCAGTTCACCCAAGTTCTTATATTTAAATTTTGAATTCATTCTACCAGGTAGTAAGTGCCCCACCAACACCCACATAGTGAGTCCTTGTGAGCACCTTAGTCCTGCTCGCAGCCATTTTCTGCATATTTACATCGCGGCCCGAAAGTTTCAAATGGGTGCCTGCAATTGGAGAGTCACTGCCTCTTTTCAGTGAAACTCCAATAATTGGCTAAAATTATACATTGGCTATACATTATACGCATATTTATTATAAGTTTTTTTTTTTGGCATTCAGCACTTTTCTTGTAAATTTCATGAACGTCTTCATAAGATGGTCGGTCTGGATCAGCTTTCTCATTGAATTCGGAGGCCATGAGCAGCGAGATAATCTATTCTTCAGCTATTTGTATGTGCTTGTGTCAGCCATAAAAACTCATCCATCAATTCTAGCCGCTATAGCTCGCTGCAGATTGTACTTGCCTATTCGAGTTGGACTGGTAGTTGCCCTGCAATCACTTCAAGTGCGTCCGTAGATACTGTTTTGTATGCCCTGGTTGGGTCGAGAACCAAGCAGGAGCTGCATATGCAACTATTGGCAAATAAAGAGACTTGTATATAATAGCTCTGTTCCTGGTACTAATTTCCCATGTGTTCCTGACAATTGATGCCAAATTACCATATTGTCTGCATATTTTACCTGTCAGGACTTCTATATGCTGCTTAAGGTTCAACCTCTCTCCAAAGGCAATGCCCAGGTACTTCACACTAGCTGAGAGATGTATGGACTCGCTATTGACCGTAACTCTGAATGCTCTTCTAGGCTTAATATGTCCATTTAGGAGCAGCATTTTGGCCTTACTGGGATTTAATTTCAGCTTTTGCTCTGCGCAACACTGATTCGTATGGTTCATTGCCTTGGTAACCTTCTTCTTCAACAAAACTCTTGTGTCTCCTTCTATAATCTAGGTCAGGTCGTCTACAAAGGCAATGGGTGTAATGCCTTGAAATCCCAGTCTCTCCAACAGTTCATTAAACACGAGGCTCCACATGTACGGACCAAGGACTGAACCCTGAGGATAGCATTTTGTAACGCTTTGCGACACTCTCCCACTAGGCAAGGCAATGAATGTTTTCCTGTCTTTCAAATATCTTTGAAGCAGCTTGTATACATTCCAAGGGCACTGAACTCTTTTGAGGATGTTTAATATGGAAGGCCACCACAAGTTCTCAAACACCCCACTTATGTCAACAAAAACGCCAAGATTCCCCCATAACAAAAACATACCTGGAGCCCTTTCCTTAAGAGCTATAATGGCGTCGGTAGTTGACCTTCCTCTGACACCTCTGTATTGTTGCGGTGACATTGCGTTCCTCAGCTATCGTTGAAGAGTGGTCACTATTAGCCTTTCCAGGACTTTCCCCAATATAGGCAACATACTAATAGCCCTTTAGGCTCCTGGTTGAGCATCTCTATTTCCGGGCTTGGGTATCGCCACAATCTCAGCTTCCTTCCACAGAGTTTGGAATATTCCTTTGCTAAGCCACCTGTTATAACGTGATTCCAAAACAGGTTCCAACGAGTCCTCACATTCCATGATGATCTCCCCTCCGACGTAGTCAGCCCAGGAGATATCTTCCACTTCAGGGCGTTGATGTCCATTTCTACATCTAAGACATCCCATTCCTGAGCGTCCTCTGTATGTGCAGCCTCGTTGGCAGACCTCCTCTTTATCGTTTGCAAAGGAGTATCCTCATCAGGCAGATCTCTTGGGAAGGAGTGTTCCGAAATGAGTCGTACTACCTCAGCGTATGTACTTGTGGATATACAGTTTCCCTGTTGGAAGGACATCATGTAGTTGATATTGGACAACTTCTTCTCTCTTGTTCTCCCCCCCCTCTCTATCCCTCTGTTTCTATCTAGCATTCTTAGCAAATTGTAACATCATATAGCGCTTGTTGAGGGTCCACCACAGCATGAGTGGAATGCTGGGAATGGATAAAAAATGTTCAAGGAAATACATCCGAGTGCAGCATTAAATAACTTCCCATTGAACTGTCTACATTCATTGAGATCATGTTAAAAAGTGAGGGAAGTCTATCTATAATTATATTTATTCGAGCAAATACTCAAGTCAATAATGTAATCTGTTTGAACTGTCTTATCAGTAACAACTGTGGTTTCATTTCTCTTGTCAAAACTACTCTACGCGAATTGAAATCTAGACCAGGAAAAATTGTCATTCGATTCTCAGATCAAGTGTAAGAGGATATGGGCGGGGGAGAAGTGGATATTCCGGTTGGCAATGGGGTGGGGAAGGCGGAAGATCGGGAGATGGAATTTAGCGCAGCCAATGGACTACCATCGTCTGATGGATCTGGGATAAGTATGATATCTCTATCACATTATTGAGGTGCTGGATGGTGAAGGCAGCTGATCACAGGTAAGAATCAACAAGGCCACGTTGCTGGAACAAGGCTTCCCACGTTCCATCAACATCTCTCAATAGAGGGCACTGATGATGGTGCTAAAGCTCCGAAAGCACGCTATCACTGACAATTAATAATTGCGAAGGAATAAGGTCTTTGTATGTTGATTCATACCTGTGATGTCACTATCAGTTATAAAATATTTGCTGCATTGTGACTTTTTAATAAGATATTAAATAAAGATAAAGATAAGCATTAAGAAGGACAGGAAATTGCACTCTTCATTTGCTTGTAGTGGAGGATCACTTAACTCAAGTGTCTCCATAATTGCCGATTGATCTGATTAGGTTGCGGGAATGGAGACAACTTCCGTTAATCCCACAGTTAAATACAATATTGTGTGTCTCTTCCGGTATTTAAACCTGAATAACCCGATTAATCCCAAATCTAGTGATAATATTGTGTGTCTCTTCCTGGATTTAAACCTGAATAACCCGATTAATCCCAAAGCTAGAGATAATATTGTGTGCCTCTTCCTGGATTTAAACCTAAATAACCCGATTAATCCCAAAGCTAGAGATAATATTGTGTGCCTCTTCTTGGATTTAAACCTAAATAACCCGATTAATCCCAAAGCTAGAGATAATATTGTGTGCCTCTTCCTGGATTTAAACGGCTAAAGGCAATATCCAGTGTCTCTTCCGGTGCTTTATATACGAGTATGTAGTTTTGGACGCAAAATAATTATTGAATATTATAATAATAGCAACATTTTCTATAAAATATTTTTTTAAGTCCGATTTCTACTATTAACTAACATGATATTTAGTTATACATAAAACGATTAGCTATCAGCGGTGATTAATATTTAATTAAAATTTTGGCTATTAAAAAGTAGATGTACAAATATTTCTATCTCTCTTAAATATAATGTGAGAATTAGGAAATGCAGTGTGTCAGGACGTCATGAGCGCTTTCTTACTGCACGTTTGGAAATCTGCTTTTTTTTAAGCAGCTCCCGCGGTATTCATTTTTGTCGTTTGTTATAAATAATGCAATTAATAATTACTATTTTTATTATTTCCAGAATCAGACAGCATATGTTCAGTGGATTTCGAAACAGCCATCCAACAAGCAGGTAAAATTTGCTTCTTTAACATAATTTATACTAAATATATCTTCCCAAATATTAGCCCCTTGGGTTCATTTTGTATGTTGCGTCAGTGTATGCAGGTTGCTTGAGAGTAATCAAGTTGCTTCAAAGTAAGTTACTTCAGAGTTAGTAAGTTACTTCAAACATTCCATGCTCCTTCAGAGCGAGCATGTTGCTTCAGTGTATCTATGTTGCTTCAGAGTAATCGAGTTACTTCAGAGTAAGTAAGTTACTTCAGTGTATGCATGTTGCTTCAGAGTAATCGAGTTACTTCAGAGTAAGTAAGTTACTTCAGTGTACGCATGTTGCTTCAGTGTATGCATGTTGCTTCAGAGTAATCGAGTTACTTCAGAGAAAGTAAGTTACTTCAGTGTATGCATGTTGCTTCAGAGTAATCAAGTTGCTTCAAAGTAAGTAAGTTACTTCTGACTTTACATGCTCCTTCAGTGTATGCATGTTGCTTCAGAGTAAGGAAACTTCTCCAAAGCTGGGAACTTAATCCAGAATAAGAAAGTTGTTCAGGAGCATGTAAGTTCCTTAAGAGTAAGGAAGTATCCCCAAAATATTCAAACTACTCCATAATAATCATGTTGCCCCAGAGTGAGTAAGTTACAATACTTCAGATTTATAATTAAAGTACTCAGATTTCCCACGTAAGTTTTACATTAGATAAGTCTACATACTAGTAACACTTAACACCACCGTGATATATTAAGTGAATAAATACAAATGATAACAAGAAATCTTTCAGCCACTTTACATATTAACCACAACAGAAAGCGTCTAAATTGTAAACAAACACATTTGGGTAGTTGCTATATTGGCCTATTCTTAAAGTGCGAGGAGTGGGGTTTGCTGAAGGCTGAAAATTAAAAAGTCCGCCACGCAGGGGCTGCGTAAACTAAGCAGACTTCCCCCGTGAAGTATTACAATAGAGAAATTTCACGAGAGCCAAACAGTTACGAAAACGGCTTTTGGCGGGAAACTCATTTTCGTCCGTTACCCACCCACATTTATATATATATGTGTATGTATATATATATATATATATTTATATATATATATATATATACAGTTTTGAATGGACCTCATTTTCGTCATCTCCTAGGTAGGATCGATGACATTTGAAGAAAAATTTCGAAAATCGTGTCATGAGTGCAACCTCAATAGCTGATTTCGCTTAAGGGAAATCTGTTAAAAGGGCAAATATCTTGATTAATATTCAAAATACAGAAAATATGTGTCAAGGGGGCATTTTACAATATAACTCACTTTATAGAACACTTTATTTGTAATAAGATTGGTTCTATAACATTTTCGGATCAGACTTGTAATAACGGGGATATTTCACATTTCCGAAATTACTCCTTTTAAACCACCTCTGACAGCATTTTATTATAAAATTTACCCTTTTTGAAATAGATATTTGTGTATTTTACGGCTAAAGGATGTGTTAAATAGAAATATTCACCGATACAAACACGTTTTAGAATTTGATATTTAACAAAGAGTCCGTCATAAAAAGTATGCCTTTCCATTGGAGATTCCAAAGATATTGTCGTTGGAGAAGTACTGGAGAAGGTTATGAGGTTGAATATGGACTGAAATGATTCTTCAGTGGTCACAATTATGACTCACCATGTCTCAGAATTTTATTTATACAATTGCAGATTTTCAGGGGGAGGCACAGGAACTTGGGAAACCCTGTATATATATATATATATAATTTTCAACGGACCGCATTTTCGCTATCTCCTGACTAGGATCGATGGACATTTGACATTTTTTTTTTCTTTTCGAAAATCCCATTATGAGTACAACCTCAATAGCTGATTTCCCCTAAGGGAAATCTGCTACAAACTACCTCCCATGGTAATCCTTGCTAGTCTGATATGCTTCAAAAGACCAATCAAGACCTTATACATGACCATTACTGTTGACAACATTAGAGTAGAATATGTTCACAGGTTTTGGAAAGTTCAACTTTCTGATGCTGCTGATAGCTCTGCCTGCAGCTGGAACTACAGCATTAGTCATGGGAACTATGTCATTCGTCATTCCAATAGCTGGGTCTGATCTGGAACTAACTCCAATGACAAAGGCACTGCTCCAATCTGCCCCACATGCTGGTAAGTCATCCATATAATTTAAATAATGTCCTCTTAATACAATTATTTTCTAACAATTCAAAAATTAAATTAGAAGGCATAGGTCTGTGAAGGACCTTTAAATACAACAGTTCAATGACCATGCAACATTGCAAGATGTATGCTCAAAATATCAATCTCATAAAACATAGTATTATTTGACTGATATGGGAGCCAATACTAAATGTATTACTTTATATCAACGTAGTTAAATAGTTTTATTAATTAACTTTCTGAAGATTTCCATTAGAGTGGATAATTTAATCTATTTCTTAATATAACCTAAGTATTATCACAGAGCAGACCTACCATAAATAAAATCCGTCACGCAGGGGGTGGGTAAACTAAGCAGATTTCTCACGTGAAGTTTTAGAATAGATAAATCTAAAACATACTGGTAACACATAACACACACGTGAATACTAAGTGAATAAATATGAACAGTAACGAGAAATCTTCTATTTTAATAACCTCCCAACGGAAAGTGTCTGAATTGTAAACAAACATGTCACCCAACCAAACGGAGCTGAACAGATAAAAATATTAATACTGTTAAGGTCTTCGGGTATTTACCGTGTCTGCATTTTAGTTGCCAACGTTTCGCTAGACATGCTTCTAGCTTCCTCAGGGCTATCTCTGAGACTGAAGAGTGTGTGTTCACCTCAGGTATATATGTAGGCCTTGTCCGGTTTCCTTGGGCAGAGTCGTCCCCTCCAGGTGTCTACGGATACTTCTTCAGGTGGTCGTTAACCCGCTATACCGTCGTTTATCTTTCTTGTCCGTGGTCTCTGTGGAATCACGGGCTTCCAGAGTTTGCTGAGTCTGTATCCATCCTCCCTGTTGATGTTGAATGGGCATTTCGCGATTTCTATGGCTTCTCGAACCAGTCTTTCTTGGTATCGGTCCACCTTGGCCAGCACCTTAACCTTATAAGGGGGGGGGGTCAACATAACGTACTTGCATATAAGTCACAAAGTAGAAGTTCAATGATAACACTATTTGGTACTTAACCTTGTAATATAGCGCTTCCAAGAACTTCATTGGGGAGGGGGTGGGGATCAACAGAAAATAGTTACATGTATCTCTCTTATTTACGTGTATGTCTCTTATAATAAAGATCTCTTGAAAACAATATTTGGTATTTAAACTTCGAATAAAGTGGTTTATTATAGAACAGAGTATTGTTTATGTGACACGAGTAGGAATGGATGTTTGCTGAAGGCCGAAAATTGAAAAAAAATGGTTAATAGTCAAGACAAAGAATAAATGTATATAAAAATTTATGATAGATTTAATTTGTAATAAGATTGGTTTTATAAACTTTTTCGGTCCGGCGTATAGTAATATTTCGGATTTTTGAAGTCCTCCCACTAGACCTCCCCGTCCCACTGGTTAATTAATGAATTTGACCTTCATTTTTACAACGATTAAATATCAAGTTTGGTAAAGATCAAACAAAAATTGTGACGTCTAGAGCGCATTCGGATGGACATTTGATGGCATTTTTTGAAAATCTTGTCATGAGTACGACCTCAATCGGTGTAGCAGGTGCTGAGTAATCTAAGCAGAATTCCCACGGGCTAGTAAGAAACACAACTGTCCTGCAATAAAAAATCGATCTAGAAGCGATTTCGTTGGATGCTGAAACATGTAATGGAGAAATGAGATAAATGCATATAAGTAGGGTTACTTACTCTTCATCCTTCAAAAATCTTAAATTCGTACATTGAGGTAATATGTGAAGTATTGCTAAATTTATTATCTAAATTTGAATCTTTTATTAGGCCTTTTTTCCTTTTCCAGGGATGATCTGCGCAGCTTTCTTTTGGGGTGCACTGTCTGACTCCTACGGCCGTAAGAATCTCATAGCTGGAGGCTTCATTCTTGATTTCATCATGAACACTCTCGCTGCTGCTATACCTCACTGGATTCCTATTCTCATCTTCAAGTTTCTCTCTGGCATCATGTGAGAATTATGTGTTATTTTTCTTTTATGACTTTTAGGCAATGAATGACTTTCATGGGTGTGTGTGTGTGTGTGTGTGTGTGTGTGCGTGCGTATATGTGTGTATATATATTTGTCGTCTACTGGCATGACGGCTATTGAAAAACTGGCTACATGTGCTCCGGTTAAGATGAGTCCCGTCAGACTACTGGAGACAGCTCATTTCATTCTTCCTCCTTGGTTAACAGGGGCTTCGCTCACTTTGTAATAAATCGAATGACGAATTCTTTTTACAGGTAGCTTAAGATCTCTAAAGTCCACAATGCCAACCAAATATATATATTCGAGGGGCGATCAAAAAGTTTTGCAACTAAGGCATAAACAAACCTCAAAAACCTTAAAGAGCTAATTCTTTTTTGGTTCTTGGTAGCTTATCTATCAAGAGTAAACATGCCCAAAATGGCACTGCCTTCACAAACATGTAAATGTCCAGTGCCGAAGTGTCACACACAAATTTAATTATGTAAAGGACACTCTGCAAAAGAAATTTATGAGAGAATGTTGTATGCATGTATGGGTCGTGATTGCCCCTCTTTATCACTACAGTCACTAGTATTTTTAATGCTCAGATCCCAAACAATAATTAAAAGACAGGAAATTAACAGACGATTCGGACAACTACAGACTTTAGAAAACAAACTAGCAATATACAAGCTACTACTTAAACCAATATGGAAATACGCAATAGTAGTACAGGAAAACCTTCGAACATCAGATGCTTCCACACCTTCCAATCCAAAGTCCTGCGCGTCATAGTAGATGTTCCATATTATATCACCAACCACACCCTCCATAAAGATCTTAATATCCCATTTGTAAATGACCTAATTCCCATAAGATTCAGAATTTTCCACAGGAGGCTATCCAATCATCCAAATCCAGAAGTCCTAGCCCTTTCCAGTACCACTCATCCATATTCCCCTCCACAAGAGACAATGGCCCAGAGATCTTCTGTAGAAGTGTAAAGTGAAGTGATAGCAGTGGCTACTTTCTTATCAAGTGCCATTCCTCCTTAGTTCTTGACTTCCTTGCCATGCAGGGAGGTGCTGCTCCTCTCATTGTGGTGAAGGGGTGTAGCTTCTGTCGAGAGTGATGGAGGACGATTGTATTGTACATATCAAATTATCAAATGCATTTAAATGCAGAATGTAATATTCTTCGCAAATTAAAATAAATATCAAAAAAAAATAAAATAGTTTGTTCAATGAGTTCAAACGCTATGGTGTAAGTGTGCAAGACGAACGAAGATCCGGGAGACCAACAACCTCAACTGATGTTCATCATGCTTCTCTAGCAGAGGCCTTGATCTTGGGCAATCGTCGAATAAAGGTGTCTGAGGCATTTCGTAGGGTAGCGCTAACACAATAATACACGGCATTTTAGGAATGGCTAAGGTGTCTGCAAGACGGGTTCCCTGAAAACATTCTTTTCCAGACCGGCATCATAGCCTCTCGTCTTGCCAAGAGCTGTTAGAACACTTCAACCAGGACCCAGAAGACTTCATGACCCGATTAGTGACGTGGATGCACCAGTGGGAACCAGAGACAAAGCAGCAGCCGATCCAGTTGACGTTCAGACTCACCCTTTTAAATATAATTCAATTCCCAACGTTCAGCGAAGAAACTGATGGCAACAATTCTTTGGAATGCAATGGGTATTCCGTTGATTGATTACCTCGATATTGGCTCTACAATAACAGGTCAATATTATGCTGAGGTTATTAGAAAACTGCTTCAGGCCATCGTGGAGAAACGTCGGGGAACTGTGACTCGAGGTGTCATCTTGTTCCATGACAATGCGCCATTGCTGACGCTGCCATTCGTGACTGCAGCATTGAACAGCTCGAGCACCCACTCTAAAGCCCAGATCTAGACCCAAGTGATGTCTTCTTGTTTCCAAATTTAAAGAGGTTCATAAAAGGAACAAGATTTGATGACCTGAATTCACTGAAACCAGCAACAGATGAATGCCATATTCACAGTAAGCTGTTGTTATATCAAGAACCACTTAATTCTAAGATTAAATACCAAGTTTGGTTTTTATTGAACATTACTTTGAGAGGCACTTGTAAATGATGAATGACACGTCATGTGATGTATTCGCCAATTAAGATTTTCTTTCTTTACTCGAACATGTTTGTTTACTCTATACGATACTCGATATTTAGTCATTTCAGTCAACACTAATAATCAATCTCTGTGGTTCTGTTGCATATATATGAATGGTTGCAGGGTGAGTGGCCCTTTCTCCATATTCGCCGCCTACCTCTCGGAAGTGTTTCCTCTTAAAAAAAGAGATTTGGCAGTGGTTTCATATGGGATATTTGCTGCCATACTTCAGTGTATCCATGTTGGTAAGTGAAGGTTCATTCAATTTAGGTATAATTTCTATACTCGTAACTAAACCTGGATATTCTACAAAAAAAAAAAAAAATCATACAATTCCAGGCCTTCCTTATAACCCTCACTCCTGTTCGTAGCTAGAAATTTTAATATAGCTTAGAATCAGGGAGGTGTTTATTCTAAGTTACATACGGAGTTTCGTTGAGTTAGGTTCAGTCTTTTAAGCCATTTGAACTTGTTGACTCCCGCATTAGTTTTTAGTGTATATCTCGTTTAAACTTATTAGACAAAAACGTATAGAACAAAACGTACTCTAAATAGAAAATTAAACAAAGGTTGTTTGTGCACATTTGCCGAAAAACTAACAGGAAGCGAAATATCACTATTTTTAATTTCAGACCTTCCTTTTGTCCCCCACTCCTCTTCGTCTAAGAGAATATTTATATATCCTATAGTTTATGTTGGTTAATAGTAATATACGTACCATGTTTCATAAAATTCGGTTAAGCCATTTAGGCGTGAAAAGTTAACACACATAAACAAACAGACACCAAAGTCACAAATTGCAGATATCGTGTCTATGGCATGTAAAACGAAAAAGTACCATGAAATTTCGAGAAAAAAATCAATGTACAGACAGACGGCTCAATTCTATATATATATATATTAACGCTCTAGGGGTGGCAATTATTGCTTAATCGTTAATAAACTCTAAATATCAAGTTTAGACGTTTTATGGTAAAATAATGGTCAAGTTCGTTAACGGAATCAAACCTGGAATTGTGGGGGTTTAAAGGGAGGGGGACTCGAAAATTCAAAGTATCTCAGTTATTATGATTCGGATCGTAATATGTTATAGAACCAATCTTGTGTAACTAATGATGTTTAACAATTGTTGATTTATTCATTATTTCGTAACTCATGTATTAAGCGAGTTATTCGTACTTTCTTGAATTCTGCCTCCAGTAACCCACACTCTTTCCCCATTTGCTCATCGATTACTTGCATATAAATAGAAAATATGTGCTCTGATGTGATCACAAGCTTGTTATAACAGAATATGGGAAATCTGCTTAGTTTACGCAGCCCCTGCTTGGCCGACTTTTTAGTCACCTCTTGGGTAGGTTCGATGCTTATTTGAGGAAACTTTCTAAAAATCGCGTCATGAGGTTGTACTCGATTGCTGATTTCCCTGAATGGAAATGTGCTAAAATCTATAAAAGAATATTCCTTGTTTAAAAATAAATTAAAGTACTTAATGTTTGAAGGACATTAACCAACCATTAATAAATTAGAAATGACAGTTTCCCTGGTAGCCTGGCAATAAGGTTAAATACCTTATTTCATTGAAACACGAAAATAAATTGAACAAACACTTTTAGAATTGTTAATATTATACAGTAAGAATTGTTAACATGATTTAATTTAAACATAACCGTGATATTAAATGAGTGGTAGGTTGGTTGGAAAAACTGAGTGTAGGGAGGGTGGGGAGGCTTCCTCTGTGAAACTTCTCTGCCTCCTCAAACCACATAAACTTACATCATAGTGAACAATTTCAGCTTCTCCTTATGAATACTTTAATTTTCTGAGTTATTGCTTAAAAATCTTTTATGTTAATACTGGGAGGATTTGAAGTGAGGAGAAATGATTTTACAGGGAATGTAGCTGGGGAAATTATACAACTAAGAGGGAATGAACAGATAAAGTTATAATCACTTCTGCCCCAGCCTATACAAGATAAGATGCTACCATGTGACCCAAACATTAATAATGGAATTGACTTTTTTATTTTCCAGGTTTAGCTTTCGTGGTTATTCCTGGAAGATCTCCAGACTGGCTCCCGTTTAAATCCTGGCAGCTGTTCATCTTCTACTGTGGAATTCCTTCTCTTATTACAGGACTTTCTTGTGCTTTCTCCATCGAGTCTCCTAAATTCTTATTGGAGAAAGGGAAGAATGAAAAATCTCTTGAAATCTGTAAAACTATATACGCCTTTAATACTGGAAACTCACGTGACTCTTACCCGGTATGATTTTTTTTTTCATGATTTGGTTGTATATGTGGCATGTTTTGAAATTTATTTTCACTAACTAACAAAGTTTAATTAAATTTAAAAAAAAACATCAACTACAGGATTATGAATGAAAATGTCCACTGTTAGGGGACACAAATGCATTGACAAAAATAGGTGCAGCCACCCAGGGCAATGAACTATAATTGAATTTTGATATAAGTAAAAATAAAAAAAAAAGTTAGACAATTTTATTGAAAAAAATACAGATGGAAATTATGATGAAAATGTGCTAGAATCTAAAATCTAATCTTAGGTCCTTGATACCACTCATCACACCACTTTCTTCATCAATCTAGGGCATTGATCAGACAATATATAAAATCGTGAGTTGTGTGAAATGTCTATCAACAGTCAACCATTCATATGATAATAAATGATATTTACGTAATTATTCTACGCCAATCATATAAATGGCTGACTATTGGTAGAAATGTTGGTCTGATTAATGCCATAGACTGATGAAGAGAGTGGAGGGATGACTGGTACCTAGCACCTGGGATTAGTTTTTAGCTTTTAGTACATTTTCTTAATATTTTGTATCTGTATTTTTTTTTTTAATAAAACCGTTTAACATAAACTTCTGCTTAGTTTACGCAGGCCCTGCGTGATGGTGTTTTACTGTTAGGTGCTTGTTGCTGTATTTGCATATAGGGTTATCAGTCCTTGTCATAAAGTGGCTATGAGTCAGGTATATACGGCCGATCCTGAGTCTAGCAAGGACTACTTCCTCCCGTCTAGTACTCCTATGGCTCGATGGCCACTCCTTAAATGTTATTTGAGACTGTGGAAGTCGTTGTTTTCTTTCAGCCATTCTGAATCGGTGTCGTATAAATCTCAGTAAGTCTTCGCATAATAAGTTTGTTTGTCTGTATGTTTGTAGAGTAGTTTAGCCTGGTGGTCCGATGTAATACTAACAATAAGTCCCAGTACCTGATAAAGACTGTTTGAGCATGTGGACACGGATGAGAAGATATATCCAAGAAACAGCTCCGTTCTATGGCACATTCGCTCTGCAATCAATTTTAGTTATTTGAAAACAATTATGATTTTTAATCATAAACAATTGAATGCTTGATAAAAAATATGTATCAAAGTATATGCCTGGTAATAAACAGAATATAAACAAAAAACATGGTAGATTCTATAAGAATAAATCAAATTAATTATTTTATATTGCATCCTAAAAGTTACCCTCCTTGTTTAAATTCTCACTTACAACATGTAAGTGGGGCAAGACTGGAGGTTAGATTAAATTTGTAGTCCGCATACTGATACTGGCTAATAGTCTATCATAAGTCAGCTTATGCAGGCTGCAGGCTACTGAGGGATGGCTATCTAACAACTTCTGCCCTTGAATAGTTGCAGCCTGCATACTGATACTGGCTAATAGTCTATCATTAGTCGGCTGATGCAGGCTGCAGGCTACCGAGGGATGGCTATCTAACAACTCTGCCCTTGAATAGTTGCAGCCTGCATACTGATACTGGCTAATAGTCTATCATTAGTCAGCTTATGCAGGCTGCAGGCTACAGAGGGATGGCTATCTAACAACTTCTGCCCTTGAATAGTTGCAGCCTGCATACTGATACTGGCTAATAGTCTATCATTAGTCAGCTGATGCAGGCTGCAGGGTACCGAGGGATGGCTATCTAACAACTCTGCCCTTGAATAGTTGCAGCCTGCATACTGATACTGGCTAATAGTCTATCATTAGTCAGCTTATGCAGGCTGCAGGCTACCGAGGGATGGCTATCTAACAACTCTGCCCTTGAATAGTTGCAGCCTGCATACTGATACTGGCTAATAGTCTATCATTAGTCGGCTGATGCAGGCTGCAGGCTACCGAGGGATGGCTATCTAACAACTCTGCCCTTGAATAGTTGCAGCCTGCATACTGATACTGGCTAATAGTCTATCATTAGTCAGCTGATGCAGGCTGCAGGCTACCGAGGGATGGCTATCTAACAACTCTGCCCTTGAATAGTTGCAGCCTGCATACTGATACTGGCTAATAGTCTATCATTAGTCGGCTGATGCAGGCTGCAGGCTACCGAGGGATGGCTATCTAACAACTCTGCCCTTGAATAGTTGCAGCCTGCATACTGATACTGGCTAATAGTCTATCATTAGTCAGCTGATGCAGGCTGCAGGCTACCGAGGGATGGCTATCTAACAACTCTGCCCTTGAATAGTTGCAGCCTGCATACTGATACTGGCTAATAGTCTATCATTAGTCAGCTTATGCAGGCTGCAGGCTACAGAGGGATGGCTATCTAACAACTCTGCCCTTGAATAGTTGCAGCCTGCATACTGATACTGGCTAATAGTCTATCATTAGTCAGCTGATGCAGGCTGCAGGCTACAGAGGGATGGCTATCTAACAACTCTGCCCTTGAATAGTTGCAGCCTGCATACTGATACTGGCTAATAGTCTATCATTAGTCAGCTGATGCAGGCTGCAGGCTACCGAGGGATGGCTATCTAACAACTCTGCCCTTGAATAGTTGCAGCCTGCATACTGATACTGGCTAATAGTCTATCATTAGTCAGCTGATGCAGGCTGAAGGCTACCGAGGGATGGCTATCTAACAACTCTGCCCTTGAATAGTTGCAGCCTGCATACTGATACTGGCTAATAGTCTATCATTAGTCAGCTGATGCAGGCTGCAGGCTACCGAGGGATGGCTATCTAACAACTCTGGCCTTAAATCAAATTTTCTCCACTCTTGCCTTTATTGGTGTGAATGGAATTTTCCTCATGGTGCCTTTATTGCTGAATGGTCTGATGCAGAAGGCAATGGGAAACCACTGCATGTCCTTGCGACCCTCTTATTCCCTTGAAAATCAGGTTTTCCTGTTCACGGGATCAATTACTAGGTGTAGCCTGTAAATACAACATTCTAAAAGTACTGAATATAATTTGTTCTATTTTTTAAAGGTTAAGAACATTAGAAATCCAGTAGAATCGGAGAGAAATAAAGAAAAAACATCTGTGCTGAGGGAGATGATGGCTGCAACTTGTGCTTTAAAACCTCCCTACATAAATCGTCTGTCCATGATATTTGCAATACAGGCTGCTTCAGTCGTAACGTAAGTATTATACACAGTGTCCCAATCGCCACCTGTAGATTACATAGTTAGCAAACTTCCCTTAAGATAAATCAGCTATTGAGGTTGTACATATGACGTGAATTTCATAAAAATGGCTTCAAATGTTAAACGATCCTACTAAGGAGCTGACTATAATGAGGTGCGATCAAAACTTTATAATATATGCTAACGCTGTAAGGATGGTAGTTTTTGTTAAATCGTTACAAAACTCTTAAATATCGGGTTTTGTCCGGAGTTATGTAAACCTAAAGATCAAGTTCGTTAGCACCTGAAATGGGACTAGTGAAAGGAGAGGTACGTATATATAGGGGAGAATTTCGAAAATTCAAAATACCTCTTGTTATTATGAGCCGGTTGAATAAATTGTTTAGAATCAATCTTTTTAGAAAATTTAATTTCCTTTAAATGCTGTTATGTACATATTTTCTCTATTATTAATGTTAACCGACACATTTGGATTTTAGCAGATTTTCTTTAAGGGAGGCTATTGAGGTTTTACTCATGACGAAAAATTTCAAATGTCCATCGATCCTACCTAGTAGATGACGGAAATGAAGTCCGTTCAATAATATTTATGTATATATATATATATATATATATATATATATTTAATCGTTTTGTTTTATTTAAAAAGACAGATCAAGTTCGTTAGTGGCATAAATTGGACCAGTGGGAGGGGGGATTTTAGAAAATTCGAAATATCTCCATTGTTATAAGTTTGGTCGAAAAATTGTATAGAGCCAATCTTCTTGTAAATTAAGGGTTATATATATATATATATATATATATATATATATATATATATTATAAACATTTATTCTCTATCTTGAATATTAACCGAGATATTAGCATGTTAGATAGTATTTTCAGTTTTCACCTTCAGCAAACCCCCACTTCTACTCATGTAAAATAAACAATACTCTGTTATATAATAAACGATATTATTCGATGCTTAAATATTGTTTTCATAGTTCACTTTTATTATACGAAATACATCAAATATGTCTCCACTCAAACTCCCCCCGCTCCCGCCCCCCGATTTCAGCCGGTCCGAATTCGACCTAAGTATATTTTTATATAAAACGTTTAAATATCGAGTATTGTAACGATTAAACAAACATTGCGACCGCTAAAGCGTTAACAGCCAAATGTATATATTGTTACGTTTTTTATTACCAAAACCAGTAATAAACGTTGTTAATAAGAGTTCTTTTGGATTTCAAAATTAAATACTCGCAAGTTTCACATTTTTTATCACTGCACAATTTATTTCACAATCCACAATACACATGGTAATTATTCTTAATTACTACTCACAGTATACACTGATAGCGTCACTGTTCTTCAGATTACACAGTCCAACAATTCACTCACGGTCACTGAAATTCACAACAAGACGGCACTGCGCTGTCCAATTCCAGTTGCAATTCCAACTTACAGTATCCTAAACATATGGGTAATAATTTTTAACAATAAATCTTGAGTTAAACTCGTTATTCCGAAAATTGTGGAATCTACAGGTGTTGATACTTTGGACACGCCTTATTTATATTGTTGAGTATTTTTTTTTTTTTTTTTTTTTTTTTTTTTTTTTATGTGGCGTATCAACCACATATAATTTGCAATAATGAGTATTTACAATTTGTTTTATTTCAGAGTGAACTTATTGCTACTGTGGTTACCCGAGATGCTGACCGTCGTTGCAAATGCTGACCCTGAAATAGCAAATAAAACCAACACTCTCTGTCCTCTTCTAGTGTCTGGTCACGAAGTACAGGCTGCCACTTCACAGGTCAGCTATTGTGTTAGTTATCCTCTTACAGCTGAGGCAATACTGTGCCAGTTGTGCACAATGGTGACATTAATTCGTCCACGCCTGCGTTATTTGGGCTGTATGGTCGCTAGACAGCACTGGTTGCCATGCACGAAGTTGGTTCGTCCTTTGGCCACTCTTCCCATTCCCTCCGTAGATTGTTATTTTTATTCTCTCTCCTCCTCATTGTAACCCTATTTGAGTACATGTTTCATTGCCACATGGCATATTACATGTATGGTTATGTTGAAATAAATGTTTCCAATATATAATATTTAATGGGTTAATACCATAATCAAATATAATGAAAAAATAAAATAAAATAAAAAAAATAAAATATAACAATAAAAATAAATAAATAAAACAATAAAAATAAATAAATAAAATAAAATAAAAATAAATAAATAAAATAAAATAAAAATAAATAAATAAAATAAAATAAAAATAAATAAATAAATAAAATATATAATAAAATAAAAAAAATAAAATAAATAAATAAAATAAAATAAAATAATAAAAAAAAATACATAAAACATAATAAAAATAAATAAATAAAATAAAATAATAAAAATAAATACATAAAATAAAATAAATAAAATAAAATAAAATAAATAAATAAAAAAATAATAAAATTAAATAAATCAATAAAAATATAATAAAAATAAGTAAATTAATAAATAAATAAATAAAATAAAAATAAATAAATAAATAAAATAAAATAATAAAATATATAATAAAATAAAATAATAAAAATAAATAAATAAAATATAAAAATGAATAAATAACATAAAATAATAAAAATAAATAAATGAAATTATAAAAATAAATAAATATGGAAGATATTCACATGACTGATTATATAAGCAGCAGTTCAAAATAAATAACAGTACATATAATTTCTACAACCATTTTATCAGCTGGCGGTGCCCACGATATTGCTTTTTGTTAATCTGTGCTTTACGTTGCAGTTGGGTGGTCATATCACACACAATATGTAGTTGTGTTATTTCGAATAGTATTCTATTCCAGGACGCGGAACTAGTCTGGCACTAAAATGAGTGAAATAAAGTTGAATTTTTGTGTATTTTAATCTTCTGACATATAATCTATGAATTGAACACAACAAACTTTATTTTTATTTATTTATTTTTTTTGTATTCCTTCCAGCTACTTAAATACTATATTCACAGCTCTGAGTTTTCTACCAAATCTCTAAGTCGTCATCTTACTTCAATTGATTCTGTTAGAGATCTAATATAGTTATAAGACTACACGGAGTTAATTAGTATTTTCCTTACAGTATTTTGGAAAGATGGAACACACATATCAATTTATACTTATTAAATGAACCATATCATTTCGAGTAGTTAAAATCAGTTTAATCAAAATTAATTTACTTTCAATTTCAGGTCGTTTCAACCGAGAAAGTTTATTATGATATGTTCATACTTCAGGCTTGTAACTTGTTGACTCAGTTCATTTTCACTTTTGCAGTGAATTACGTCGGGAAGAAAAGTATAATCAGTAAGTATTCACGCATTCCTTTTCATAGCTGTGTTGTTAGTTGCATAGACTTCAAGTTTATTTAATATTTCCACTTCGGATATATACTACGGTTATACAACTGTAAATAATTTTATTTATTAAGGTAATCAAAATACAAGAAAAATGTTTAAAATGCTAGTTGCTACTTTGGGAATTGATTAATATTTATTTATTTTAACGTTCTCTATGTCTTTTTTTTTTTAAATACCTCAAGGCAGATTTTTTAAAATAATTATATTATACATTTTTGATAGATTGGCACAAAAATAAAATAAAACAGAAGCGATTTTTTCTATTTATGCTAAATAGCTAACTATAAAATCGTTTACATTAATTTTCAAAGATATAACAAAATACTTAAAGATTTAGTTTATAAAACTACAGAAAAGAGGCATATCAATAGTTTATTTTCTACTGAAAGCAAATTTTCTTTTTTATTACATGGGAAAAAATATTCTGTAAATCAAACTTTTCTTTACAGTTTTTTTTAGTTGTTTGTTTTTGTAAAAATGTTCCACAACATTTGACTCAAAAACTACAATTGAAATATGACAAAAATAACACCATCCTCTTCCATTTTTTATCTCAATATTTGAAATATAAAACGTTATGGGAGAGGAAATTAATAACGCTATTCGATTAAAACTTATATATTTTTATATTATTTGTAAGCAGCACATTTTATAAAACGTGTTTATTTAATATTAATTTTTATCTTCATATTTAAGGAAAACAATTATACCATTCACAAAACTTTAATCTTAAATTCTTGAATAAAAATAACTACTTACAATTACATTACATATTAAAATTGATAATCAAAGTCAATGTCAAGTATTAACCTACAATATTAATTGAAACTTACGATATTTGATTACTAGAAACGTATAAAGTTCGTCACGCAGGGGCTGCGTAAACTAAGCAGATTTCCCAAATGCTGGTATAACACATCTGATCTCATATCAACACGTATTCTCTATTTGTATGCAAAACCGATGAGTAGTTGTGGACGGGGATTACTGAAGGCAAAAAACAAGAAATTACGAGTAGCTCGCTTAATACTTAAGTTATCAAAAATGTACAGAGCAACAATTGTAAAAAAGGTTAACAAGTTTGGTTCTATTACATCTTATGATCAACTCATAACAACGAAGATATTTTGAATATTTCAAGCCCGCCCCATTCAAAGCCATCACTATTCTACGTCCGATTTCAGCCAATAATAAATATGAGCTTTGGTGTTTACCGAAACGGCTAAATATTGAGTATGGTATAAATCAAAAAATCAGTTTCGATTAAATTACAATAGTATATTTCATTACAAGGGCGGAAAGTGACTGTTTCCTATGCGAGATCGTGTTTTACGGCCGAGGCTGGAAATTAGATCGAGCATTGGAAACTCACTTTCCGCCCGAGTTATGAACGATACTTTACATCACGAGGCAAAAAATGCAAAATATAATTTAAACTCGTAATTATTAAGTATTATCATATTAAATGATTTGTTTTGCATTCTGTAGTATCGATTATTTCTGAACAGCTGATTTAGAGCAGTAACCTGATACAAGTAACATAACTTTAATAACTCTTTCAAACACAATTCTTTATTATTTGAAATAAATTTATAACAAATTCAAACATTTACAACAATAATCATAAATAAATAAAGCTATCAAATTTTTTTAAAACAAAATTAAGAAAATCATATATTATTCCAATCACAACAAACAACAAAATTAGGATGTTGTGAAGATTATGGTATGTTGTTGGTAGGTTATAAGCATGGTTGTGAAAGGTTATAAGCATAGTTATAAAACAACTAGTGATGATTGTGAAGTAGTGCAGTTATAAACAAGTGCAGGTTATAAACAAGGAAGGTAATTATTATTATATTTAAATTTTAAAATATATTGATTATTTCCACCAATAATTCATTCACATTTCAATTTATTTTGTTAAAATAAATTCTTACAATGTTAAGAAACATTTAAAAGCATTTAATTTCCAACTTCGAATTTTTTTTTAATTTATATTAATTACTAATTAAGAAGGCAATTCACTTTCTTCACTTGTGAAGAAAGTGATTACTTTCTTCACTCTATTGCAAAATGTTTCACTTTCTTCACTCATTTCAGTTTAGTAATGTTACCATTATTCAACGATTACAGAAAAAATATATTAATTGTTGGCGTCATCACATGGCGTATTTGCTTTTGTCTCACAAAGTAATAGCTAAATGAAAACATTATTTGGCATTTAACCTTGGAACGAAGTGGTTCATGATATAACAGTTTATAGTTGATACTGCATTTTACTGATGGCCGAAAACAAAAATATGGGAATATGTCGGTTAATATTCAATATAGAGAAAATATGTATATGACAACATTTATAGAACATTGCATTTGCTAAGGATTGACTATATACAATTTTGAACGGACCTTATTTTCGTCATCTCCTGGATAGGATCGATGGATATTTGAAGAACAGTTTTCGAAAGTCCCATCATGAGTACAATCTCAATAGCTGATTTCCCCTAAGGATTGTATAGGATGATATTGATTTAAAACGTACCTCAATCAAAAATAATGATAAATCAATAGTAAATATTGTCAATTATGCTGGTCGATTTGAAACCGAAATGTACTATTCGAAAGGAGACAGGAAAATGAAGGGATTATTGTGACTGCAGTGAGTTGCAGCCCGGAGCTACTGCACCAAGAAGGAAATGCAAGTGCATCCAACCTCATCCGAGGCCTCTCAAGCACCTCCTACTGAAGAGGTTTACATGGACTTTTAGCAGATTTCCCTTAGGGGAAATAAGCTATTGAGGTCGTACTCATGACGCAATTTTCGAAATTTGTCTTCAAATGTCCATCGATCCTACCCAGGAGATGACGAAAATGTGGTCCGTTCAAAACTCTGTGTGTGTATATATGTATGTATATATATATATATATATATATATATATATATATATATATATATACACACACACACACACACACACACATATATATATCTGTTACCGCTCTAGCGGTCGCAATTATTGTTTAATCGTTACCAAACTCGACATTTAGTCGTTTTATGTAAAAAGAAAGATCAAGTTTGTTAACGGCTGCAATCAGACCAGGGGAGGGGGGTTTAGAGGGGCGAATTTTGAAAATTCCAAATATCTCCATAACTATACGTTGGATCGAAAAAATGTATAGAATCAATCTTATAGAAAATTAAATGTACAATAAATATTGTGTACATTTATACCCAATCTTGAATATTAACCGAGATATTTTCATTTTTCATTTTTCAGCCTTCAGCAAACCCCCACTTCTACTCATGTTACGAAAACAGTACTCGGTTATGTAATAAACCACATCATTCGAAGCTTGGATACCTAATATTGTTTTCAAGAGACATTTATTATACGAGATACATGCAAATATGTTCTGGTGACCCCCCTCCCTTCTTAAATTTTTGGACTACATAAATTTGATTGATTGAGAGAAAAATTATTTTGATTCATTATAAATTACAGTACTAGATATAGTAAATAGTTTTCAATCAAATTAACACGTTACATTCAGGTATATTACAGTAATTGTTTTTTTTCCGGTAAGAAGTTGGCAGAACTGTTTGTTTACATTTCAGAAGCTTTCAGTCGGGAAATTTCTTATTATTGTTTGTATTTATTCAATTAATATTCACGGTGGTGTAGTGTTACCGGTATGTAGATTTTCCTATTGTTAAACTTCACGCGGGGAATCTGCATAGTTTACGCAGCCCCTGCGTGACGGACTTTTTATTAAGGAAGAAATAAATAATAAATGTCGAGTTGAGATCATAGCGCGACATTTACATGTTCGAGGGAAATTTGCTTAGTATACTCAGCAGCTGCGTGATCGACTTTCATTAATATTGGATACTTTTTCAGTGGCTGTTGGAGGCGTTGGCATGGTGTGTGTTATCACCATTCCGTACATAGACAACAAATATATCTTCATACCTTCTGCAATAACAGCTTCAATTGAGAATGTAGTGTTCTTCGCACTCCTTGGTCTCATAGTAAAGATATTCCCAACTAGCATTAGGTAAGTTCCACATAACAACCTATTTCTCTGCTTTGTGAATCCATTTCCAAAGTTATTATCCATGAAGTTCATTTAAATTCTACACTAATCATAATGGCATAATTGATGGATGCCTACAATTCCTTCTGGTGACTTGGTCTGTTCTTCTAGACTTTAGGCTGCTATGGACTGATATATGAGGCCGGGATTTCTTGTTCTGAAAATGCTAATTAAATGTTTATAATGCCATTTGGTAATACAAAAAATAATGATATTCAATGACCACTCTCGATGTCCTTGGATCGCTTTGGTACAGCTGGCTTGGCCTGACGTTGATCTCGTTGGAATTACGTGGCGGGAGGTATAGCACTGTTCCCTTCAAACCGGCAAAACTCAAATATATTGTCTGTGCTAGCTGTGGTAGTCACATTGGTGTCTTGGAGAATGCGGACGAAATCCGAACAGCATAGGACGATGGAGAGATACGAAACACAGGTACTGCATTAACTGTTTGTTAATTATAAAACTTTGAACAAGGGAGCACTATCGGATCACTAGGCTGAACACTATACAATGAGATCAGCTAAGCCGTACATACCGATTGTCGAGACAAGAAACCAAAGCCTGGTAAGAGAAAAATTCTGGAAGCCATATCCAAAAACCTGAAGAATATAGTTCATTTTAAAATATGCACGAGGAATTTAAATGTCTATTATACCGAAGTGTTAAAGAAATTAAAATAAATTTGCTAGATAAACGTAAAGATGGTTTGGGGTGGTATATATTCATTATTCTTAAGTGATTTAGTTGTTTGGCTGTGTAAATATCAAATAACTATTAACCTTTTAATCAAAATTTTATTTATTTTATATTAAAAATACGATATCATATTTACAAATTATAGTAAATATGATATGGGATGTTTATTATATTTATTCATATGATTACATTTAATAAAGGCTTAGGACTTATTAGAGTTATCGACCCTACTTTGTTAAAGATTAGATATTGTTGACAAATTAAGTTATTTTTTATTCTCCTAAGGAGATTCATGGTTATACTGACTTACAAGGGGAGTGCACCCCCCCCCCCGATTTGAACGCGGCTTTTTCAGTTTGTAGTACCTAATAAAAAACGTGTTAAGGTAAGTGTTTCAAAGGGAATCGGTAGCTGAGTGGTAGCGTCTTCTCTTTGTAACCACTAGGTCTCGAGATCGAATCTCGCCGGGGGAGGGGGTCACTGACGTATATTTCTATCATCAAGTTAAACATTTTGTCAAGCATCTCCTAAATTACTCGTATTTGACAGAATCGCAAAATATCATCTCGAGAGGATTGTATTAAAATTGATTCTATTTTGGAACACACTTTTAACTTGATGATAGAAATATACGTCAGTGACCCAAGGCCAAGCACAATGAAAATATAGCTCTAAATAATAAAACTCTTATTTTTTTTTTTTTTTTTTTTTTTTTTTTTTTTTTTTTTTTTTTTTTTTTTTTACTTCCTTTAACAATACCTCAAGACTTTCAGACAATCTTTAACATTTTATTTAGACGAACGCGAGAGAAGTGCGTTCTATCGCATTAACCGAATTTGTTGTTTTTCATTGGGTACTGGCCACTGAAGAAGTTTCGTTCAAATCGGTGAAGGAAGGCCCGTGCACTCTCCTTGTTAGAGGAATAATTTTAAATATTGGTTAGTACTCTTAGTTTCTAAGAAGATTTTGGATTGCCTCAATGGATGAGAGACAAAAATTATGAATTTACAATGTATATTTTTGGCAGTGTAAATGCAAAGGCGAAACGTCTGCCAGTTGAAAATGATACAGAGGGTTAAGGTAATTATTTTTTGTTGCACAAAAGACCTTTTATTTATTTTCAAACAAAGAATGTCTTAGTAATAGATTTGGCACATTCGGGCAGAGCGTTTAAAGAGTTTTACTCCTGATTGGGTTTATTCGAAAATGATTGGCTTTATTCGAAATATCTATACTTGTGTTAGGGCACAAAGGTAAAGAGGAGATTATCGATTACCTTTTAACCCATTAGTGCCCACGAGCAGCTTTAGCTGCATCAGTTTTTGAAAATCCACCAGTAGTGTTGACGTTGTTATTTTTCTAAGTAATTTGGCTTAAAGTGAAGGGGGGACATTCCTTGAGACAATAGGGGTGAGAGGTGGGGTACCTGTAACAAAGAAAAGGAGCTGTGACTACCTGTTTCACCCTTTTCCCATCTTAGGTCAGTCCTCACTCAATCCTCCTGCTGGAAAGAGGTAAGTTGTACTTGTAATCATTATTATTTTGAAATTTGGATTATATATATTTTGTCTCTAATATTGGTAGTTAATATGTGTAAAATATGAAGAAGAAAAAAAAAAAAAAAACTAGCCCAAATTTGATGTTGAAATTTTGCATGCGTCTAAGCTGCTCGTGGGCACATAGTGTACTAATTATTTTCATATTTCTTTTTCAGACTAGAAAATTCTTTAGCAATTGCTGCTCAATAATATTGAATTATTGGTATACTATTGTTATCAGGTTATCATACTCTTCCAAAAAGATGTTTATTTTGGAGTACAGATGAAGATTGCAGTGTCCCATTTGTTAGTAATGCTAAGAGACGTAATAGGTTAGACGATATTCTGAGATATCTCCATTGTGTGATAATTCTAAAATAGTTCCAGGAACTGACAAGCTATTCAAAATTAGACCTTTATTTGAATATTGAACAAAAATTTTAAAACCATTCCACATAACAACACTAAGGGAGAATCGGGTTTCCACTAATTACTGCCTTACTGACCCAAAAAACAGCGTAGGGGACTGTTCAAATTGCCACTAACGGGGATTTACTAATTATAAGATGGAATGATAATGCAGTTGTCACGGTAATGACTAATACCATTCAAGGAGAAAATAAAACAGCAACAAGGTACTCATCCAAACAAAAAAAAAATTAGTATTCCTATTCGTATCGCATTATATGAATACAACCAACATATGGGGGGAGTCGATCTAAATGATCAGTTTGTATCAACATATCGGACTACAATAAGAACTAAGAAAATGGTGGTGGCCATTTTTGGCTGGGCAGTTGATGTAAGCTGTGTGCAAGGTCGACGATATATTACGACGAGAGGTCGTAATATATTTGTTGAAACATTTTGGGGATACCAGAACTGGGCGAGGTTTTAGAAAATCGTATACAGCTCTTGACAGTATTCGAAAAGATAGGACAGATCATTTGATTATAAAAGGTATTTCCAAAAATAAACTATGTGTCCAATGCAAGAGAAGAAAACCATATACCTCTGCAGAAAATGCAGAGTTTCGCTTCACCCTGAGTGTTTTTGCCCCTTATCATGAGTAGAAGAATGGGCGAAAAATGTATATATGCAATTTGTTATATTTTACCTCCTTCGGTTATTGGTTTATATATATTTTTTTATGTGATTTATAATTTATTTATCCATATTTGATTGTTTTATTATTATGTAGAGTATTTGTTTTCATTATTAGATGGAGAATTTGTTTATATTATTAGATAGAGTATTTGTTTCAGGTTATTTATTTATATATATTTTTTATGTGATTTATTATTTTTTTATACATATTTCATTGATTTACTATTAGACGGAATATATATTATTTGCTTATACATATTTGATTGTTTTATTATTAGATAAAGTATTGTTTTATTATTAGATAGATTATTTGTTTCACCTTAGTTTTGTTCCAAAAACATCTGAAAATTATTACATTGTATTATTTGAGTTTCTTACACAATGAAAGTGTTTTAAAAATTATATTGTTTTAATGAAAATCCTAAAATGCTTTTTAATGAGGCAATAAATGCAGGTAGTTCCAATCGAGTGCACCAAGTGCCCACGAGCATCTTTAGCTGCAGCCTGATATTCAGCACTTCCCTTACCATAATTTTTTTTTAATTATTTTTCCCATTGTCTATAAAGTAAAACAATAGTAAAAAATAAAAAAAAAATAAAATCTATCGATTGGGCACTAATGGGTTAATAAAATGACATTGAATATAAAAGTAAATGTTAATATTTCTGTTTTCAGGGCGACTAGTGTAAGCCTGACGATGATGGTAGGCCGAATAGGTGTTCTTGTAGCGAATTTCTTCATGGCTAATCTCATGTTCTCATACTGCGAGTATATATTCTACTTCCTCGCCATACTCTGCTTCAGTAAGTTGAATACTTGGTATTCTATTAATTCAATTATATTAAAAAGGCAGGGGCTGCATAAACTAAGCAGATATCCCACGTATTTGCATTTATCTCAAAAAGTAAAAGTTCAACGAGAACAATATGAGGTATGTGCTTCATAATATAACAGCTTATTGTTCATATGAAATGGGTGGGGGGGGTGGGTTAACTAGAGCCCGAAAACTATAAAAGTCCGTCACGCAGGGGCTACGTAAACTAAGCACATTTTCCACGTGAAGTTTTATAATAGAGAAATTTCACAAGAGCCGAACAGTTACGAAAATGGCCGAACTAGCTTTTGGTGGGAAACTCACTCTCGTCCGTTATCCGCCCACATTTAATAAAAATTCAAATATCTCGGTTAATATTCAAGATAGAGAATAAACTTATATAACAACATAAATAGTAAATTCAATTTGCAATAAGATTGATTCTATACAATTTTTCGATCCGACGTGTAGTAACGGGGTATTTCGAATTTTCAAAAATCCTCCCCTTTAACCCCCCCCCCCACTTCAACCATTCACGAAATTGATCTGTCTTTTTACATAAAACGTTTAAATATCGAGTTTGGTAACGATCAAACAAAAATTGCCACCTGTAGAGCGTTAACAGACAAATATACATATAATTTTGAACAGACATCATTTTTGTCATCTCCTGGGTGGGATCGACGGACATTGGAAGAAAATTTTCGAATATCGCGTAATGAATACGACGAAAATGCAAATATCTCCGTTAATAATCAAGATAGTTAAAATACTTACATAACAACAGTTATAGAACATTACATTTGCAATAATATTGGTTTTATACAATTTTTCGATACGACGCTTATTATCGGAGATATTACGAATTTACGAAATACATCCCCTCTATCCCCTCCCCCTACCACTTGACAGATTTCAGCCATTAACGAACTTGATCTTTCTTTTTGCACAAAACGATTAAATGTCCAGTTTGGTAACGGTTTAACCCGAATTTCGATCGTTAGAGCGGTAACAGACAAATATTTGAACGGATCTCATGTTCGTCATTTACTAGGTAAGATCGATGGATATTTGAAGAAAATTTTCAATAATTGCATCATGAGTACAACCTCAGTAGCTGTTTAACCCTCGGTCGGGCTCGTCAAGAATATTACGTCTTCTGGCGCGTGTATCTCAGAGATCATCCTCAACCGTTTTTACGGAAATACAGTTTTTTAATATATATTTTGCACTAAAATGTTCAGTGTGTAATGAGAACAGAAAATATAACTTCATTCAAAAATAAGTAGCACGAAATCACTTTTAGATAAGACTTATTAAAAATCATCTAAATTTTAATGTACAAATCCTTTTTAAAATAGCAGTTTAATTATTATTTCTTTTGCAGAGCTGTATTACAATTAGGACAAAGCATGGAACTATGTTGTAAACAAGTTTTGGTTTTGCAATTCTCACAAGAGTATTTAGTAAACCTACATTTCTTTTTAATTTCGCATGTTTCACATCATTTTCTTTTGTTCATTGTAGCGGAATGATTTTTTTATGCTGTTTTTGTACTTGAGTTCAATGTATGGTCCAAAGAGTCTCTGTACTCTTCAAATTTCGTCCTTAGCTGGGTTGGTTAACGTCTGCTGTTGCCACTGCGTCGTACAATATTTTCTTGTACAAGTTTTTTTGAAAGCTCATGTATGATCAAAATAATAGAAAAATAGGTTGATATGATTCCATTTAACAAAGGGAAACTTAAATGATGTATATATTTATGAAATACCGATTTCAAAAAAACTTCCGAGATCGGGCGCGTGGTATCTAGGAGATTAAACTGAATGACAGGTGAAACACACGACTCCATCGAACAAAGTGACACAACTGACCTTGAGGGGGAGACCTATAAAGCACATAACTCGAAGCACTACACCACCACTCTCTGCTAGGAGGAGTGGCAAATATTTCTCTAGAAACTGTGTATCTGAGAGATCACGCGCCTGACGGAGGATTAAATATCGAGTTTTTTCCCCGAAATATCGACTTCATCTCCTGTGTATGATTGGTGGCCATATAAGGAAATCTTTCGAAAACTGAGAGATGATTACGACAATTTCAATTACTTTTAACAAAAAGAAATAGATTGCTACATCTAGTTGTTTGTTTCTAATTTTGTTGTTGCTTTCATCTTCTTTCTCCAGGTGTTCTCGTTATCAGCGGTTTGCTCAACACCAAACCAATCGGAATTCAAAGCAAAGATGAAGGCAATAATCACGGATGGCTGTAAACTTTTTATTTATTTCAATTTATAATTTGAATATGATGTAAATAAGTTATTGTGTATATTATTATTGTATATAATGGTCCCAATAAAGTACATTTCCCTATTTTTGTTTCTGATGTATTATGTTTTTTCCTACCATACTCTTTGACTGAATTACCGTACATGACCGTAGCCAGAACGTATATAGACCGCGTATTACACTACTTGAAACATAACAACATTTTCGAAAAATTATAATGTAGGACAATAATCACAATATATGCAAACTGCAAAATGAGCATACTTGCATAAATATGATAAACTGATCGTAGGAGTCTATCTGATATGTCGCTCAATGGCCCAAGTTGCCACATGCGATTACTACAAGAATAATAATAAACTAAGCAAATTTCCCTGGAATATGATACGCTGATGTTCTCTTCTCACCATCTATTCACTATTTTTCTCCTAGTAAGAACCCTCTGTAAGCAGGAATTAAAATGTTAGTTGAGTTTCATGACTGAGGTAGGGGAGGGTAATAGTGGGTAGTCGGGGGCAAAGCGGGTAGCTCCTCTTAGCAGTTGTGTGTACTGCAGTCGGGCTGATAACGGAGGAACTACAGTGTAGGGGAGAGTAGGGTAATAGCGGGGGTAGTCGGGAGCAAAGCGGGTAGCTCCTCTTAGCCGTTGTGTGTACTGCAGTCGGGCTGATAACGGAGGAACTACAGTGTAGGGGAGAGTAGGGTAATAGCGGGGGTAGTCGGGAGCAAAGCTGGTAGCTCCTCTTAGCCGTTGTGTGTACTGCAGTCGGGCTGATAACGGAGGAACTACAGTGTAGGGGAGAGAGTAGGGTAATAGCGTGGGTAGACGGGAGCAAAGCGGGTAGCTCCTCTTAGCCGTTGTGTGTACTGCAGTCGGGCTGATAACGGAGCAACTACAGTGTAGGGGAGAGTAGGGTAATAGCGGGGGTAGTCGGGAGCAATGTGGGTAGCTCCTCTTAGCCATTGAGTGTACAGCACTAGGCCTGAAAACGTAGCAACTACAGTGTAGGGAGAGTAGGTAATAGCGGGGGTAGCCGGGAGCAATGGGGGTAGCTCCTCTTCGCCGTGGTGTGTACTGCAGTCGGGCTGATAACGGAGCAACTACAGTGTAGGGGAGAGTAGGGTAATAGCGGGGGTAGTCGGGAGCAAAGTGGGTAGCTCCTCTTAGCCGTTGTGTGTACTGCAGTCGGGCTGATAACGGAGCAACTACAGTGTAGGGGAGAGTAGGGTAATAGCGGGGGTAGTCGGGAGCAATGTGGGTAGCTCCTCTTAGCCGTTGTGTGTACTGCAGTCGGGCTGATAACGGAGCAACTACAGTGTAGGGGAGAGTAGGGTAATAGCGGGGGTAGTCGGGAGCAATGCGGGTAGCTCCTCTTAGCCGTTGTGTGTACTGCAGTCGGGCTGATAACGGAGGAACTACAGTGTAGGGGAGAGTAGGGTAATAGCGGGGGTAGTCGGGAGCAAAGTGGGTAGCTCCTCTTAGCCGTTGTGTGTACTGCAGTCGGGCTGATAACGGAGGAACTACAGTGTAGGGGAGAGTAGGGTAATAGCGGGGGTAGTCGGGAGCAATGTGGGTAGCTCCTCTTAGCCGTTGTGTGTACTGCAGTCGGGCTGATAACGGAGCAACTACAGTGTAGGGGAGAGTAGGGTAATAGCGCGGGTAGTCGGGAGCAAAGCGGGTAGCTCCTCTAAGCCGTTGTGTGTACTGCAGTCGGGCTGATAGCGGATGAACTACAGTGTAAGGGAGAGTAGGGATAATAGCGAGGGTAGTCGGGGGCAAAGTGGGTAGCTCCTCATAGCCGATGTGTGTACTGCAGTCGGGCTGATAACAGAGGAACTACAGTTGTGGTGAGAGTTGGTTTATCGTGGGTAGTCGGGGGCAAAGAGGGTAGCTCCTCTTAGCAGTTGTGTGTACTGCAGTCGGGCTGATAACGGAGCAACTACAGTGTAGGGGAGAGTAGGGTAATAGCGCGGGTAGTCGGGAGCAAAGCGGGTAGCTCCTCTTAGCCGTTGTGTGTACTGCAGTCGGGCTGATAACGGAGGAACTACAGTGTAGGGGAGAGTAGGGTAATAGCGCGGGTAGTCGGGAGCAAAGCGGGTAGCTCCTATTAGCCGTTGTGTGTACTGCAGTCGGGCTGATAACGGAGCAACTACAGTGTAGGGGAGAGTAGGGTAATAGGGCGGGTAGTCGGGAGCAAAGCGGGTAGCTCCTCTTAGCCGATGTGTGTACTGCAGTTGGGCTGATAACGGAGCAACTACAGTGTAGGGGAGAGTAGGGTAATAGCGGGTAGTCGGGAGCAAAGCGGGTAGCTCCTCTTAGCCGTTGTGTGTACTGCAGTCGGGCTGATAACGGAGGAACTACAGAGGAGGGGAGAGTAGGGTAATAGCGGGTAGTCGGGAGCAAAGCGGGTACCTCCTCTTAGCCGTTGTGTGTACTGCAGTCGGGCTGATAACGGAGGAACTACAGTGTAGGGGAGAGTAGGGTAATAGCGCGGGGAGTCGGGAGCAAAGCTGGTAGCTACTGTTAGCCAGTGTGTGTACTTCAGTAGGGCTGATAACGGAGCAACTACAGTGTAGGGGAGAGTAGGGTAATAGTGGGTAGTCGGGGGCAAAGCGGGTAGCTCCTCTTAGCAGTTGTGTGTACTGCAGTCGGGCTGATAACGGAGGAACTACAGTGTAGGGGAGAGTAGGGTAATAGCGCGGGTAGTCGGGAGCAAAGCGGGTAGCTCCTCTTAGCCGTTGTGTGTACTGCAGTCGGGCTGATAACGGAGGAAGTACAGTGTAGAGGAGTGAGGTGTAAAAGCGCCGGTCGTCGGGAGCTAAGCGGGTAGCTCCTCTTAGCCGTTGTGTGTACTGCAGTCGGGCTGATAACGGAGCAACTACAGTGTAGGGGAGAGTAGGGTAATAGCGCGGGTAGTCGGGAGCAAAGCGGGTAGCTCCTCTTAGCCGTTGTGTGTACTGCAGTCGGGCTGATAACGGAGGAACTACAGTGTAGGGGAGAGTAGGGTAATAGCGCGGGTAGTCGGGAGCAAAGCTGGTAGCTCCTCTTAGCCGATGTGTGTACTGCAGTCGGGCTGATAACGGAGGAACTACAGTGTAGGGGAGAGTAGGGTAATAGCGGGTAGTCGGGAGCAAAGCGGGTAGCTCCTCTTAGCCGTTGTGTGTACTGCAGTCGGGCTGATAACGGAGCAACTACAGTGTAGGTGAGAGGAGAGTAATAGCGGGTAGTCGGGAGCAAAGCGGGTAGCTCCTCTTAGCCGTTGTGTGTACTGCAGTCGGGCTGATAACGGAGGAACTACAGTGTAGGGGAGAGTAGGGTAATAGCGCGGGTAGTCGGGAGCAAAGCTGGTAGCTCCTCTTAGCCGATGTGTGTACTGCAGTCGGGCTGATAACGGAGCAACTACAGTGTAGGGGAGAGTAGGGTAATAGTGGGTAGTCGGGGGCAAAGCGGGTAGCTCCTCTTAGCAGT
The DNA here is from genome assembly GCA_019009955.1 of Riptortus pedestris. Taxonomy (NCBI): domain Eukaryota; kingdom Metazoa; phylum Arthropoda; class Insecta; order Hemiptera; family Alydidae; genus Riptortus; species Riptortus pedestris. The sequence goes on from CM032231.1 coordinate 12,220,716, forward strand.
TGTGTGTACTGCAGTCGGGCTGATAACGGAGCAACTACAGTGTAGGGGAGAGTAGGGTAATAGCGCGGGTAGTCGGGAGCAAAGCGGGTAGCTCCTCTTAGCCGTTGTGTGTACTGCAGTCGGGCTGATAACGGAGGAACTACAGTGTAGGGGAGAGTAGGGTAATAGCGCGGGTAGTCGGGAGCAAAGCGGGTAGCTCCTCTTAGCCGTTGTGTGTACTGCAGTCGGGCTGATAACGGAGGAACTACAGTGTAGGGGAGAGTAGGGTAATAGCGGGTAGTCGGGAGCAAAGCGGGTAGCTCCTCTTAGCCGTTGTGTGTACTGCAGTCGGGCTGATAACGGAGGAACTACAGTGTAGGGGAGAGTAGGGTAATAGCGCGGGTAGTCGGGAGCAAAGCGGGTAGCTCCTCTTAGCCGTTGTGTGTACTGCAGTCGGGCTGATAACGGAGGAACTACAATCCATCTTTGAAGAAGAAGCAGCGGCCATTACGCCAAATCGTTAGTCCTGCTTGTTTTGTGCCAGTGACAATAATTCAATTTTCGTGGAACCTGCTTATGATTTTGGTGGAAAAGGTTTTTGATTGTACTGCGCTCCTATTCCATTTAGAATACAAGCATGTAGCTCCCTTAGTACAAGTTTTAATTACCTTTATTTCAGCACTAAGTGATTGTCCTTAGCATTTGATACGCCCGAATGACGCAATGTTTTATTTAAACTTTACGCGTGGGGCAAAACCGGGTAGTAGCTATGCCACGATTTTCGAAACATGAAAAGTATAATTTTACCTAATTTTGTTTAATTATTTCAATGTAAAAGCACCTATATTGACAAACACTATGATAAATCTTGCAACTATGAATTTACTTTTTGAAATATATAATAGTTTTGAATTAGCTAAAAAGATTAATGTTGTTATTTGTTTATCTTTTTTTGTATTGTTCCCAAAAGAGGGTGGCGTTTATTTTAATGCATCAAACAACATGTTTTATTAACAAAAAAGCATTAATTTTATTTAAAATGTTTATTTTTTTTATTTTCCCACAAGAAAAACATATGTATCCGGTTTTTCCCTACTAGTGGGGTAAAACCAGGCAAAATGACTTTTTACAAAAAAAGTAGGGGAAATATTTTTACAAATTTAGATTTTGTTTTGTTTTTGAACAGATAAGCAGACTTTATATTAACAAAACTTTACTTATTTTTGGTAAAAATTGTGGTTTCTGGAAGCCTTCAAACCTTGGCTACCCGGTGTTGTCCCCCTTTCCCCTATTTATCAAATCCTAAGATGCTTTTCTTGGACTTAAATACTTTTATAGGTCTCAGTAAGGATAAGGTCTCATTAAAAAGTCTTTCAAGAAATTATCAGTTAAGGAGAATAAAGGAGTCAGTCACATTAAATGAAACATGTACACAAATTAAAATCTTTATTATAGACAATTAACAATGAATTGTTTTATGGCGAGTCTTATTGACACAATTTCATCATTCATCATTTTATATTTGTAGTAATAAGTATATACATATGTGCATATACCCTTTATAAGTCTACGCACGCAAATCTTCCTAAATCAAGCAAATTTGTTACATATCCAATAACTGAAAACAGTGTTCACAATCTTCCGCTCCCAAAATTCTTTCAATAACTCTTACAAACACTTTTAATTATTTTGTCTTAATAGATTTAGTGAATCTAGAGCAATGGGTTAGATTACCGTATAGAGAATAGGAATTTATTTAGTGATGAACTTACTAAATACATTCCTGAGCCTCACCCTGGTTGGAAAAGGTTGGGAACTTGCAGATAACCAGTCCCACTTAGCCAAAGTAGCATATATTGGACATTAATAAATATCTGAATAACTCACAACACAGACACTCATTTACACTTTGTAAGCAACTAATGAAAGGTAACGTGGGTGTCTAGCAACATTGTATCGGGACAGTCGCGACACATTTTCTCGACAGTGGGCCAGAATTATTGTAAATTTCTGGTCGATACACCAATATTTTGCAAAAAAGTATTATTAACACTTAGAACGGAACATCCGTTTTTACCACGTTAAAGAGAACATCCGTCTGACAGACGGTGTGCACTGAAATCTCGGAAATTATTGTTAATTTTACAGGTTTTTATAAGTTCACCTTTTAGAATAATATAAATTATCGTTAAACACTACTTGTAAGTATGTAATAATACAAATCACATACATACACACTCACTCAGACACGTATATACATATAATTTGATTATTTCTTTCGTTTTTTATTGGAAAAGAGCATGTTTTTTTTACTTCATTTCAGGAAAAGTGCCTAGTATTAAAAACCAAACAAAAATACAGTTTATTACATAATAAAAAACACAATAGTATAGACATATATATATATATATATATATATATATATATATATATATATATACAAAGAGGAAAATATGTTTTAAAAATAATACATTTATCAATAGGAACCCACCAAATTCCTAATGTTAAGAAAAACTGTACATTGTACGAAAATCCCATGTCAAATCAGCATATAGCCAAGTATAGAAATGTTTTCTTCCACATTAGTAAATAGAGAAAAAAATTCTATATAGCTACATCACTCCAACAAAGAGTTTACACAAGTATTGCACAGTTTTTTTGAACACTCAAGGTAATTAGGGGTCCCACAATTGACACATTTATATGCTGTCATTCTGTTCTTCTGATAAGGACAGTATATGCAGTTCTTCTTTTTGTCCAATTTGTCAGTTTCCGTTGTCGCGGAAGGTTCTTCTGTTCTCGATGTTGATGGTCCCCGTAACCTTGAAGACTGAGTTGCAGGTTCGTCCCCAAGAGACTTCAGTATCAAGGCCTTCAAGTCCGACGGCAGATTTGGAATAGTAAGGCGAGCTTTCAATGACTCCTGAATAAGTTGCATTCCAAGCTTTTTCATGAAGTCGAATCGAGAATTGTTTTATTTTTGTAGTGTCCGTCTAAGACGTAGGCATTTGCCCAGGCCACAACTATAAGATGGTAAAAAATTGCCAATGGCCATCGGCGTGATCTTCGGTTGGCACAATAATTGTAAAAAAAAACAATATTGGACTAGAAAAAAATAATAAAATGAAAACACAAACCACACCCCGCACAAATAAAAAAATAATAAATAAGTAAAATAAATAAATTATTCAAGGCAAGGAAAGGAATAAATTGGCAATCAAATAATGTAGGGGGGCATTTAATTTAGAAGAAAACTATTCATTTATGATATAATCATAAAGCAATCATTATAAGTAATAAATAATAGTCTATGGAACATCCGCCCTATAGACGGCAATGAATAAAATATGATAATATAGAGGAAAATTCGTCTGTGGGACAGAGGAGAGACTTAGCTCTTAGAGGAACATCCGTCTGTAGGACAGGGTGGTTCACAGCAAAACGTTTCCTGTCAAAGTCACACAGATCGTATCAGCACTTGAACCACTAGGCTCCACTCCAGGATGACAACTGAAGACTCCCTTAGGACCACAGCCTTTTACGGCCGATTAGAGCCCCACGACCGGACTAAAGAATAACTATACCCGTCTGCCAGACGGATGTTCCGTTCTAAGTGTTAATGAAAAAGAAAAATTTCTTAGGAAAGAATTTATTATTTAGAGACATTCATGTCTTAGTTTTTTTTGGGGGAAAAATGAAACTGGAGGAGAGCATGGATTTTAGAAATATTACAATAATGTTTCTCAACGGAAGAATAAGAAGGTCAAAACACCTCCACTCTTAACACTTCTTTTATTAAAAACAGAGTAATTTCGGAAGGAACCGCTCCATCTTCAATGCTCTGTGACACAACAAATACATTTATGTGATAAAACATGTAATATAAATAAATAATATAAGTCAATTAAAAGGACAAACATTAAAATTTACGTCTGTATGTTCAATCCTTTTAATTCAATTATATTATTTATTTAAATAACGTAGTTTTTACATATTATTTATTTAAATAACATAGTTTTTACATAAATGTATTTGTTGTGTCACAGACCACTTGAAGATGGGGTGGTTCGCCCCTAAAGCACACTGTTTTTAATAAATGAAGCATTAAGAGTGGAAGTATTTTGACGTTATCCTTCCGTTGACCTCCACCAGCCAGCCCAATTACCAAAAATGTTTCTGTTTGATCAATTATTGATTTGATATGCTAGGTAGAAATTTAATAAGTTGTGAGACAATTATAATTTGCATCAAAAATTAGTCTGCCACCGCCGATAACAATCCTGAGTTGAGTAGATTTGCAGAAAGCTCAAGGTTTCTTTATAAATACAAGAGTATATCATTCTTAAGAAAAGATTTACTCAAATGAGCATTATTTCTTATCTAATTAATATTTAATTTTTTTTATTCAAATATTGAAATGGAAAATTGAAATAACTCTCACGTAAGTTAGAAGTAATTAAAAATATAAACGCTCCTGCTTAATTTTTACCTCCTTTATTTAGATAAAAGACTATAATAAGCTTGTGATTAATTAGTTTTCATTAAGGTGCCATTAAAATTATAAATTTTCATCTGGGAGTGCATGTAAATCTATTATAACATTTAACGTTCGTAAATGGCGGAAAGATGGTAAGATGTTATGGTAGAATTACAGACAGATGTTGTTAAACAGTGCATAATGTTGTCGGATGGATAAAGAACATAAGGATAGGGACATTCCCATTGTGGAATATCCGGGACGAATAATATTTATAAAGGAACTGATCCGCTATAATGTTCTAGTCTTCCAAGATGGGCTGGCAGTGTTCTTTGATGGAGGAGGCAGCAGAAGCTAAAACATCCATCTCCAACGTCACAGTTCCCTCATCACTCATCACTTCTCTTGAATTGGTACAGTCTTGAGGCAACCGATGATAACCACCACACCTACAAATTATTTACTGGTATATGGTAAAACATGACTACTATTATAAGTACATGCATTCTATAATGGCATCAGATTCAAGGAAGGGATACAGTACTTGATGGCAAGGGTCACAATGTTAGACAAGGATCACTGTACTAGTCAAGCCTCACAGTGCATAATGACAGGGTCACAATGTTAGACAAGGATCACTGTACTAGTCAAGCCTCACAGTGCATAATGACAGGGTCACAATGTTAGACAAGGATCACTGTACTAGTCACTGCTCACAGTGCATAATGACATGGTCACAATGTTAGACAAGGATCACTGTACTAGTCAAGCCTCAGAGTGTATAATGACAGGGTCACAATGTTAGACAAGGATCACTGTACTAGTCAAGCCTCAGAGTGTATAATGACAGGGTCACAATGTTAGACAAGGATCACTGTACTAGTCACTGCTCACAGTGTATAATGACAGGGTCACAATGTTAGACTAGGATCACTGTACTAGTCAAGCCTCAGAGTGTATAATGACAGGGTCACAATGTTAGACAAGGATCACTGTACTAGTCACTGCTCACAGTGTATAATGACAGTGTCACAATGTTAGACTAGGATCACTGTACTAGTCAAGCCTCAGATTGTATAATGACAGGGTCACAATGTTAGACTAGGATCACTGTACTAGTCACTGCTCACAGTGTATAATGACAGTGTCACAATGTTAGACTAGGATCACTGTACTAGTCAAGCCTCAGAGTGTATAATGACAGGGTCACAATGTTAGACAAGGATCACTGTACTAGTCACTGCTCACAGTGTATAACGACAGGGTCACAATGTTAGATTAGGATCACTGTACTAGTCAAGCCTCACAGTGTATAATGACGGGGCACAATGTTAGACAAGAATCACTGTACTAGTCAAGCCTCACAGTGTATAATGACGGGGGCACAATGTTAGACAAGGATCACTGTGCTAGTCAAGCCTCACAGAGTATAGTGACAGGGTCACAATGTTAGACAAGGATCACTGTACTAGTCACTGCTCACAGTGTATAATGACAGGGTCACAATGTTAGACAAGGATCACTGTACTAGTCACTGCTCACAGTGTATAATGACAGGGTCACAATGTTAGACTAGGATCACTGTACTAGTCAAGCCTCAGAGTGTATAATGACAGGGTCACAATGTTAGACTAGGATCACTGTACTAGTCAAGCCTCACAGTGCATAATATCAGGGTCACAATGTTAGACTAGGATCACTGTACTAGTCAAGCCTCAGAGTGTATAATGACAGGGTCACAATGTTAGACTAGGATCACTGTACTAGTCAAGCCTCAGAGTGTATAATGACAGGGTAACAATGTTAGACTAGGATCACTGTACTAGTCAAGCCTCGGAGTGTATAATGACAGGGTCACAATGTTAGACTAGAATCACTGGACTAGCCAAGGCTCACAGTGTATAATGACAGGGCACAATGTTAGACTAGGATCACTGGACTAGTCAAGGCTCACAGTGTATAATGACAGGGCACAATGTTAGACTAGGATCACTGGACTAGCCAAGGCTCACAGTGTATAATGACGGGGCACAATGTTAAACAAGGATCACTGTACTAGTCAAGCCTCAGAGTGTATAATGACAGGGTCACAAATGTTAGACAAGGATCACTGTACTAGTCAAGCCTCAGAGTGTATAATGACAGGGTCACAATGTTAGACAAGGATCACTGTACTAGTCAAAGCTCACAGTGTATAATGACATGGTCACAATGTTAGACTAGGATCACTGTACTAGTCAAGCCTCAGAGTGTATAATGACAGGGTCACAATGTTAGACAAGGATCACTGTACTAGTCACTGCTCACAGTGTATAATGACAGGGTCACAATGTTAGACTAGGATCACTGTACTAGTCAAGCCTCAGAGTGTATAATGACAGGGTCACAATGTTAGACTAGGATCACTGTACTAGCCAAGCCTCGGAGTGTATAATGACGGGTCACAATGTTAGATTAGGATCACTGGACTAGCCAAGGCTCACAATGTATAATGACAGGGTCATAATGTTAGACAAGAATCACTGTACTAGTCAAGCCTCACAGTGTATAATGACGGGGGCACAATGTTAGACAAGGATCACTGTGCTAGTCAAGCCTCACAGAGTATAGTGACAGGGTCACAATGTTAGACTAGAATCACTGTACTAGTCGAGCTTCAGAGTGTATAATGACAGGGTCACAATGTTTGACTAAGATCACTGGACTAGCCAAGGCTCACAATGTATAATGACAGGGTCAAAATGTACTAGTCAGCCTCACAGTGTATAATGACAGGGTCACAATGTTTGACTAGTATCACTGTACTAGCCAAGCCACACAGTGTATAATGACTGGGGAACAATGTTAGACAAGGATCACTGTACTAGTCAAGCCTCACAGTGTATAATGACGGGGGCAAAATTTTAGTCCAGGATCACTGTACTAGTCAAGCCTCACAGTGTATAATGACAGGGTCAAAAATGTTAGACAAGGATCACTGTACTAGTCAGCCTCAGAGTGTATAATGAAAGGGTCACAATGTTAGACAAGGATCACTGTACTAGTCAAGCCTCAGAGTGAATAATGAAAGGGTCACAATGTTAGACAAGGATCACTGTACTAGTCAAGCCTCACAGTGTATAATGACAGGGTCACAATGTTAGACAAGGATCACTGTACTAGTCAAGCCTCACAGTGTATAATGACAGGGTCACAATGTTAGACAAGGATCACTGTACTAGTCAAGCCTCACAGTGTATAATGACAGGGTCACAATGTTAGACAAGGATCACTGTACTAGTCAAGCCTCACAGTGTATAATGACAGGGTCACAATGTTAGACAAGGATCACTGTACTAGTCAAGCCTCACAGTGTATAATGACAGGGTCACAATGTTAGACAAGGATCACTGTACTAGTCAAGCCTCACAGTGTATAATGACAGGGTCACAATGTTAGACAAGGATCACTGTACTAGTCAAGCCTCACAGTGTATAATGACAGGGTCACAATGTTAGACAAGGATCACTGTACTAGTCAAGCCTCACAGTGTATAATGACAGGGTCACAATGTTAGACAAGGATCACTGTACTAGTCAAGCCTCACAGTGTATAATGACAGGGTCACAATGTTAGACAAGGATCACTGTACTAGTCAAGCCTCACAGTGTATAATGACAGGGTCACAATGTTAGACAAGGATCACTGTACTAGTCAAGCCTCACAGTGTATAATGACAGGGTCACAATGTTAGACAAGGATCACTGTACTAGTCAAGCCTCACAGTGTATAATGACAGGGTCACAATGTTAGACAAGGATCACTGTACTAGTCAAGCCTCACAGTGCATAGTGAGAGGGTCACAATGTTAGACAAGGATCACTGTACTAGTCAAGCCTCACAGTGTATAATGACAGGGTCACAATGTAAGACAAGGATCACTGTACAAGTCAATCCTCACAGTGCATAATGACAGGGTCAAAATGTAAGAAAAGGATCACTGTACTAGTCAAGCCTCACAGTGTATAATGACAGGGTCACAATGTTAGACAAGGATCACTGTACTAGTCAAGCCTCACAGTGTATAATGACAGGGTCACAATGTTAGACAAGGATCACTGTACTAGTCAAGCCTCACAGTGTATAATGACAGGGTCACAATGTTAGACAAGGATCAATGTACTATTCAAGCCTCACAGTGTATAATGACAGTGTCACAATGTTAGACAAGGATCACTGTACTAGTCACGCCTCACAGTGCATAATGACAGGGTCACAATGTTAGACAAGGATCACTGTACTAGTCAAGCCTCACACTGTATATTGACATGGTCACAAGGTTAGACAAGGTTCACTGTACTAGTAATGCCTCAGAGTGTATAATGACAGGTCACAATGTTAGACTAGGATCACTGTACTAGTCAAGCCTCACAGTGTTAATGACAGGGTCACAATGTTAGACAAGGATCACTGTACTAGTCAAGCCTCACAGTGTATAATGACAGGGTCACAATGTTAGACAAGGATCACTGTACTAGTCAAGCCTCACAGTGTATAATGACAGGGTCACAATGTTAGACAAGGATCACTGTACTAGTCAAGCCTCACAGTGTATAATGACAGGGTCACAATGTTAGACAAGGATCACTGTACTAGTCAAGCCTCACAGTGTATAATGACAGGGTCACAATGTTAGACAAGGATCACTGTACTAGTCAAGCCTCACAGTGTATAATGACAGGGTCACAATGTTAGACAAGGATCACTGTACTAGTCAAGCCTCACAGTGTATAATGACAGGGTCACAATGTTAGACTAGGATCACTGTACTAGTCAAGCCTCAGAGTGTATAATGACAGGGTCACAATGTTAGATGAGGATCACTGTACTAGTCAAGCCTCACAGTGGATAATTACAGGGTCACAATGTTAGACAAGGATCACTGTACTAGTCAAGCCTCACAGTGTATAATGACGGGGCACAATGTTAGACAAGAATCACTGTACTAGTCAAGCCTCACAGTGTATAATGACAGGGTCACAATGTTAGACAAGGATCACTGTACTAGTCAAGCCTCAGAGTGTATAATGACAGGGTCACAATGTTAGACAAGGATCACTGTACTAGTCACTGCTCACAGTGTATAATGACAGGGTCACAATGTTAGACAAGGATCACTGTACTAGTCAAGCCTCACAGTGCATAATGACAGGGTCACAATGTTAGACAAGGATCACTGTACTAGTCAAGCCTCACAGAGTATAGTGACAGGGTCACAATGTTAGACAAGGATCACTGTACTAGTCACTGCTCACAGTGTATAATGACAGGGTCACAATGTTAGACAAGGATCACTGTACTAGTCAAGCCTCACAGTGCATAATGACAGGGTCACAATGTTAGACAAGGATCACTGTACTAGTCACTGCTCACAGTGTATAATGACAGGGTCACAATGTTAGACTTGGATCACTGTACTAGTCAAGCCTCACAGTGTATAATGACGGGGCACAATGTTAGACAAGAATCACTGTACTAGTCAAGCCTCAGAGTGTATAATGACAGGGTCACAATGTTAGACAAGGATCACTGTACTAGTCACTGCTCACAGTGTATAATGACAGGGTCACAATGTTAGACTAGGATCACTGTACTAGTCAAGCCTCACAGTGCATAATATCAGGGTCACAATGTTAGACTAGGATCACTGGACTAGCCAAGGCTCACAATGTATAATGACAGGGTCAAAATGTTAGACAAGGATCACTGTACTAGTCAAGCCTCAGAGTGTATAATGACAGGGTCACAAATGTTAGACAAGGATCACTGTACTAGTCAAGCCTCAGAGTGTATAATGAAAGGGTCACAATGTTAGACAAGGATCACTGTACTAGTCACTGCTCACAGTGTATAATGACAGGGTCACAATGTTAGACTAGGATCACTGTACTAGTCAAGCCTCACAGTGTATAATGACGGAGGCACAATGTTAGACAAGGATCACTGTGCTAGTCAAGCCTCACAGTGTATAATGACCGGGCACAGTGTTAGACTAGGATCACTGGACTAGTCAAGGCTCACAGTGTATAATGACAGAGTCACAATGTTAGACAAGGATCACTGTAGTAGTCAAGCCTCACAGTTTATAACGACAGGGTCACAATTTTAGATTATGTTCACTGTACTAGTCAAGCCTCATAGTGTATAATGACGGGGGCACAATGTTAGACAAGGATCACTGTACTAGTCAAGCCTCAGAGTGTATAATGACAGGGTCACAATGTTAGACAAGAATCACTGTACTAGTCAAGCCTCACAGTGTATAATGACAGGGTCACAATGTTAGACAAGGATCACTGTACTAGTCAAGCCTCACAGTGTATAATGACAGGGTCACAATGTTAGACAAGGATCACTGTACTAGTCAAGCCTCACAGTGTATAATGACAGGGTCACAATGTTAGACAAGGATCACTGTACTAGTCAAGCCTCACAGTGTATAATGACAGGGTCACAATGTTAGACAAGGATCACTGTACTAGTCAAGCCTCACAGTGTATAATGACAGGGTCACAATGTTAGACAAGGATCACTGTACTAGTCAAGCCTCACAGTGTATAATGACAGGGTCACAATGTTAGACAAGGATCACTGTACTAGTCAAGCCTCACAGTGTATAATGACAGGGTCACAATGTTAGACAAGGATCACTGTACTAGTCAAGCCTCACAGTGTATAATGACAGGGTCACAATGTTAGACAAGGATCACTGTACTAGTCAAGCCTCACAGTGTATAATGACAGGGTCACAATGTTAGACAAGGATCACTGTACTAGTCAAGCCTCACAGTGTATAATGACAGGGTCACAATGTTAGACAAGGATCACTGTACTAGTCAAGCCTCACAGTGTATAATGACAGGGTCACAATGTTAGACAAGGATCACTGTACTAGTCAAGCCTCACAGTGTATAATGACAGGGTCACAATGTTAGACAAGGATCACTGTACTAGTCAAGCCTCACAGTGTATAATGACAGGGTCACAATGTTAGACAAGGATCACTGTACTAGTCAAGCCTCACAGTGTATAATGACAGGGTCACAATGTTAGACAAGGATCACTGTACTAGTCAAGCCTCACAGTGTATAATGACAGGGTCACAATGTTAGACAAGGATCACTGTACTAGTCAAGCCTCACAGTGTATAATGACAGGGTCACAATGTTAGACAAGGATCACTGTACTAGTCAAGCCTCACAGTGTATAATGACAGGGTCACAATGTTAGACAAGGATCACTGTACTAGTCAAGCCTCACAGTGTATAATGACAGGGTCACAATGTTAGACAAGGATCACTGTACTAGTCAAGCCTCACAGTGTATAATGACAGGGTCACAATGTTAGACAAGGATCACTGTACTAGTCAAGCCTCACAGTGTATAATGACAGGGTCACAATGTTAGACAAGGATCACTGTACTAGTCAAGCCTCACAGTGTATAATGACAGGGTCACAATGTTAGACAAGGATCACTGTACTAGTCAGGCTCACAGTGTATAATGACAGGGTCACAATGTTAGACAAGGATCACTGTACTAGTCAGGCCCGACAGTGTATAATGACAGGGTCACAATGTTAGACAAGGATCACTGTACTAGTCAGGCCTCACAGTGTATAATGACAGGGTCACAATGTTAGACAAGGATCACTGTACTAGTCAAGCCTCACAGTGTATAATGACAGGGTCACAATGTTAGACAAGGATCACTGTACTAGTCAAGCCTCACAGTGTATAATGACAGGGTCACAATGTTAGACAAGGATCACTGTACTAGTCAGGCCTCACAGTGTATAATGACAGGGTCACAATGTTAGACAAGGATCACTGTACTAGTCAAGCCTCACAGTGTATAATGACAGGGTCACAATGTTAGACAAGGATCACTGTACTAGTCAAGCCTCACAGTGAATAATGACAGGGTCACAATGTTAGACAAGGATCACTGTACTAGTCAAGCCTCACAGTGAATAATGACAGGGTCACAATGTTAGACAAGGATCACTGTACTAGTCAAGCCTCACATTGTATAATGACAGGGTCAAAATGTTAGACAAGGATCACTGTACTAGTCAAGCCTCACAGTGTATAATGACAGGGTCACAATGTTAGACAAGGATCACTGTACTAGTCAAGCCTCACAGTGTATAATGACAGGGTCACAATGTTAGACAAGGATCACTGTACTAGTCAAGCCTCACAGTGCATAATGACAGGGTCACAATGTTAGACAAGGATCACTGTACTAGTCAGGCCTCACAGTGTATAATGACAGGGTCACAATGTTAGACAAGGATCACTGTACTAGTCAAGCCTCACAGTGCATAATGACAGGGTCACAATGTTAGACAAGGATCACTGTACTAGTCAAGCCTCGCAGTGTATAATGACACGGTCACAATGTTAGACAAGGATCACTGTACTAGTCAAGCCTCACAGTGTATCAAGACAGGGACACAATGTTAGACAAGGATCACTGTACTAGTCAAGCCTCACAGTGTATAATGACAGGGTCACAATGTTAGACAAGGATCACTGTACTAGTCAAGCCTCACAGTGCATAATGACAGGGTCACAATGTTATACAAGGATCACGGTACTAGTCAAGCCGCACAGTTTATAATGACAGGGTCACAATGTTCTACAATGATCACTGTACTAGTCACGGCCCACAGTGTATCATGACAGGGTCACAATGTTACACAAGGATCACTGTACTAGTCAGGCCCCACAGTGTATAATGACAGGGTCACAATGTTAAACAAGGATCACTGTACTAGTCAGGCCCTACAGTGTATAATGACAGGGTCACAATGTTAGACAAGGATCACTGTACTAGTCAAGCCTCACAGTGTATAATGACAGGGTCACAATGTTAAACAAGGATCACTGTACTAGTCAAGCCTCACAGTGTATAATGACAGGGTCACAATGTTAAACAAAGATCACTGTACTAGTCAAGCCTCACAGTGTATAATGACAGGGTCACAATGTTAAACAAGGATCACTGTACTAGTCAAGCCTCACAGTGTATAATGACAGGGTCACAATGTTAGACAAGGATCACTGTACTAGTCAGGCCCCACAGTGTATAATGACTGGTTCACTATGTTATACAAGGATAACTGTACTAGTCAAGCCTCACAGTGTATAATGACAGGGTCACAATGTTAGACAAGGATCACTGTACTAGTCAAGCCTCACAGTGTATAATGACAGGGTCACAATGTTAGACAAGGATCACTGTACTAGTCAAGCCTCACAGTGTATAATGACAGGTCACAATGTTAGACAAGGATCACTGTACTAGTCAAGCCTCACAGTGTATAATGACAGGGTCACAATTTTAGACAAGGATCACTGTAATAGTCAAGCCTCACAGTGTATAATGACAGGGTCACAATGTTAGACAAGGATCACTGTACTAGTCAAGCCTCACAGTGTATAATGACAGGGTCACAATGTTAGACAAGGATCACTGTACTAGTCAGGCCCACAGTGTATAATGACAGGGTCACAATGTTAGACAAGGATCACTGTACTAGTCAGGCTCACAGTGTATAATGACAGGGTCAAAATGTTAGACTAGGATCACTGTACTAGTCAAGCCTCAGAGTGTATAATGACAGGGTCAAAATGTTAGACAAGGATCACTGTACTAGTCAAGCCTCAGAGTGTATAATGACAGGGTCACAAATGTAAGAACAGGATCACTGTACTAGTCAAGCCTCAGAGTGTATAATGAAAGTGTTACAATGTTAGACAAGGATCACTGTACTAGTCACTGCTCACAGTGTATAATGACGGGGGCACAATGTTAGACTAGGATTACTGTACTAGTCAAGCCTCAGAGTGTATAATGACAGGGTCACAATGTTAGACAAGGATCACTGTACTATTCAAGCCTCAGAGTGTAAAATCACAGGGAAACAATTTAAGACAAGGATCACTGTCCTAGACAAGCCTCAGAGTGTATAATGACAGAGTCACAATGTTAGACTAGGATCACTGTACTAGTCAAGCCTCATAGTGTATAATGACGGGGGCACAATGTTAGACAAGGATCACTGTACTAGTCAAGCCTCACAGTGTATAATGACAGGGTCACAATGTTAGACAAGGATCACTGTACTAGTCACTGCTCACAGTGTATAATGACAGGGTCACAATGTTAGACAAGGATCACTGTACTAGTCAAGCCTCACAGTGCATAATGACAGGGTCACAATGTTAGACAAGGATCACTGTACTAGTCACTGCTCACAGTGTATAATGACAGGGTCAGAATGTTAGACTTGGATCACTGTAATAGTCAATGCTCAGTGTGGATAATGACAGGGTAAAAATTTTAGACTAGTATCACTGTAATAGTCAAGACTCAGTGTGTATAATGACGGGGCACAATGTTAGACTAGGATCAGTGTACTAGTCAAGCCTCACAGTGTATAGTGACAGGGTCACAATGTTAGACAAGGATCACTGTACTAGTCAAGCCTCACAGTGTATAATGACAGGGTCACAATGTTAGACAAGGATCACTGTACTAGACAAGCCTCAGAGTGTATAATGACAGGGTCACAATGTTAGACAAGGATCACTGTACTAGTCACTGCTCACAGTGAATAATTTCAGGGTCACAATGTTAGACTAGGATCACTGGACTAATCAAGGCTCACAGTGTATAATGACGGGGCACAATGTTAAACAAGGATCACTGTACTAGTCAGGCCGCACAGTGTATAATGACAGGGTCACAATGTAAAACGGGAATCACTCTACTAGTCAAGCCTCACAGTGTATAATGTCAGGGGCAGTATGTTCGACAAGGATCACTGTACTAGTCAAGCCTCGCAGTGTATAATGACACGGTCACAATGTTAGACAAGGATCACTGTACTAGTCAAGCCTCACAGTGTATAATGACAGGGTCACAATGTTAGACAAGGATCACTGTACTAGTCAAGCCTCACAGTGCATAATGACAGGGTCACAATGTTAAACAAGGATCACTGTACTAGTCAAGCCTCACAGTGTATAATGACAGGGTCACAATGTTAAACAAGGATCACTGTACTAGTCAGGCCCCACAGTGTATAATGACAGGGTCACAATGTTAGACAAGGATCACTGTACTAGTCAAGCCTCACAGTGCATAATGACAGGGTCACAATGTTAGACAAGGATCACTGTACTAGTCAGGCCTCACAGTGTATAATGACAGGGTCACAATGTTAGACAAGGATCACTGTACTAGTCAAGCCTCACAGTGTATAATGACAGGGTCACAATGTTAGACAAGGATCACTGTACTAGTCAAGCCGCACAGTGGATAATGACAGGGTCACAATGTTAGACAAGGATCACTGTACTAGTCAAGCCTCACAGTGCATAATGACAGGGTCACAATGTTAGACAAGGATCACTGTACTAGTCAAGCCTCACAGTGTATAATGACAGGGTCACAATGTTAGACAAGGATCACTGTACTAGTCAAGCCTCACAGTGTATAATGACAGGGTCACAATGTTAGACAAGGATCACTGTACTAGTCAAGCCTCACAGTGCATAATGACAGGGTCACAATGTTAGACAAGGATCACTGTACTAGTCAAGCCCCACAGTGTATAATGACAGGGTCACAATGTTAGACAAGGATCACTGTACTAGTCAAGCCTCACAGTGCATAATGACAGGGTCACAATGTTAGACAAGGATCACTGTACTAGTCAGGCCTCACAGTGTATAATGACAGGGTCACAATGTTAGACAAGGATCACTGTACTAGTCAAGCCTCACAGTGATGCCAATGGTCACAATGTTAGACAAGGATCACTGTACTAATCAAGCCTCACAGTGTATAATGACAGGGTCACAATGTTAGACAAGGATCACGGTACTAGTCAAGCCTCGCAGTGTATAATGACAGGGTCACAATGTTAGACAAGGATCACTGTACTAGTCAGGCCTCACAGTGTATAATGACAGGGTCACAATGTTAGACAAGGATCACTGTACTAGTCAAGCCTCACAGTGTATAATGACAGGGTCACAATGTTAGACAAGGATCACTGTACTAGTCAGGCCTCACAGTGCATAATGACAGGGTCACAATGTTAGACAAGGATCACTGTACTAGTCAGGCCTCACAGTGTATAATGACAGGGTCACAATGTTAGACAAGGATCACTGTACTAGTCAGGCCCCACAGTGTATAATGACAGGGTCACAATGTTAGACAAGGATCACTGTACTAGTCAAGCCTCACAGTGTATAATGACAGGGTCACAATGTGAGACAAGGATCACTGTACTAGTCTAGCCTCACAGTGTATAATGACAGGGTCACAATGTTAGACAAGGATCACTGTACTAGTCAAGCCTCACAGTGTATAATGACAGGGTCACAATGTTAGACAAGGATCACTGTACTAGTCAGGCCTCACAGTGTATAATGACAGGGTCACAATGTTAGACAAGGATCACTGTACTAGTCAAGCCTCACAGTGTATAATGACAGGGTCACAATGTTAAACAAGGATCACTGTACTAGTCAGGCCCCACAGTGTATAATGACAGGGTCACAATGTTAGACAAGGATCACTGTACTAGTCACTGCTCACAGTGTATAATGACAGGGTCACAATGTTAGACAAGGATCACTGTACTAGTCAAGCCTCAGAGTGTATAATGACAGGGTCACAATGTTAGACAAGGATCACTGTACTAGTCACTGCTCACAGTGTATAATGACAGGGTCACAATGTTAGACAAGGATCACTGTACTAGTCAGGCCCCACAGTGATACAAATGGTCACAATGTTAGAATAGTCACGAAAGTGGGGGGTACTAAAGGGTGGAAAATCAAAAATGGAATTATTACCATTAATATTCATGATAGAGATGTGGTGTATATAACAATATTTATAGAAAATGACATTTGCAATGAGTTTGATTACCTGCATATGTTCGATCCAACGAATAATAACAGAGATATTTCAAATTATTTAGTTTTTCCTCCCAGTAGCCAGTAGTCCGAGTTCAGACATTAATGAGCTTGTTCTTTAGTTTTACAAATAATGTTTCAATATCAACTATGTATATGTATATATATATATATATATATATATATATATATATATATATATATAATATAGCTATAATAATAGCTAATTACCCCTAACGGAAATCTGCTAAAACATTAATGATTGCTACTCACATGCAGAGGAAACAGCGAGACCATAGAATAAGTGTTCACAATAGGTGTACATGAGGTTGGCTACAGAGAAATTCGCTGCCAACACTCCAAGTCGGCCAATTAGCATCGTCATACTTAGACTTGTCGCTCTGGAAATTAATAAGAAAGTTAAGATTACTTTGCAAATTTAACACTTTGAGAACCTCTGTTTACTCCTGTTTATATAGGCCACTTACGCCAGTTCTGCATGTCCAAAAAGTTTATTTTTAATTTCAAATTCGGAAATCCTCTGAGGAACTAAAAACGATTTCATCAGTGTTTATAGAGATAGTGCACTCTACTGTAAGAAGCCCGTCACGCAGGGGCGTGCGTAAACTAAGCAGATTTGCCACGGGTTCCAACCGGATGAGTTGAAGTGGGGGTTCACTGAAGTCTGAATGTATGAATAACTCCCGTTATATTTGAGTTACGAAAAAGTCGAAAAAGTCGCCCAGATTTAATAAAAATGCAAATATCTCGCTTAATATTCAAAATATAGAATAACTGCATACAACAATATTTATAGTAAAGGTAATTTGCAATATGATTGATTCTGTACAATTTTTCGATCCGAGGTATAGTAACGGAGATATTTCGTATTTTCGAAAATCCTCCCCGTTAGGATCGATGGACATTTGAAGAAAAATTTCGAAAATTCCATCATGAGTACGACCTCAATAGCAGATTTCCCCTAAGGAAAATCTGCTAAAAATGTATACAACTATAATTCCAGAGATTATATTGCTTATCACATGACCTATACTGTTGACTAAAACAGTTCGAAAATGAGTATGGTGTAGAACTAAGAAACATTTTCGAGTTAAGAACGTAAAACCTTAAAGATGACGTCAGAGATTTGCTTGTACCTAATACAGTAAAAGTTCAGTCAAAACCAAAGTTGATATTTTAGTTTGCACAAAAGTTTGTTAAAATGTTCATCAATCCTACCCAGGAGACGATGAAAATGAGGTCCGTTCAAAATTATATATATATATATATATATATATATATATATATATATATATATATATATATATACTAGCTCAGATACCCGGCTTCGCTCGGGAATTCATTTAAGGCTGAATGTTGATGGTATTTTTTTGGCAAGGCTTTACTTTGCACAATATTTTGACATTTACCCGTCCCAGTGTTTATGGTTAATACCCGTCGTTTCTGTGGATTAATTTTATATGTAAGATTTCACTGTCCTCCATATTGTCATATTTTCCGTTTCCTGTTCACCTACCTGGTAGTTCATATTGAAAAGAATTGTTGAGCAACTTTCTCTAAATAACAAAATAAACAACTTTTTTTATGTGCATATTTGCCGAAACCCCAATAGGAAACGAAATATCTCTATTTTTAATTTCATGCCTCCCTTATAAGCCCCACTCCTGCCCGTCCCTAGAAATGTTAGTATAGCTTATTATAAGGAAGGCGTTAGTACTAATTCACATACCGAGTTTGGTTTAGTTCGGTTGAGTTTTTTGTGCCAAATAAAATTGTTGACTTCCCCAGTAGTTTTTAACGTATATATAACGTGACTCATTTATACTTAGGTATACAACAAAATGTATATAACAATAGTTACTCCATATAACAAAATAAACAACTTTTCTTATGTGCATAGTTGCCGAAAATGCATTAGGAAACGAAATATTGCTATTTTTAATTTCAGCCCCCCCCCTTATAACCCGCACATCTGTTCGTCTCAGAGAACATTAACGTAGCCTAAAGTCTAAGTTGGGAAAGTAGTAATATACGTACCAAGTTTCATAAAATTCGGTTCTGCCATTTATGCGTGAATAGGTAACAAACAAACAAACAAATAAACTGACACCAAAGAAACAAAATGCAGTTATGGTGTCTATGACATGTGAAACGAAAAGTTTAACGTTTGTGTAATCCACAAATTACAGACATCGTATCAATGGCATGTCAAACAAAAAATTATCGTGAAGTTTCGCAAAAAAAATCAATGTACAGACAGAGGTTACAATTATATATATATATATATATATATATATATATATATATATATATATATATATATATATATATATATTGTGTCGTCTGTCTGTCTATTGATGTTTTTTCTCGACACTTCACGATAATTTTTCGTTACTCATGTCATACACACTATAACTGCATTTTGTTTCATTGGTGTCTGTTATTTATTTCTATGTTACCTTCACGCATAAATGGCTGAACTTAATTTTATGAAACTTTGTGAGTATATTTTTATTAACCCAACTTAGACTATAGGCTTTACTAATAGTATCTAGATATATGTTTCCTATTGGTTTTTCGGCAAATTTGCACATAACAAAAGTTGTTTACTTTGATATTTAGAATAACTTTTGTTACATACACTTTTGTCGTATAACAAATTTTAAACGAGATATACACTAAAAACTAAAGCGGGAGTGAACAATTTTACCGGCCACAAACAACTACTCAATCTGTTGGTTAGTACAAAAACTTCCTTGATTATAGGCTATATGAACATTTTTAGAAAAGAACAGGATTGGGGGTTATAAGGAAGGCCTCAAATGAAATATCGCGATATTTCATTTTCTATTGGTTTTTAGCAGACGTGCGTTTAGTTTGTTATTTAGAGTAAACAGGATATTTAAACGTTTTATGCAAAAATAAAGATCAAGTACGCTGACGGCTGAAATTGTACCGGAAGGAGGAATTTCGAAAATTCAAAATATCTCCATTATTATGTGTCAGATCAGAAAATTGTACAGAACCAATCTTATTGCAAATGTAACGATGACCAAGATATTTGCATTTCTTAGTTTTCAGCTTCAATGTTAAACCCCTAATCCCCACTCATGTCATTTTAACAATACGCTGTTGTATCATGAACCAATTTATTTGATGATTAAATACCAAATATTTTTCTCATTGAAATTTTACTTTTTTGTGATAAATGCACGTCACGCACGTGGAAAATCTGCTTAGTTAACGCAGACGGACGTTTTCATGTATCAATAAAGAGCTCCTCACCCTTCATACATAACATTAAAAATAAAATTATTTTTTGTTCAAATAATAAATTTTGGAAAAGAAATATTTTACCGCACACTCGTTGGAAATATTTCGACTACCAGGCCGATCTGCGAGAAGAATGCCGTGCTGAGGAGTGCCACAACAATCGAAGCAGGGATGTAAACATATTCACCAGGTATATTCGGGATGGCGGTGACGCAGCCCATAGACACACTCACAAGGAACACTGTAACAGGAAAATGAGTAGCAACACAAATAAAACCACTATATTTTATTGATACAATGACCAGTAAAACTTTCCCTTAACGTTTAGCAAACGTTCCAAAAGTTTCCTCTAATGTTCATCGATCATTCCCAGAAGGGGACGAAAATGTGGTCCGTTCATAATTGTGTGTATATATATCTATATCTATATCTATATATATATATATATATATATATATATATATATATATATGTTACTGCTCTAGTGGTTGCAATTTTTTTTATCATTACCAAACTCGATATAAAAGCGTTTTTTGTCATAATAAAGATCAAGTCGTTAACGGCTGAAATCGGATTGGGTGGAGAGGGGGGGGGGGTTATAGGTAGCTAATTTCAAAAATTCTCGAAAATCGATCGAAAACGTGTATAGAACTAATTTTATTGTAAATTTAAATGTCTATAAGTGTTGTTATATACATATTTTCTCTAAGATTATTATTATTAACCGAGATATTTGGAATTTCTAGTTTCAGCCTTCAGTAAACCCCCACTCCTGCCTATGTCCTAATAACATTAAGTTGTTATAACATGAACTTCTTTATTGTAAGCTTAACTTCCAAATATTGATTCCATGGGGCATTTATTGTGCGAGATACGTGCAAATTCGTTTGCGATTACACCATCAATTAAGGTTTTGTGTTATTATTTCGAAAAATTTCATTCGATCTATACCATACCCGACATTAAACCGTTTGCAAAGATCATATCTGTGATTTGCAAATATCGAATCAGGAAAAGTGGACCAGATATCGTGTCTATGGCATCTGAAACGGAAAAGTATCGTGAAATTTCGAAAAAAAAAACAACCAATGTACAGACAGAGGTTACAATATATATATATATATATATATATATATATATATATAAAACTTGTAACCTCTGTCTGTAGATTGATTTTTTTCGCGAAATTTCACGATAACTTTTCGTTTCACATGTCACAGACACCATAACTGCATTTTGTTTCTTTCGTGTATGTTTGTTTCTTTGTTTGTTTGTTACCTTTTCACGCATAAACGGCTGAACCGAAATTTATGAAACTTGGTATGTATATTACTACATACTAACCCAACTTAGACTTTAGGCAATATTAATATCCTCTGAGACGAACAGGTGTGGGGGTTATAAGGGAAGCCAGAAATTGAAAATAGCGATATTTCGTTTCCTATTGGTTTTTCGGCAAGTATAAACCTAACAAAAGTTGTTTATTTTGTTATTTAGAGTAACTTTTGTTATATACACTTTTATCGTATAACGTATTATAAACGAGATATACGCTAAAACCTATAGCGGAAGTGAACAATTTTATTTGGGACAAAAGACCCAACCGAAATAAATAAAACTCGGTATATGTATTAGCACTAACGCTTTCATTATAAAAAGCCATACCAACATTTCTAGGGACGGGTTGGAGTCGGGGTTGTAAGGGAGGCCAGAAATTAAAAATAGCGGTATCTTGTTTTCTATTCGTTTTTCGGCAAATATGCACTTAACAAAAGTTGTTTATTTGGTTATTTAGAGAAACTGTTGTTATATACACTATCGTCGTATACCGAAGTATAAAGGCGTTATACGCTAAAAATTATAGCGGTAGTGAACAATTTTATTTGGCACAAAACACTCAACCGAACTAAATAAAACACTGGGCATGTGTATTAGTACTAACGCCTTCCTTATAATAAGCCATATTAACATTTCTAGGGACGGGCTTGAGTGGGGGTTATAATGGAGGCCTGAAATTAAAAATAGTGATATTTCGTTACCTATTGGGGTTTCGGCAAATATGCATAACCAAAGTTGTTTATTTTGATATTTAGAGAAATTTGCTCAACAATTCTTATCAATATGAACTACCAGGTACTTCACCTGGAAAAATTAATTCAAATTATAATATATTATTATAATATTTTGTCCTTAATAATTTAAATCTATGCATAATGCACAGGAAACGGGAAATATGACAATATGGAGGACAGTGAAGTCTTAGACAAAGAATTAATTTTATTATTGTCAAATCCACAGAAACGACGGGTATTAACCCTAAACACTGGGAAGGGTAAATGTCAGAATATTGTGCAAAGTAAAGCCATGCCAAAAGAATACTATCACCTTCCAGCCGCAAATGAATTCCCGGGCGAAGTCCGGTATCTTAGCTAGTATATATATATATATATATATATAAACACATGTACATTGGATTTTTTTTCGAAATTTCACGATAGTTTTTCGTTTCCGACGAGGGTTTTTTTTCGAAAATTCAAAATATCTGCGTTATTATGAGTCGGATCAATATCTTGTTTCAAATAATCTTATTGAAAATATTATAAATTAATGATGTTAATACATTTATTCTATACCATCCATAATAATCGAAATATTTGAATTTTTTTTAGATTTCTGCCTTTAGTAAACCTCCACTCTTAGTCACGCCAGAATATCAATACGCTGTTATATAACTAACTATTTTATTCTAATCTTAAATTCCAAATATTGTTTTCAAGAGACATTTATTATGTGAGTTACTTGCGAAATCGTTACGCGATTAGGATTTTAGGTTCTTGATTCGAAAATGTTCATTTGTTCTATACCATACTCGATTTTTAACTGAAACTGCCATCACTGAAGATCATCGATTTTTTTATAGGATATCTGAGCAGGCATAGGTGGCATAGGAAGGGGGGGGGTTCGAAAACTCAAAATAACTCTAGTAATTCTGAGTGTGACAATAAAAGCTTATAGAACCAAAGTTCTTAAGCTATTAATGATCTACAATATTTCATCTATTAACTTTTTCATAAATCAAATATTAAGCGAGTAATTAGTATTTCCTTGTTTTTAGCAGGAAATCAGCTCCCCCTTAGGGGAAATCAGCTATTGGGGTCGTACTCATGACGAAATTTTCGAAATTTGTCTTCAAATGTCCATCGATCCTACCTAGGAGATGACAAAAATGAGGTCCGTTCAAAACTGTATTTATATATATATATATATATATATATATATATATATATATATATATATATATATTTGTCTGTTACCGCTCTAGCGGTCGCAATTTTTGTTTGATCGTTACCAAACTCGATATTTAGTCGTTTTATGCAAAAAGAAAGATGAAGTTCGTTAACGGCTGAAACCGGACCAATGGGAGGGGAGATTTAGAGGGGGGATTTTCGAAAATTCGAAATATTTCCGTTACTGTAAGTCGGATCGAAATAGTGTATAGAATAAATCTTATTGCAAACTTAATTTACTATAAATATTGTTCCTTACATGTATTCTCTATTTTGAATATTAACAGAGATATTTGCATTTAATGCCCAAATTTAATAGAAATTCAAATATCTCGGTTAATATTCAAGATAGAGAATAAATGTATATAACAATATTTATAGTAAATTTAATTTGGAATAAGATTGATTTTATACACTTTTTCGATCCGACTTATAGTAACGGAGATATTTCGAATTTTCCAAATTCTCCCCTTCTAAACCCCCCTCCCCCTGGTCCGATTTTAGCTGTTAACGAACTTGATCTTTCTTTTTGCATAAAACGACTAAATATCGAGTTTGGTAACGATTACACAAAAATTGCGACCGCTAGAGCGGTAACAGACAAATATATAGATAGATAGATAGATAGATTGATATATATATATATATATATATATATATATATATATATATATATATATACTAGCTCAGATACCCGGCTTCGCCCGGGAATTCATTTGAGGCTGAATGGTGATTTTACCTGTCCCAGTGTTTAGGGTTACTACCCGTCGTTTCTGTAGATTTGTTAATAATTAAATTAATTTTTTATGTAAGACTTCACTGTCCTCCATATTGTAATATTTCCCGTTTCCTGTACATTATGCATAGATTTGAATTATTAAGGACAAAATATTAACATACATTTGAATTAATTTTTCCGGGTGCTGTACCTGGTAGTTCATATTGAAAAGAATTGTTGAGCATATCAATATTTCTACGCAAATCACTTGCTCCACACATTGTTCCTGGAAAGTTAATCTAAATAACAAATTAAACAACTTTTGTTATGTGCATGTTTGTCGAAAAACAAATAGACAATGCAATATAGCAAATTTTTATTTCAGGCCTCCCTTATAACCCCCACTCCCGTTCTAACCTAAAAAATTTAATATAGCTTAAAATCACGGAAGAATTAATGCTAATTGACATACCGACTTTATTTAAGTTCGGTTTAATAGTTAGCGCCCAACGAAATAATTTACTCCCGCTTTAGTTTATAGTGTATATCTCGTTTATAATTTCTTAAAAGAAAAAAATGAATATGACAAAAGTTACTCTAAATAAGAAAATAAACAACTTGTGTTATGTTCATATTTACCGAAATACGAATAGAAAACGAAATACTGCTATTTTTAAATTCAGGCCTCCCTTACAACCCCCACTACTGCCCGTCCCTAGAAATGTTGGTATGGCTTGTTATAATGAAAGCGTTACGTTTTAGTTACAATTTTATATATCTATGTATATATAAAATTGTAACCTCTGTCTGTACATTGATTTTTTTCGCGAATTTTCACGATAACTTTTCGTTTCACATGTCATAGACACCATAACTGCATTTTGTTTCTTTGGTGTCTGTTTGTTTGTTACCTTTTCACGCATAAACGGCTGAACCGAATTTCATGAAACTTGGAATGTATATTACTACTAGCCCAACTTAGACTTTATATTCTCTAAGACGAACAGGAGTGGGGGTTATAAGGGAGGCTTGAAATTAAAAATAGCGATATTTCGTTTCCTATTGCTTTTTCAGCAAATATGCACATTACAAAAGTTGTTTATTATGTTATTTAGAGTAACTTTTGTTATATGCACTTTTGCCGTATACGGTAGCATAAATAAGTTATACGCTATAAACTATAGCGGGAGTCCACAATTTTATTTAGCACTAAAGACTCAACCGAATTAAACCAAACTCGGTATGTGAATTAGCACTAACGCCTTCATTATAATAAGCTATACTAACATTTCTAGAGAAGGCAGGAGTGGGGGTTATAAGGAAGGCCTGAAATTAAAAATAGTGATATTTCGTTTCCCTTTGCATTTTCGGCAAATATGCACATAACAAAGGTTGTTTATTTTGTTATTTTAGAGAAACCTTTTTTTTATATACACTATCATCGTATACCGAAGTATAAAGGCGTTATACGCTAAAAATTATGGCAGGAGACAACAATTTTATTTGGTACAAAGACTCAACCGAACTAAATAAAACACCCAGTATGTTTATTAGTACTAACGCCTTCATTATAATAAGCTATACTAACATTTCTAGGGACGGGCAGAAGTGGGGGTTATAAGGGAGGCCTGAAAGTAATAATAATGATTTCCTATTGGGGTTTCGGCAAATATGCACATTAGAAAAGTTGTTTATTTTGTTATTTAGAGAAATTTGCCCAACTCTTCTACCTCACCTGAAAAAATTAATTCAAATGTATGCCAATATTTTCTCCTTAATAATTCAAATCTTTGCATAATGCACAGGAGGCGGGAAATATGACAATATGCAGGACAGTGAAGTCTTACATAAAAAAATAATTTTATTATTAACAAATGCCAACAACGGGCGTTAACCCTAAACACTGGAACGGGTAAATGTCAAAATATTGTGCAAAGTAAAGCCTTGCCAAAAATATACCATCACCATTCAGCCTCAAATGAATTCCCGAGCGAAGCCGGGTATCTGAGCTAGTATATATATATATATATATATATACCTATATATATATATACATATATATACTTGCCCTTAAGGGAAATCTGCTAAAATGTAGATTCGATCTATACTATACTCGATATTTAACCATTTCATTCAATATTAAAGATCATATTGGTTAATGGCTGAGAGATCGGTCCAGGAATATGGGTGTGGTTAGTGGGAGGGCGGATTCGAAAATGTATAATATTTCAGTAATTATGAGTCATATCGAATTATATTATAGAATCAATTTTGTTGAACTATTGATGCTCTACTATTGTTGTTCTATGCATTTTTACGTAGCACAAATCGAAATTATATTTAGAAATGGACACAATATATCGTGGGATGAGACTTACAGTGTGTCATAAGAGGTCGTGAAAATCTGCTTAGTTAACGCGACTCCTGCGTGAAGGACTTACTTCAATACTTTTTAAAGCCCTTCGTTTTAGCAGATTTTCCCAAAGGAAATCTGCTATTGAGGTCGTACTAAAGACGCGAAATTCGAAATTTCGAAATTTTTCTTGAAATGTCCTTAGGAGATGACAAAAATGAGGTCCGTTCAAAATTGTATATATATATATATATATATATATATATATATATATATATATATATATATATTACCAAACTCGATATTTACTAGTTTTATGAGAAAAGAAAGATCAAGTTCGTTAATTGCTGAAATAGGAAATGTGGGGGTTAAAATGGGGGAATTTTCGTAATATCTCCATTACTACACTTCGGATCGAAAATATGGTATAGAACCAATCTTATTGCAAATTTAATTTACTATATATATTATATACATTTCTCTATCTTGAATATTAACCGAGATATTTACATTTTTATTAAGTGTGTGGGGATAATGGACGAGATGGGATCGGAATTGGTCGGTTCTGTTCGTGAGATTCCTTAATCTTATTGCAGTAACCATCCCCCAGTTTATGAAAAAAGATACAAAAATCTTTGTATGGAACTGTGTGTTTCACAGTTCCAGCGGCGAGGTGTTTGACTGTTGTGCGCATGCTCACAGGAAGCTCCACAAGGGAGAGAGAGCACTGTCGTTCCCGCAGTGCCGACCCTAGCGTGCTGGATTTTCTGGAGCAGCACCCCCACTAATTTTAGCTACGAGCCGCCACTGCTAGATATAGTAAATAGTTTGCAATAGATTCAATATCTTATATTCAGATATTTCAGTAGTTGTTTTTCTTTCCGGTGATGAATATGTTTCACTATCTGTTCAGCTCTGAGTGGCTGGCAGTCTGTTTTTTTACAATTCAGAGCCCCGTTGGGAGCTTATTAAAATTAACTGCAAGATTTCTCATTACCGTTTGTATTTACTCACGGTGGTGTTAAGTGTTACAATATATTATGTTATGTTAAGAATGCAGATTTCTCAATTATAAAACTTCACGTGAGAAATCTGGGAACACTAGTTATCGCCTTGTTCCAAATAATTAACAGCTCTGGTGTAGAGTGAATTGCATCATTAAACAGTTATACAAGTATTTTATAATATTTGTTAGTTGATACTTACTTATTATGTATTTCTTGCTAACATATTTTCCTATTCCAATAAATATAAGCTGAGAAGTGAAATTTCCAAAGTTCACAATTAACATGTCATAGTAAACTTCATTTTTAGAAACAACCTAATGTAAAAAAAAAGAAAGAAAAAGAATTATTATCATATATGATTACAATATACATGTTGGATGGAAGAGTTTATATTCTGACTCGATTTATTGATTTATTGATTTAAAATTAATATCCGGCATATATATTAGATAGAACTTTTTAAACTATTTTTTTAGTTCAATTGAAATTAACAATAATAATGAACAATAATTTTTTATGGGTATCACATCAAAGGTGATTTGCCCTTTCAACAGTCAAAAATTGTACATAGTGAAATAACAAAGGTAAAATAGATAGCAACAAGTAACAATAACAAATGACAAATAACAAAGTGAAATAGCTAAACATTTTATGAGTGAACATTAATAAAAAAAAAAGTCCGTCACGCAGGGGCTGCGTAAACTAAGCAGATTTCCCCTGTGAAGTTTTACAATAGAGAAATCTGCATACTGGTAACACAATTCCACCGTGATTAGATAATGAGAAATCTTTCAGTTAATTAAAATAAATACCCAACTGAAACGGCTTCTGAATTGTAAGAATAATTTATATTTTAATAACTTAAATTTTAGTAATCCAAGAACTAAAGAAGGGGGGGGGCGGATGAACAGAACGTATTTGCATAAATCTCACAAAGTAACGAAGGTAAGGTTAAAAACGCCAGGTTAGAAGAAGCTTCCGCCTGAGCCGAGAAATGACGAAGATGGCCGACATAATCCGAACTATACCCCACCACAGACTTCATAAAAATGCAAATATCTCGGTTAATATTCAAGATAGAGAATACATGTATATAACAATATTTATAGTAAATTTAATTTGCAATAAGATTGGTTCCGTACAATATTTCGATCCGATGCATAATAACGGAGATATTTTGAATTTTCGAAAATCCCCCCTCTAAACCCCCCCTCCCTCTGGTCCGATTTCAGCCATTAACGAACTTGATCTGTCTTTTTACATAAAACGGTTAAATATCGAGTTTCATAACGATCAAACAAAAATTGCGACCACTAGAGCGTTAACAGACAAATATATATATATATATATATATATATATATATATATATATATATATATATATAATTTTGAACGGACCTCATTTTTGTCATCTCCTGGGTAGGATCAATGGACATTTGAAGAAAATTTTCGAAAATCGCGTCATGAGTACGACCTCAATAGCTGATTTCCCTTAAGGGAAATCTGCTAAAAAGCATAGTTAGTAGATGATCAATAGGAAATGAATGGTTGAAAATGGTACATATGCTAGACATTATCGTAATTTCCGTGCACAAACGCATCTATTAGAATAATGAATATAATTTAATCTTGTTGCACACCAAAGACTTAATTTGTATGTTAAATTTTGTCGTAAATTTGAACTTTGAGTAGGTATGAGAGTATGTTATTAATGAATGGGCTTGCCTTCCGTCAATAGTTCTTGTAAGTCGTAGGGGAAGTCCTGGTGTTGTCGTTTTCGGCATTCTGTCAGTATATGTCTTATCGTCAAGGGAATGTTACTAGTTGAGCAAGTGGGGTCTGTCAGTCTCTGTCATTAAGTATGAGCGTGTTTATTTGTTGTGGCCGATTCTAAGTCTCGAGAGAACTACTTCTTCTCTCCTAGAGTTTCTCAAACTTGATGGCCACATGCAAATAGTGTTCTTAATAGTTGGTACTTGTACTTGTGTTAGTCCAGTCGGTTTGCCATGTATCTAAGTATGTATCTTGAAATGTCATGTAATACTTCTATTTGTTCATAATCAAGTTTTCCAGCTGTTTTTTTGGCCTCTGAGCCCGCAGTTTCAGCCCTAAGTTTTCGTCTCCTGGCAACCAGTAGAATGTAGTGTGTTTATCTAGACTGATAAGCGCATATTATATTTTTTTGGGCTATTGGGTGATTTGTGTAAATATTGTTTAGTACTTGAAGGGAACATAAGCGATACGTGTAAATGATAATGTGTTTGCTTTGTGATGAGTGGGTGTTGTTGAGGGCCAATAGAATACCTTGGAGTTCTGCTCCTAGAATGCTGTAACATCTTGAAATAAAATTTACAGAATTAATAGCAGTAGTCTAAATATAAAGATTATAAATATTGACTAATCGACTCATCTTAATCATTGACCTGTTTTTATAGAACCAACACGATTTTAGTAAAATAGGAATAATATCGGTCTTAATTGTTGGCGTGATAAGTGTACAAAATTTGACAATGCTGGTTTATGATATAGATATTCATCACAAAAATGAGGTAAAAAAGTAGAAATCCGTCACGCAGGGGCTGCGTAAACTAAGCAGATTTCCCAAGTGAAGAATAGAGAAATTTCACGAGAGCCGAACAGTTACTGAAATTGCCGAACTAGCTAGCCAGAAACTCATGACTACATCCAAAGTTAGCCGATATCATGTCCGTTACGCTCAATGAAATGCAAATATCTCGGTTAATATTCAAAATAGAGACTAAATGTATATAACAATATTTATAGTAAATTTAATTTGCAATAAGATTAGTTCTATACACGTTTTCGATCCGACGTATAGTAACGGAGATATTTCGAAAAGCCCCCCTCTAAACCCCACCTCCCATTGGTCCGATTTCAGCCATTAATGAACTTGACCTTTTTGTTTCCATGTCGAATTTTGTTTGTTAAATGTCGAGTTTGGTAACGATCAAGCAAAAATTACGACCGCTAGAGCGTTAACAGACAAATATATATATATATATATATATATATATATATATATATATATATATATATATATATACAGTTTTGAACGGACCTTATTTACGCCATCTTCTAGGTAGGATTGATGGACATTTGAAGACAAATTTCGAAAATCGCGTCAGGAGTACGGCCTCATAGCTGATTTACCTTAAGGGAAATCTGCTAAAAACAACCTGAAGCCATTAAGGGAAACGGATTCCTAGTGAAAAGGAGAGGAGGTCCCGGCATCATTGCCTAAAATAAAGTATCGACCGCACACTGATTCGACAGCAACACCATTAGGATCGCTGCTAGGAGAATGGTGGGTTTAGATAGGCGGCTGACAGATCCACGTCTTCGTAAATCGAAAAACAAGAGAAAAGAGAAGGAATTGTAAAAATATATTAATATATATATATATGTATGTATATATATAAATTTGAACGGACCTCATTTTCGTCATCTCCTAGGTAGGATCGATGGACATTTGAAGAAAAAGTTTGAAAATCGCGGCATGAGTACCACCTCAATAGCTGATTTCCCTTGAGGGAAATCTGCTAAAAACACGGAGAACAAACGTGATAAGAAAGGGAGTTCAAAGAAAAGAAGTTGGTTCCGTCATGGACACCTGAGGAATATTAGCTCTGCAAATCTCCTGTCAAGAATAATCTTTGTTTTTAACCCTAGAATGGTATTGAACGTCAAAATTACGTATGATCTGGTTTGAACTGTTATCAAAGGGCCGTTAACGACGCCACCACCCTCACCCCTCAGCTATGAGCCCTCCAGACAGTTCGGCCTTCACCTCCGCCAAGTGCAGCTAAGTGAACCTTCCCACTCATCCAATACTATTTTTTGAAATAAAAACGACACGTAATATTTACGTATCAATACCATTAACCGCAACTTTTTGGCACGTAAAATTTACGTATCACTACTAATGACCGGTTTTTATGCCATAACTTAGTTAATGTTATTTTCAATTTATTTTCTTCCAATTTATTTTTTATATCATAATTTATTTTCTATTAATGTTTTTAACTTTTATTTTTGAATATAAAAAAGTCAAAGATGTATAAAAAGAATATAAATAATCTGTTTATAGTTTCGGAAAAATGGAGAAAAAATATTCATTGGATGAAGAAATCAGTAATTTGTTGAAAGAATTCTCCCATGACTCAGATGGGGAAAATGACAATTATGAAATAGATGGTTATGGATAGGAGAGCGATGATGATCCGGAGTATTCTCCAAGTGATGAGGAGGTTGAGCCTTCGGAAATGATTGCAACACAGAGTGGGCTAGATAGCGATGAGAGTGAGAAAATTTTAGAAGACATCAAGGCAATCGAAGAAAGAGAACAAACACAGAGGAAAAAAACCTAAAACCTCTCAACCACACAATATTGACAGATCAGTTACAATAAATGTAGAAGGTGGGGTTGTGCTTGGTAAGAATGGATATGAATGGAGCACACAACCTCCGGAACGTGTTTCGAACAAAGCGCCTGAAAGGAATGCCGTGCACATTATTAGATATTAAAGTAGATATAAGTTAAAGATATGTGTATGTTTTAATAAAATAAAAAAAATAGTCACAAACATTAACAAATTTTGAATAATTTCACCAATTACCAGTTGCACACGTAAAATTTACGTATCAATACCATTAAGCGGGAAATAATATCACTATCATTCTAGGGTTAATTGTAAAAAAAAAAAAAAAATATAACTCACATGGGAAGAAGCTATTTGAGCGCTGTGGCCCGCGATTAGAAGAGGGCAGAGAGTATTGGTTTGATTTACTGTCGCAGGGTCAACATTGGACATTAATGTCAACATTTCTGGTAACCACAACCTCAGCAAGTTCAATCTGTAATATTCGAATTAAAAATCTTTACAATGCTTATAAAAATTTTTAAATTTGTTCTAAAATATTTTGTTTTATGTACATTCAATTTTAATCCAAAAATAATATTAAGAATTATTATTTATTTATTTTCATTGTGAGGACTTCGGCTATCTGCTGTTTGAATTTTTGTTGGCATGCAAATTTTCGATGTAAATGCGTCCATCTTCGTCTGGCAATGTTTTAATTCGAATAGTCACTTCATTCAATCATATGTTTTGGAGTTTTATTTTAATATGGCTTTCCACGTTTCAGAGAGTATGACACCGTCCACCCCGTTTATAGTATTTGTTCTGGGTCTTTTTTACTTAACACATGCCAGTGATTTAACTCATTATTATATCAATAACAGTGAAGATTTTTTGTTAACAATTGTTTATTTAAATATAACCAAGGTTTCTAGTAAACATGAATATAACCATAAATGAAATTAATAACATTTTTCATTGTGGAGGCCAATAGTTTCTCATTGATTCCAATATACATTCAAAAATGTCCCTATTTTCATATCTTCTCCTATATATAAATTCACAAAGATATGAATCAAACAAAGTTCTTCTAGTTCCACATTCGTTTTTGATTCTTCTTTTTATACTAGCCCAAAACCATGTACCATTAAGCGCAGCAACGTATTGCCTACAACTTCTCATATTGCATTGATAAAATGGCGATCTAGTTTTGCTGAAATAAATCTTCATATAATGTCCTTTTTTACACTTTGTCTTTCTGTGAAGTACTCCATACTTCTGTAAATATTGAAAAGCTTTTTCTTCGGAATAGATCAACTTATTAAGTTTTAAAAGATTCATAATAAAAAATAAACACTCCCTAAACTTTTAACCTGAAAGTATACTGAAGATAAATGATCACATGGTAGTAGGCGTATCTAATATCAAATGATATGTTATCGTGATCACCTTTTACTTAGAAAATTAACTGGCATGTGTTAAGTAAAAAATACCCTTTGTTCTCAACCTATCTGTTTGTAAATAATATTTTCGAAGTGTTCTTACCAGTCATTCTGAAGTGCCCGCTATATAAGCAAGTGTTACGTTGCTCAATGGTTTATCTCGAGTATATTCAATGTCTTGTTGAATCTTGGTGATATCAAGTTTCTTCTTAATTAATACTGTTGTTTGTGTTTCTTAATACTCTTGTTACTTCCGTTTTTTTGTAGCCGTTGTGGTGGAGTTCTTCTTTCAACTGTGCTATTTCATTTTTTAAAAGCGTTTCATTGCTGCACAATGAAATAGCTCTGTTTACTAATGTATAGATGATACCATGTTTTTGGGCTGGGTAGTGGTGGGATGAGACATTCAGATATCTACCTATAGCTATTTATTTATTGTTTATTAGTGTCCACTTTTTGCTACTATGACTAGTTGGGACGGGGTATCTACAGGTTACCACCCTTTTCTAGCCAGGGTGGGACTAAGGATTTTATTTAGTGAGTTCGTCACTAAATAATTTCCTATTGCCCAGTTGGGAATAGAAATGTATGTGATCTACTTAGTACAATCGATGGACATTAGAGGATATTTTTCGAAAATCGCGTCATGAGTTCGACCTCAATAGCTTATTTCCCTTAGGGGATCATAACCCTAATTTATAAAAATAATAAGATATTCAGAAGTGCGAAATATGTTTCTTCAATATAGTTTTGAAGATTACTTAGAAAATGAATAGATAGAGAGTTTATTTACTTGACAGAATTTCCCCTAAGGAAAGGTATTCAATTTATATAATATTTGTTGAAAGAATAAAATTAATAAATAACAACTAATAATGAATAAAAGCATATGTACATCCACAACTACGCTTCCCTAAATTAATGAATAAATAAACTAATGCAGCTATAAATACAAATTAAGAACGAAATAAAATAAAAGAACAATATTAAATGGAAACTCTTATACGTTCAAAATTATGTCTAAGAAACTATGCTTTCCAGCATCAATTAGATATGAAATATTAATATGAATATAATAAAAATTTAAAATATTGACAAACCAGTATACGTCAGTTGTAAAATACATTTAAAAAAATAAATAAAAAAATACAATCTACAATTATTCATTAAGAACAAATTAACCACATTTCAATTTGTTCATCAGATACTTATATATCATTGTTAATTTACGTTTAGAAAGTTATCTAGAAAATAAGAGCTAAGATGTTTCGACTACGATAAAAATGTTTAGAATATGAAGAGAAAATGTATTAAGACCCTATGGATCCTTTGGCGTCAAATATTATAACAATTATTACAACAAAAATAATGGATAATAAACATTGATTATTAGGGTTCATTTGGATTGCAAAATTAAACACACAAACATTAGCGTTTTTGTCACTTCTCAATTTATTTGACGATGCCCTGCACACTTGGTTAATTATTCTTCACTGCTACTCACACAGTGCACTGATAATTTCTCTTCTTATTGCGCAGTACAATATCTCCCGAACATGCGGATCACAAAACTCGGCACTGCACTGATCTTCACTAAAACACTACATGCACAGTACTGAAACTAAAAGGATTGATATTTACTAGTAAGAAATCAATTAACTCAGGGCTTCTTAAACTATGGGTCGCGACCCCGTTTGGGGTCGCGTAGCAAAATTCTGGGGTCACGAGAGATAAAAATACAATTTATGTTTTATCTTCAGTTACAACTTATTCGTCGATTCGACGAATATGTTTTATCTACAGTTACAACCTATTCGTCGATTCGACGATGCTTCTTTTACAAAGAGAAGGTTATCTTTCCTTTGGAAGGACGAGGCGATTTTCTACTTCCGGATGTATGTAGGCAATAAAAAACAGGCACATCCATCTCATTAAATTTTTAACTTATACTTTAATTTAATACTTGAATATATTCGAGAGAATTAAGACGGTCAGAATCCTCTTTTATTTTTGAAACTATAATAAATACAATTCTATAATTTTTTGTGCAATTTTTAATTTTAGATTTTTGTATGTTTCAAAATGAATTCTAAACTTATATATTTTCATATGTATATGTATATTGTTACCTAATAAATAAATCATCAAAAAATATTAATTTATTTTTCTTTTATATTTGTATGGGGTCGTCAAGAAACTCGCAATCATAAATGGGGTCGTAAATTACAAAAGTTTAAGAAGCCCTGAATTAACTGATTGTCGGCCGAGCTGGCCCACTTTATAGACGGGCGGCGAGCTCAAAGAAAAAAGGCCTGACTGGTCTAGGTCCCAGACTGGCATCGCCTAGAACATTCCTGGTGCAATCGCTCCAGCAGGTATGCCTTCATTTACTTTGTACTTCTTAAATACGGTATTAACTTTGCGTACTTTTTCAAGTAAATAGTTTTCGCTTAAACATGCTTATATTTTATAAATAAATATTGTTGATACTTACGTTGATGCAACAGACAATTGTATCGTAACTACCATCAATAACCGGTAAACATAAGGCGATCTGAATATTGCTGTAGTGTTAAGTATTTTTTTGCAGGCAGAAATCTTCTTCCGAGGAACCACATATTCCAAGGGTTTGTGTATTTTCTTCACCTTTAGAAAAAAAATAATAATATTAATGTGTATTGTTTTTTTGACTTTTTAAAAGCTTTATCCAGTGTGTGCTATACCTTAGTGATCTCAAAGACCAAATTTGATAAAGGTCAATTAAAGTAATTAAGACTGTGTAAACTAAGCAGATTTCCCACGTTTTGGTGTAACACACTAGTGATGTCATTCTCTATGTTTTGACTTTGTAAAAAACAGATGAGTAAAAGGGTTGTAGGGGAGGGGACATTGAAGGCTGAAAACTAGAAAAGAGAAATTACTCGCGTAATACTTGATTTACGAAGAAATGTATCAATCTACAATTGTAGAGCATCAACTCCTTAACAAGTTTGGTTCTATAACATTTTGCAATACGACTTGTAATAACGGTAATATTTTGAATTATCAAATTCCCCCTCTAACCCCCCCTACACCACCCCCGATTTGAGCCATTAACTAATACGATCTTTAGTGTGGAATGAAACAGTTAAATATCGAGTAGAGTATAGAACAAATAAATATCTTCGATTCATCACCGCTAAAACTTAATTAATGACGTTTTCGCAATACTTATTTTCGCGTATCTCACACACTAAATATTCAATAGAAACAATATTTGGTATTTAAGACATGTATTACATAATATTTCGATCCGATGTTTAATAACAGAGGTATATCAAATTTTTGAAATTCCCCCCTCTAAACCCCCTCACCCAGTGATTCGATCTCAGCCATTAATGAATATGATCTTTAGTTTTGCTTGAAACGCTTATATAACGAGTCTGGTTACGATTAAACAAGTATTTCGACCGCTAAAGTGGTAACAGACAAATGTATAAATTTTATATATGTAGTGGACCTCATTTTCGTCATCTACTAGCTAGGATCGATGGATATTTGAAGAAATTTTCAAAACCCGCTTTATTGGTACGAGCTCTTCTTGAAATGTCCTTCAATCTTACTCAGGAAATTTCGAAAGTGAGCTCCAAACCAAACTATACATATTGTTGCAAAATATCCATCCATTGGTCTACTTGAGTGATTTTAGTGCTACTTGAAAATAACGCATATTTAATCACGTATTTTAGAAGTTAAAAGAAAATGAGGGCATCCCTGTGAAATATGGAGACATTTGTAGGTTACGAACCCAGCTAGACCTATATATAAAAAACACATACATTTGTCTGTTATCGCTCTAGCGGTCGGAATTTATGTTTTATCGATACCAAACTCAATATATGATGTATGTACAACTAAAGATTGAGTTCTTTAACAGCTGAAATATGACCAGTGAGAGGGGGTGGTTTAGAGGGGGAGAATTTGGAAAATTTGAAAAAGTGTATAGAACTAATCGTATTGCAAATTTAATGTTCTATAAATGTTGTTTTATACATATTTTCTGCATCATAAATATTAACCAAGATATTTGAAATTTTTAGTTTTCGACTTTTAGTAAACCCCCACTCCTACTTATATTATGCACCTCTTTATTTTAAGCTTAAATACCAAATATTGTTATCATGAGACCTATATTATGGGAGAGTCATGTGAATTCGTTGTACGATAACGTCATCTAGTAAGAAAGTATTAATTACCTTTACCTTCTTGTCTAGTAAATGTTTATTTGATCTATACCATATACAACATTTAACTGTTTCAAACAACACTAAAGATCATATTTGTTACTGACAAGAATCCCACCAAGAATAAGGGGGGGGGGTTAGAGGAGCTAATTCGAAAATTCAAAATGTTTACTTTAGTCGGATCGCAAAATATTACATACATAATAAATCTTGTTAAGCTATTGGTGTTCTACCATTTTTTTTTTCGTAACTGTGCTCAGTATTGAGCGCATTCATGTTTCCAGCCTTCAGTAACCCTCTCCCCTTTCTACTCACTTTTTTTTTAAAATAGAAAGTGAGAAAGATAGAAATAGTGTAGAAATTTACTACAAATATTGTTCTATACATTTATTCTCTATCTTGAATATTAACCGAGATATTTGCATTTTATTAAATCTGGGCGGATAACGGATGAGAGTGACTTCACCGCCAAAACCTAGGTCGGCCGTTTCCTTCCTTACCTGTTCGGCTCTCGTGAAATTTCTCTATTGTAACACTTCACGTGGGAAATCTGCTTAGTTTAAGCAGCCCCTGCGTGACGGACCTTTTATATTTACATGTAACTTAGCCCTAAGGCATTATCTATCATTCTTAAGCTTGGTGTGGCTATGAAAGAATGTTGGGAATTCCCAAATTAAGGCTAGAGTCTCAGTATTTTACTAAATATATATATATATATATATATATATATATATATATATTTTACCGGATAAGTATCCGATTGTAAACCAGTATTAATGGTGTAAATTTTCTTGCAGACTTTAAGAGCCTTTTCAGTTTTCCCTTTTTCAGCGAGGAACTTGGGAGATTCAAGACTCAAAGCACAACCTAACCCCGATATGAGCGAGGGAAGACCGCTGGCTAAGATATAGAGCTGCCATGACTTGAGAGGTAACCAGTAGGGAGGTTCTAGAGGAATCACAAGTAGTGCCAAACCTGAAAAAATAAACAATGCTAATGTATAACTGTTTTTCTTATGAAACTATTTGTAATTATGATTATGATTAATAAGTAGGATAATTATTTATAACTAGCTAAGTTACCTTTTAAGGATTTACTTTGTGCAATATTTATTTCCCCTTCTCAATGCTTAGGATTTACACCCGAGTCCGGAGTGCTGGGAATATGTTAATAATAAAATTATGTGTCATGTACTTAATTCTACAAAATACACAATATTTGTATATTACCTGTTTCCAGTGTTTGTATCTTTAT
Organism: Riptortus pedestris; assembly: GCA_019009955.1. Lineage (NCBI taxonomy): Eukaryota > Metazoa > Arthropoda > Insecta > Hemiptera > Alydidae > Riptortus > Riptortus pedestris. The sequence goes on from CM032231.1 coordinate 12,260,112, forward strand.
ATATATATATATATATATATATATATATATATATATAAAACATAATCATATATTATCGTATTAAGCATATTATTCATAATCATAGAATAGAGTGCACATCTTTTGTTATGTGGATATTTGACGAAAAACCAATAGGAATCGAAATATCGCTATTTTTAATTTCAGGCCATCCTAACAACCCTGTTCCTTCCTAAAAATTTTAATATAGCTTATAGTCAAAGGTACTGAGTTCTGTTCATTTGGATTTATTTTATCGTGTCCTTTAACATTGTTGATCCCTTGTATAGTTTTCGCGTATACCTCATTTACACTTCGTTATACGGCAAAATTGCATATATCAAATGTTACTTTAAATAACAAAACAAACAACTTTTGTTATATGTTTGTTTGCTGAAAATGAATAGGTAACGAAATATCGTGATTTTATATTTCAGACCTCCCTTATAACCCCCACTCCCGTTCGTACCTGAAAATTTTAATATAGCTTATAATGTAATATACATACCAAGTTTCATAAAATTCGGTTCAGCCGTTTACGATCTATAAAGGACATACAAACAAACATTCATTTTCATATATATAGATAGACAATCAAATACGTTTTGTAACGTTTGTATAATTTGAATTTTTTCGGCAGGTTTTCGATTTATTCAGACGTGGATCTGCTAACCGTAATTCTCCTAGTAGCGATCTAGTCTAATGCTCTTCCTATTGAATCAGTGTGAGCGCGATTCTTTATTTTCGGTAACGATGCCTGGACCATCTCTCCTTTTCTCTGGGGGGGCTCAGGTTAGCCATGCGAGTTAAAGCGTTGGTCTTTATCTCACATGGTAAACCTAGAGTGGCGAGTTCGATTCTTGCCTGGGCAAAGGAAATTATTTAGTGACGAAATTCATTAAATAACATCCTAAAATCCCACCCTGGCTAGAAAAGGGTGGTGACCTATAGATAACCCGTCCCAATTAGCCTAAGTTGCAAAAAGTGGACGTTAATAAATAATAATAATAATAATAAAACTTTTCTCTGGGAATCCGTTTCCCTTGACGACTACAGGTTGTTTTTTTCTCTCAGGTGCTAATACAGTCCCGAATTATCCAGTTCTTACATCTCCGCCGAGCTAAGTAGGTGAACAGCGAGAGTTTCATTATTCCTTTGATCTTGTCATTGTTCCGTTTTTTCTCTGCCTCAACCTTCAGGGCCGTTTCTCTCAGTATGAATGCTTCATAGGTAAAACGGATTTATTACAATAATTTTAGCAGATTTCCTTTACGGGAAATGATCTAATGAGGTTGTACTCATAATGGGATTTTCAAAATATTTCTTCTAATGTCTTTGATCCTACCCCGGGGATAAAGAAAACGAGGTCCTTTCAAAATTATATATATAAACACTGGATGTCCCAACTTCCTGTGCCACCCTCTTAAAATCTCCAATTATTTTAATATAAAGCTGAGACTCGGTGGGCATACTTGGGTCACCTGAGAATCTTTTCAGTTCATATTCAACCTCGTAATTTTTGCGTTATTTCGCATTATATACTTTTTTTTTTTTTTTTTTTTAATTTAAGAATCCATTCTTTTTCCATAGACTTGTTTCAAAGATAATTTTGTTGGATACAACCAAAAATAATGGATTCTGAAAAAAGAGTGCGTATATTAACGCTCCAATGGTGGCAATTTTTCTTTGAACGTAACCAAACTGGATATTTAAAATCTTTAAATAAAAATGAAAAATGTTATAGAATCAATCTTATTTCAAACATAATTTTCTATAAATGTTGTCATGTATATGTTTTCTCTACACTGAATATTAGCCGAGATATTTCCATGTTTTAACTATCGGCTATCAGTAAACCCCCCACTCCCAATCACGTCATATTAACTATAAGCAGTATCATCATGAACCGCTTCAATCCAAGGTTAAATACCAAAGAAGATTTTCATTGGACAATTCCTTTTTGAGACTCATGCAAATACTTCAATTAAGATTTTTCGTTCTATACTCAAAAATGTTTCCATTTTTGAGGTGCTGGATGGCGAAGGAATTATTATCTCAGGTAAGAAAAAAAAAAACGCCTCGTTCCTTCACTATTCTTTATTCGTTGTGATAGAGCGCTTTCAGAGCATACGCTCCATCATCAGTGCCCTGCTGGCAAACAAATACCATAAAAACGTTGTAATATATGTCATTTAATTGAGAAATTTAGAAAATATATGTACATGTCGATGGTCAAGAGTTAAAACATACAACTTTAAATTACAACCTAAAAACTAGTGTCCCAGTGAATATTTACAGAAAGAAGAAAAACTATTTTCACAGATTAAAATTAAAAACTTGTCAGTAGAATATATACACAATTTCAAAGAATAGTTAAAATAAATAAATGAATATTTACAGTTAAAAAGTCTAAAATGGAAAAAATAGTAAAAAACGAATAGTCCAATTAAAATTAAAAAACCAAAAATGAAGGAACAACCACCGGAGGAGCTACAGAAAGCAATACATACAAAAAACATAAAAGAAGAAAAATAGAAAAGCGAGACAATGACTAACCTCTTCAGAATGATGTGACAGGAACCAAGGATTCCCTGTGACTGAGGCCGGAGAGCCATGAGAGAGGTTTCCGAGACATGCCTCAACCTGGTTCCTTCTCCCGTCTTATTAATATTCAGGCCTCCTTTTTCCATCCGGTGGTTGTTCCTTCATTTTTTCATTTTTGGTTTTTTAATTTTAATTGGATTATTTGTTCGACTTATTCGTTTTTTACTATTTATTCTATTTTAGACTTTTTAACTGTAAATATTCATTTTTTATTTTAACTATTTATTGAAATTGTGTATATATTCTACTGACAAGTTTTTAATTTTAATCTATGATTATAGTTTTTCTTATTTCTGTAAATATTCACTGGGACACTAATTTTTAGGTTGTAATTTAAAGTTGTATGTTTTAACTCTTGACCATCGACATGTACATATATTTTCTAAATTTCTCAATTAAATGACATATTGTACAACGTTTTTATGGTATTTGTTTGCCAGCAGGGCACTGATGATGGAGCGTATGCTCTGAAAGCGCTCTGTCACAACGAATAAAGAATTGTGAAGGAACGAGGCGTTTTTTCTTACCTGAGATCAAAAATGTTTATTTGATCTCTACTATACTCGATAGTTGGCCGTTTCAATCAACACTAAAGATCATATTTGTTTTTGACTGAAATCAGACGTGGAATAGTCTTAGTTTAGAGGAGGGGAATTAGAAAACTCAAAATATCTTAGTTATTTTGAGTCGGATCATAAAATGTTACGGAACCAATCTTATTAAACTTTTGATTTAACAATTGTTGTTTTATGCATTTTTGGTAAATCAAGTATTAATCGAGTTATTCGAACTTTCTTATTTTCTGTACATTCAGTAACGCCCCTCCACCTTCTACTCATCTTCTAGTGTTACACCAGTACTTGGGAAATCTGCTTAGTTTACGAGGCCCCTGCGTGACAGACATTTTATATAAGCGTGGGCGTACTTTGTCCATTTAGCTCACCAGACCCTAAAACATTTTGTTTTATTTTTTCATTTACCTTAGTTGGGCTTGTTGTTATTGCTATAAATGAGATTTTTATCATTATTTGTCATAGTAAAGTTTTTTAATAGCTCGAAAAATCCTACAAGAAACATAAATTTATTGTCAAAATATAACTACTGTTAGAATACAACACAAACAATACAAACTTTTAACATAAATCACATATAGAAATTACCAATGATGAAAAATATAAGATATCACAAAACTCACAGACGTGCAATATTTGTAGAATCGAACAGAATATTCCAGTTGACAAGACTGCAATGTTTCTCCTTTTAGCAATGAAGATTTCAGATATGTAGGCAGTAAAAATTGAGAACGGACCACAAACCCTGTAGAAATTAATGTTTTTAAACATTGGAATTAACACAGAAATTCAAAAAAATGAAATAGTTACTAAAGGAGGTCCTATTATTAACAAAAAAAGTTTCATATGTTGTTCCAAAGAATTTTACTATATACTTTGAGATTACAATTGTGTTAATATGATATATGTTAACTTCCGCTTTATACTTCTATGGCCGACTGGTATGGGTTATCTTCTGGTTAACAACCTCTTCTAGCCAAGGTGTGACTAAGGATGTTATTAGTAGATTTCCATAAAGGGCGAGATTTTTGAAAAATCTCCTCAAATTGTCCAACGGTCCTATTGAGGAGATGACGAAAATAAGGTCAGTTCTAAACTATATATATATATATATATATATATATATATATATATATATATTAATCGTTTTATGCAAAACTAAACTTAAATTTCGTTAATGGCTAAAATTGGAGCAGTGGGAGAGAGGGTTTAGAGGAGGGAGTTTCGAAAATTTGAAATACCTCCGTTATCGACATCTTGTATTAAACTAATCTCATTTCAAATAAAATATTGTTAAATATTGTTATATACATTTATTCTCTATTTTTAATATTGACGGTGATAATGTTTTTTTTAGTTTTCATCCTTCAGTAAACACCCACTCGTACTCATATCATATTATCAATAAGCTTTTATAACATGAAGCACTTAATTCCAAGGTTAAATATCATTAATACATAATATACATTTGTCTGTTACCACTCTAACGGTCGGAATTTATGTTTTATCGTTACCAAACTACGATATATGATGTTTTATGTACAAAGATAGATTGAGTTCTTTAACAGCTGAAATATGACAAGTGAGAGGGGGTGGTTTACAGGAGGAGAATTTAGAAATTTTGAAATATATCCGTTAATATACCTACGATTGAAAAAGTGTATAGAACTAATCTTATTGAAAATTTAATGTTCTATCAATTTTGTTTTATAAATATTTTCTGTGTCATGAATATTAACCGAAATATTTGGAATTTTTAGTTTTCAGCCTTCAGTAAACCCCCACTCCTACTCATGTCATAATTACAATAAGGTTTTATAACATGAACTTCTTTATTCTAAGGTTAAATGACAAATATTGTTTTCATGAGACCTTTATTATGGGAGATACATGCGAATTCGTTGTACGATGACGTCATCAATTAAGATATTTCCTTCTTTACTCGAAAATGTTTACTTGATCTATATCAACTCGACATTTAACTGTTTCAGTCAACATTAAATATGATTATGTTATTGACAGAAATCGTGCCAGGAATAAGGGGGGTTCAGAGGGGTGGGGACAATTATAGAATTCAAAATATCTTCGTTATTTTTAGCCGAATCGAAAATTGTTATAGAATCAATCTTGTTGATATATGGATGCTCTTCTGTTCTATATATTTTTTCTTACCTCAAATATTAACCTAATAAGATGTGGTGAGATATCACCGGTGTGTCATAGCAGCGCGTGGGAAATCTGCTTCGTTTACGCAGCCCCTGCGTGAAGGACTTTTTTAATCTCATTCGGTAAACCCACAGAGTGTGTTCGATTCCTGCCTAGGTAATAGGAATTTAATGGCGACCACAATAATTAAGACCTTTAGACCCATCGGGGCTGTAGAAGGATGGTAACCTGTAGTTAAGCAGTCCCAGTTAGTCATAAAATCAGTAGCACAAAGTGGATGCTTATGAGTAAAATGTTATTTTTTAACGTTTTTCAAAATTCTTAATTGCTACTTGTTGGAATTGTTATTGATACACACATGAATCCGGCTAAGAATTTGAAGATGAGCATTGCTGGTAGGTTTTCTATGACACCGCAGAGCGTGTTCATTGTGAAGTCCAAAAGGAAGCCAATTGCCAAAAGGCGTTGACGTCCAAACGAGTCAGAGAGGACGCCCCAAAGGAATCCAGAGGAAATCATACCTGCCAAATAATTGTTCAATACAAAAAAAGTGTCCATTAAATCGCTGAAGTCACATTGACTGAGATGCTGCAAGGAAATAACAGTGTTGAAAATAAATTAATTTAACATTTTTGAGATAGGTTTTAATATTCTTCAGGATGAGAAACTTGTCCCACCTTATAGAGGTGTAAATGTACCTTCACAAATTATTTTAGACAGATATTTATGACAAATATTTTGTAGTTTTATTTAATAATTGAACATTTTTGAAAATATTCGTCTTGTCATTCATTAAGTTCTTTAGTTTATTTTTATACACAGTATATTATTTAATAGATTTGATACGATTGGGCAGAGCGTTGAAGGGTTTTACTCCTGAAAATGAAGTGCTTTTCTCGAAATATTTATGTTTGGAGCATATTCTTGTAACTTATTTTATGATTATGCGTTATGCTATTTTTGCAAAAAAAAAAAGGTCATGTTTTTTCTTCAAAAACAATATAGTTTGGTACATATGTATAATCAGTCATTATGTTTAACTCCTTAAATAGTAGACGACATAAGTCTCTCAACTATCTGTTATATATAAACCTGACTAAAGTGTTTATTTAATCAATATCGAAATCAATAAAATGGTTATTACAATGATGACTTACCAACGAAAGGAGCAGATTGCAATAGAGCTTTTGATAGTGGCGTCAATCCCAAGTCAGGTCCAGCGACTGGGATCACATATGACATAGCACCTGTTGAAAAAGCTGCTGTACCCGCAGCAGGGAATGCTATAACCAGCAGCAAGTAGTTGAATTTCCCAAATCCTATATTTAAAATAATTTATATGAAAATAAACGTTAATATATTCTTAAATTTATTTAATGGGAATTAATAACTTATAATAACAACGAAAGTAGATAATTGTCCTGTGGCAAAAAATATGAGTACTTCTATAATTTCCTTCTTGGTTATTATTTCATTGGACCTTTACTGTGTCAGATACTTGAAGAATTTGAATTCATATGTCCCATTAATTTGTGTAGACAGTCGTAGTTAGGACATATGGAAAAAATTATACCCTCCAGAGTTGTTAACCAAAATGTACTCCATTACATAAGCCTCTGAACTTCTTCGTTTTAGGAATACGTTAACAAATAAGTAATCCAATATTTATGTATTTGTACTTCTTTGTCGAGCGTTAAGTTAACCAATAAGTGCTGCAATATTTAGGTACATGTAATTATTTTTTTCCAGCGTTGTTAATTAGTAGGCCCTTGACTATTTAAGTATTTGAACTTCTTCGTTTCCAGCGCTGTTTACTAATAGGTTCTCCATTATTAAAACACTTGTACTACATTGGTTACAGCATTACCTCTAGGTATATTATGGAATTCTTTGTTTCTTGCATGGTTAACCAATAGTTACTTCGATATTTTGGTATTTCAACTACTTTGTTTCCAGTGTAGTTAACCAATAGTCATTCCAACATTTTGGTACATCTACTTCTTTGTTTGTAACATTGTGACCCAATAGGTACACCATTATTTAGGTATATATACTACTTTGTTTCAAGTGTAACGTTAACCAATATGTAATCCAAAATAGGTATATATGGACTTCTTTGTTTCCAGCATGGTTAACCAATAGGTACTCCAATATTTAGGTATATGGACTTCTTTGTTTCCATAGTTGTTAATCAAAATGTACTCCATTACTTAGGCATTTGTACTTACTTCTTCGTTTTAACGTCAAGTTTACTAATAATTAATCCAATATTTAAGTTAACCGACAGGTTCTCTGATATTTAGGTATATCGACATTGTTGATCAGCAACCTCGTTTGTAAAAAAAAAAAGATAAATCCTGATTTTTGCATATTTACAATAATTTAACTGTTCCTGGTGTTGTTTCAAGGCTATATCCAAAATTACTTTATATTATTCACTGAAACTTTGAAAAAATACTTGGAAGTAATATACCAATATTTTCATTTACTGAATGATTTAATCAGTTTTTTATGTCTCATGTAAAAGATTTTTTTTTTTTTTTTGACGTAATCTCGCATGTCAATCAACACTGTCGATAGATACTTCTTTGTTTCCAGTGTTGTTAATGAATAGAAAATTCATTATTTAACTATTTTTACTTCTTTGTTTCCAGTGTTGTTAACCAATAGGTACTACATTATTTAGGTATTTTTACTTCTTTGTTTCCAGCGTTACGTTAAGCAATAGGTAATCCAATATTTTGGTATATGTACCTCTTTGTTTCCAGCTTTGTTAACCAATAGGCACTACATTATTTAGGTATTTTTACTTCTTTGTTTCCAGAGCTGTTAACCAATAGGTACTCAAATATTTAGGTATTTTTACATCATTGTTGTAAGCGTTGTGTTAACAACTCTATCATTTGGGATTTCAACAAACAACCCTTTTTACATTTCTTGTTCATTGGGAATCTCCTATAGGTATACGATTTGTCATAGTCAGAACACTTTATTTTAAAGACGTAGCATCTTGTATGCTTGTACTTAATTTACCTTTTTTAAGGCTGAATTTTTTAATTTTTTATTTTATCTCCATGGTCCACACTATTGTTCCATCATACTTACAGATTTTCGTAATGTAGTTTGTTATTTATTGAGCGCTGAGATACACATTTTTAGTTCGTTTTTAACCTTGTATTCTTGTGGATTGTTTTCTGATTACCTTGTTAATATAAGTCGTTGTTTAAGGATAAAAAAAATATTTTCCGTCTCTATTCGGGATTTCTTCTAGAATAAAATTATATTTTTTCAATTATTGATCTCCTGGCATTTGATATTCAACCGAGAGTGGATTATGGTCGCATTTCGAATATAGGGAATATTGCATTATACAACTAAATGAAATATCATTAAATGGGCTGCAACGAAAGATGCTGTATTTTAAATTTAATGGGAGCACGAGGAATCCACATCTGATTTTTTTTGTGTTATTGCAAATATTATGCAACACATTTGTATTTATGGCGATTACTTACCCGCATTTGTAATAGCAGTTTCTAAGTCGGCAGAGATGAGGCTGTTTGACTCTGAAAGCAAACAAATAACAGTTGTGAATCTAAAAGCTGAATACACAAATTATTCTTACAATATTACATTCTTATGTAACATCTAATCAAGGAATATAAACAAACATCTCCGTTACAGCAGATATGCCTACTCTATGTAGTTCTAACTGGGATAACCACTTTAAAAACTTTTATGTTTTAATGAAAAATCGTTAAAAATAATAACAACCATTAAAATTTCTTTGTGTAGAAAACAGTGTTTAAACCTTTTAGAGTAATGATATATTATACACTATCCATATGAGACTGTACTAAGTGGAGAAAAAAAGTTGGTCAAGGAGGAAATGTGTAAACTTAGCAAGTTCATACGTACAGATATCACACCCAAACTAGTCAAAAGGGTGTAGGAGATTTCAAAACGGACTCAAAAACTCTTAAAACCAAACATTTTTCACTATTAAAATATTATTTCGTACAAGGAAGGGAAAAATATAGGTATGAACAGAAATTGTTTAATAGGAAACTGATATTTCCTTTGTAAATAAAAGTGTCTCAGCCTAAGTGTTTCTTTGTCTCAGAAATCGTCAATAATTTTTGAATCTGTAGGGAAATTGGTTAGGATTTAATATCTCATAAATTATCAGATATTTAGGAGAGTAATTTTGCATATGGCACTTTTTATGACTTGTTTGTTAGAAAGAAAAAGGTTTTAGTAAGACATCTAAGCATTATAACTTTTTGTATTATTTATTTAGATCCACTATTTGCTAATTGGGACTGGTTATCTACACGTTAACACCCTTTTCTAGCCTGGGCAGGAGTAAGGATTTTATTTATTGAGTTCCTCTCTAATTAAAATCCTATTGACGAGGCAAGGATCGAAATGGATACTCTAGCTTTACCATGTGAGATTGTGACCAACGACTTAACTCACATGGCTAACATAAGCCACATAATTGTATAAATTAAATACAAAGCCTCCAAAAGCTGTAAAATATATTCGAATTACCATAATTGCATTCGAACTTTGAAAAAGTGACCATAAATTGAAATAATGGGACTTGCAGAATCTCAATATTTTTAAACTGGTTCTATACTTCAAATACTTTCCTACATTGTTTCGCCTTGCCAAAAATAATACCAACATCATTCAGTCTCATATGATTTCCCGGGCAAACCCGGGTACTTTAGCTAGTATATATATATATACTAGCTAAGGCTTCGTTCGGGAGATCAAGACAGCGTTGCCCAAGATGCCTTGGAAAGTCTGAATAATGATTGTCATTTCTTTTGGCTTTAATATGCTCAATATTTGTACTCTTCCCGTTTCAAGTACTTAGGTTCATATTTATCCTGTTAACTACAGCGAGCTTACAGAATATTTTAGTCTAAAAGAATAAAAAAAGAAGAAAAAATGAGTTCTTGATCAATCCTTCTCTACTGTTCAAAATACTGAGTACAAAATAAATTATAACCATGGATGACAATCATTCAAGTACCATAGGCCATACAATTGTTAATTAGGAGAGCACTGTTAATTATAAACTGTGGAAGAATACAAATTTATTTTCCCAAAAGCGTCCCCAAGCACAACGATTGTACCTATTTTATGTATTTAATTACCATTATTAAAAATACTGTAATGTATAACTGAAGAAGAAATTTTGTATTCATAGTTGTACTTACTTATGCTCTACCATGTGTAACATATTAGAAGATCAATGTTAATAATTAGTAAACATAAATGGGATCACCCCCCCAGTGATGTTATGTTCTCCCCCAGAAATATTTCGTTAAATATCATAAATTATTTAAACAAAACAATTTTAAAGGTGATTGAAAGTACTGGGAAACTTTCAATCCCCTTTAACATTGTTTTGTTTAAATATTTTATGATATTTAACGAAATATTTCTGGGGAAGAACATAACATCACTAAAAGAGCAAATATTAAGTGTTGTACACGTCATGTAATGCTTAATGAGTACATATGTTCTACTGGTTTAAACACTCCATTTAATGTTTATCTGTAATTTAAAACAAACATCATCATTACTTTCAATTATTAAGCATCAACTACCTTTTCCCACCGAAAGCCGACCCAAGTCGGCCGAATCAAAGGCGGTCTCCCAGGAACCGACTGCATATCTCATCACAACTTCCGCTCAAATTATAATTCCGGCTTAAATTATAGCAACTTCAGTTATTCTAAATATTAAAACATAGGAATGCTTAAATATAAGCCTAAAAACATATCATAATTCTTCATAGTATGCTTATATTAAGAACACTTAAATGAGTACTTATAAAATTGTTGACTCCCTCTATAGTTTTTAGCGTATATTTCTTTTATACTTCGTTATACGCAAAAGTGTATGTAACAAACGTTACTCTAAGTAATAAAAAAAGTCCGTCACGCAGGAGCTGCGTAAACTAAGCAGATTTCCCCCGTGAAGTTTAACAATAGATAAATCTACATACTGGTAACACAAGACCACCGTGAATAATAATATGAAACCTACCGACGGAAGGAATCTGAAATGTAAACAAACAGTTCTGCCAACTTCTTACCGGAAAGAAGAACAATTACTGTAATATATCTGAATATAACGTATTAATTTGATTGAGAACTGTTTACTATATCGAGTACTGTAATTTATAATGAATCAGAACAATTTTAATCTCAATGAATCAAATTTATCTGGGGGTTACCAGAACATATTTGCATTTATCTCTTATAATAAAGGTCTCTTGAAAACAATATGTGGAATTTAAGCTTCGAATGATGTGGTTTATTATATAACCGAGTATTGTTTATATAACATTCGTAAAAGTGGGGGTTTGCTGAAGTCTGAAAAGTGAAAAATGCAAATATCTCGGTTAATATTCAAGATAGGGAATAAGTGTACATAACAATATTTATGTTACATTTAATTTGCTATAAGATTAATGCTATACATGTTTTCGATCCGACGTATAGTAACGGAAATTTTTCGAATTTACACAATTCTCCCCCTCTAAACCCCTCCTCCCCTTGGACAGGATAATCATGGGGAAGTTAATACTAATTTATATACCGAAGTTTCATTAGTTCAGTTCAGTGTTTTGTGTCCACTTAATTTTTTTGTTATAAACTAAGTAGTGTTCACAATTTCTAATCCCAAAAGCAGCCTCAAACACATCAAAATATACTTATTTTATGCATTTGATAACCATTCTTAAAAATAATCTATTTATACCCGACGAAGAAACTTAGTAGTCATAATGTTTTACATTCTCTGTTATGTCTGATTTTGGTGGGAAAAGAGTAATATACCTTTCCCGTCATCAACCGTTGGTACCCAGCTACAGTTACTCCAGCTTTAGATTTTAGCATATACCTCGTTTTTACTTCGTAATTCGACAATCGTGTACATAATAAATGTTATTCTAAATAACGAACTCATCAACGTTGGTTATGTGCAAGTTCGTCGACCTACCTACTGTCCTTTTTTAAAAATGTTGATATAGCTTATAATGATGATGAATACTAACCAATATAAGGAGTTACGTTTTGTCGATTGTGCCTAATAAAACTGTTCGCTTCCGCTATAGTTTTGATTGTGTATCTCATTTATGCTTCGTTATACGACAAAAGTTTATATAAAAAATGTCACCTGTACTCAAAATAAACAACTTTAGTTAGGTGCGCGATTGCCGTAAAACGAGTAGGTAACGAAATATGGTGATTATCATTTCCCTTATAACCCCCACTCATGTTCAACTCAAAATATTAGTATAGCCTAAAGTCTAAGTTAGCTCAGTGGTTATATGCGTACTAAGTCCCATATACTTCGGTTCAGTAGTTTGGGCATGAAAAGGTTACAAACAAACAAACGAACAGGCTCCAAAGCCACAAATTGCAGATATCCTGTCAATGGCATTTGAAACGAAAAAGGATCATGAATTTTGAGGGGAAAAAAAAGTACAACAGAGGTTACAAATGTATATATATATGTACACACACACACATACTTGTCTGTTACCGTTTTAACGTTATTATATGTCAAGTGGAAAACTTTCATAAAACCCATCTATTTGCAAATTTAAATTCCTATAAATGTTTTTATATTCGTTTTATCTTGTCTTTGATATTTGATCTTCATTGGAAGTTCAAATATCCAATATTCTTTGCTTTGAGGTTTTATATTGAAGGCGGTTTATGCAAACATTTATTTATTTATTGGAGCTTCTCAGCTTTGGCGATGATATGCAATTAAATACATACTGTATTGCCGTCTTTATTTATGATCTTATGTTCATAACTCGAATATCTTTATTTGATCCATATCATCATAATTTTGATCTGTTTTAGCAGAGTACCCTTAAGGGAAATCAGCTATTGAGGTCGTACTCATGACGGAATTTTCGAATTTTTTCTTCAAATGTCCATCCATCCTACCTAGTAGAAAATAAGGTCCGCTCAAAACTATATATATATATGTTTGTCTGTTACCACTCTAGCGGTCGCAATTTTGGTTTGATCGTTACCAACTCGATATTTAGTCGTTTTATGTAAAAAGAAAGATCAAGTTCGTTAACGGCTGAAATCGGACCAATGGGAGGGAAGGGGTTTAGAGGGGAGGAATTTCGAAAATTAGAAATATTTCCGTTACTATAAGTCTGATCGAAAAATTGTATAAATCAATCTTATTGCAAATTAAATTTACTATAAATATTGTTATATACATTTATTCTCTATCTTGAATATTAACCGAGATATTAGTATTTTATTAAATCTGGGCGGATAACAAATGACAGTGGGTTTCCCGCCAAAAGCTAGGTCGGCCGTTTCCTAAACTTTTTGGTTCTCGTGAAATTTCTCTATTGTAAAACATCACGTGGGAAATCTGCTTAGTTTACGCAGCCCCTGCGTGACGGACTTTTATTAAACATACATTAGAAATTTAAATATCTGCGTTATTTTGAGTCGTATCGAAAGCTATTATAGAACCAATCTTATCTAACTATTGATGCTCTAATATTGTTCAATTCATTTCCTTATTGTCATAATATTATGTGAGTTATCCCCAATTTCTGGATTTTTTTAATATGCCTCACCTGGTAATTCTCATGTGTTATCCCAAGATTGGTGTAACTGCTGTTGTACAGCCTACATGTGTTGTGGTCCCACATCTGCTGACATGACCAATATATCAGTCAATCTCTGAACCTTTTGCTCAATTCCCAGCTTGAGGTCGTACTCTTGACACAAGTTTCAAAACATTTCCTCAAACGTCCATCGATCTTACCTAGGACATGACGAAGTGGAGGTCCGTTCAAAATTTTATGTATGTCTTCTATCTATTTATCTGTGTGTGTGTGTGTGTGTTTATATATATATATATAATAAACTCTCTCCGTACATTGATTTTTTTTTCTCGAAATTTCAACGATAACTTTTCGTTTCACATGCCATAGACAGGGCAATTTGTTTCTTTGGTGTCTGTTTGTTTGATTGTTACTTTTTTTACCCATAAACGGCTGAACCGAATTTTATGAAACTTGGTATGTATATTACTACTAACCCAACTTAGACTTTAGGCTATATTAAAATTCTCTGTAATGAACTGGAGCGGGGGTTTTAAGAAAGGCCTAACATTAAAAATAGAGATATTTCGTTTCCTATCGGTTTTTCGGCAAACACATAACAAAAGTTGTTTATTTTGTTATTTAGAGTAACTTTTGTTTTATACACTTTCGTCGTATACCAAAGTATAAGTGCGTTATACGCTAAAACCTATAGCGGAAGTCATCAATTTTATTAGGCGCAAAAGACAACCGAATTAAACAAAACTCGGTATGTGAATTAGCATCCACTCATCCATGAAAATAAGCTATGTTAACATTTCTACGGATGAAGGGGGGGGTGGGTTATCCGGGATGCCTATTACCTCATGCACATTACAGAAGGTTTTTAGTTTGTTATTTAGAATAGCTTTTGCTATAGACACTTTTGTCGTTTAACAAAGTATAAACGAGGTATACGCTAAAACTATACCGGAAGTAACCTATTGATCCTCTACAATTGTTGCGATATTCATTTTTTAACTCAAGTATTCAGAGAGATATTCGTACTTTTTTGTTTTTGCATTCAGTAATCCCCCTCCCACTCCCTTTTACTCATCTTTTTTTTAACATAGAAATTGGGAATTTGCGGTGATAAAGTGTGTCTTACTAATACTTAGGAAATCTCCTAAGTTTACGTAGCCGTTAGACTTTACATATATTCTTTTTACCAGAAAAACTAAATATCTCCAATGTTTATATTTTTTTTTCTATCCGTAAATGGTAGTTAACACTGTTAGAATATTTAAAGTACAATTATTATTTGATAGTTCAAGGAGATATCGTACTCATCTTAGATTCATCAGAAGACGGCAGCCCATTGGCTGGACTGGATTCCATTTGTGATTCTCGAGACGATTCTCCAGCCGTGATTCCGTCATTTGATGCCGTAGCATCCGCGTCTTCTGCTACCATCTTTTCGGCCACACTAATCGTGACTGAGGCGAGGGCGATAAATATTTTCTGGCCTAGAAGTTAAGTCATCTAAGATTTATGACCCCCTAGATGTGTTTTGTCAAGAGAAATTAAATCAGAGACGCTACTGATAAGACTGTGCAAATAACCACCATATTATCTGAGCACAAGTATAAATGAATAGTACCGTGTTTGGAATCTATCACGAACCCATTTTAGCAGATTTAATCAGCTATTAAGGTCATGCTCATGACGCGATTATAATTCTAATAACACACAAAAATAGTTGTTGTAACACAATAAATATAACTATTAAAATAGTAACTTACGTACAACATAAGAATAGCTTTAATATAACATAACAATAATTGTAATTTAATATAACATAACAATAATTGTAATAGTACATATCAGTAACTGTTGTAACATAATATAAGTGGCAATAACATAATAGTCTTAACACAACATGAAGATAGCTTTAACAAAATATATCAATAATTGTTATAACACATAACAATAACAGCTGTAACATAATAACATAACAATAACACAATAACTTTCATACACCATGAAAATAGCTATAATAAAATATAACAATAATTGTAAAAACACATAACAATAGTTCTAACATAATATAGTAACTGCAGTATAACAATTATAATATAGTTCTACAAACAAAGGCAATATACTATAGACATACAAAACATAAGGCTGTGACCATGCTGTGTAAAGAAAACAAGGTAGGTTACTATAACCTTAGTCCTAAGTGCAATAGTCATGTGTAATAGTTTTTAAGTATCTTTAATCTTGGTAAGTAATAATAGAAAAAAAACATACCTTTTACACTCTAGTTTAATAACAATGTGCCATATTATAAAGTAGCACCTGTAATTTTACAGCCCTGAAGAAGAGAAAATAAAGATTCTTGAAATATTGGCATAAACTAAGATTTTTTCACCAACATTGACCAAAACTCAAAAAAGAATAACAACACCATATATATATATATATATATATATATATATATATATATATATATATCTATATATATATAAAGTTGTAACCTTTGTCTGTACATTGATTTTTTTCGCGAAATTTCACGATAACTTTTCGTTTCACATGTCATAGACACCATAACTGCATTTTGTTTCTTTGGTGTCTGTTTGTTTGTTACCTTTTCACGCATAGACAACTGAACCGAATTTTATGAAACTTAGTATGTATATTACTGCTAACACAACTTAGACTTTAGGCTATGTTAATATTCTCTGAGACGAACAGGAGTGGGGATTATAACGGAGGGCTGAAATTAAAAATAGCAATATTTCGTTTCCTATTGGTTTTTCGGCAAATATGAACATAACAAAAGTTGTTTACTATGTTATGTAGAGTAACTTTTGTTATATACACTTTCGTCGTATACCGAAGTATAAAGGCGTTATACGCTAAAAATTATAGCGGGGGACAATAATTTCATTTGGCACTAAAGACTCAACCGAACTAAATAAAACTCGGTATGTGTATTAGCACTAACGTTTTCAGTATAATACGCCATACCATCATTTCTAGAGACGGGCAGGAGTGGGGGTTGTAGGAGAGGCCTGAAATTAGAAATAGCGTTATTCCGTTTTCTATTGGGTTTCTGCAAATATGCTTATGACAAAAGTTGTTTATTTTGTTATTTAAAATAACTTGTATTCACTTTTGTCATATAACTAAGTATCAACAAGATATACACTCATAACTAGAGCAGGAGCCAACAATTTTGTTGTGCACTAACGATTGAACCGAACTTAACAAAACTCTGTATTTGAATTAGCATTAATTCTTCCATGATTAAAAGTTTTAGGTCCAAACGGGAGTGGGGGTCATGAGGGAGGCCTGAAATGATAAATTGCGATTTTCCCATTCTCATTGGTTTTTCAACTATTTTCTATACAAAATATAAAAATGCCATCATTAGTCAGTCAACGATGATTTCCCGGGCATCGCCGGGTATATTAGCTAGATTGTATATAAAAAATTCGTACATTATAGATGATATTTAATAATAATAAATGCTATCCATGATTATGATTTGAATTATTCACGGTGTGCCAAACAGTGAAGAGGGAATGATTAGAGATTTATTTTCATTTATTAGTCTATTCTAATTTTTTTTTTCTTCCATAAGTCGCCCAACTGACCCTCACGGGAAAAAATGCGCTTAGACGGGAAGTGCAGTTGTACACGGATAAGCATTACCAAAAACAAAATGGAATCTTTCCGCCTCAAATGATATCCCGGGCGAAGCCGGGTACCTTAGCTAGTATATATATATAGAGCAGATTCCCCATTAGGGAAATCAGCTATTAAGGTCGTACTCATGACGCGATTTTCGAAAAACTTCCTGAAATATCCATCAATCCTACCCAGGAGGAGACGAAAATGTGGTCTGTTCAAATTTGTATATATTTATTTGTCTGTTAACGCTCTAGTGGTCGTAATTTTCGTTTGATCGTTTCCAAACTCGATATTCTATCGTCGTATGTAAAAAGAATGTTCTTTAATGGCTTAAATCGGACGAGAGGGATGGGGGGGGGATTTAGAGGAAGGATTTTCGAAAATTCGAAATACCTCCGTTACTATACCTCGAATCGAAAGAATGTTTAAAATTATTCTTATCAAATTTTAATTGTCTATAAATATTGTTCTTTTTTTCTCTATCTTGAATATTAAATGAGATATTAGCATTTTAAGTTTTCAGCCTTTAGTTAACTCCCACTCCTACTCATGTCACATAAACAATACTCTGGTATATATTAAAAGACTTTATTCGAATCTTAAATACCAATTATTGTTAAATAATTATATGCCAAGAGATCTTCATTATACAAGTTACTTACTAATATGTTCTTCTACCCCCCCCCTCCCTACTCGTCTTAATTTTTCAGAGTACAAAAATTAGAGTGGTTGAGATAACAATTATTCTGGTTCATAAATTACAGTAATACATATAGTAAGTCCTTTTCAATGAAATTATTATATTATATTCAGATATATTTTAGTACTTGGTTTTCTTCCCTGTCAAGATGATTTTTATCTATCAACTCAGCTTTGAGCGGTTGGCAGACTTTCTTCTTTATTTTGAATGATATAACATACGAAATAAATTCTTTCCTGGCCGTATGAGGTATTCTTCTTTTTTTCCGATAAACTTCACTAATGTAAAGGTAAGAATAAAGAATCTGCCAAACACATGTGGAATTAAAAATCACTTACCGTGGGGGCGAAGCCCGAGTCGTCACATGGCGATCCCGAAGGCATCGCTTCCGTAGCCCTGTTTCGACTTAAGTAAGTTTAAGCTACCAATACTTCAGATTTGTTTATTTCGTACGAATAAAGTTTTATTATCGTTTCATATATGTTTTCCCTTACCCGAAAGTTAACAGAGTTACTTGAATATTTTGCTTACTCATCAGTTATTTACGATAAGTACTTCAGCCAAGCCCGACTGACATTTTTCTTCCTGTTTACACGTAGGATTTTTATTTCGGGACCTTGGAGAATGGATGGAGGATGAGTTTTTCTCCTCTAACATTTTAGAAAAGATTAATGCAATTCTTACATTTGTAAGTGAAGTTAACAATTCATTATAAATAAAGGGACAGAAGGAATGGTTTTATTTGCATTAGAATATACTAATTAGATATGGCAAACAATAGTTAGCTGCTGTTTGCTTTAGTTACCAATGCGCACAGTCTGTTTGTCCAGTTGTAGTTATTGCTCCTTTAAAAAGAGAAGGACCCATCTGCTAGCCATCTTCCTTGTTCAGTCTGCAAGGTGAGTACAGCTCCCTCTATCTATTATAGTATTATAACTTATGTTATACTATAACTATAAAAGTAAAACTCTAAGATTTTCTGATTTTAGCAGATTTCCCTTAGGGGAAATCAGCTATTGAGGTTGTGCTCATGACGGAATTTTCTAATTTTTTCTTCAAATGTCCATCGATCCTACCTAGGAGATGGCGAAAATGAGGTCCGTTCAAAACTGTTTATATATATATATATATATATATATATAAACATACATATAATAGTCTGTTACCGCTCTAGCGGACGCAATTTTTGTTTAATCGTTACTAAACTCAATATTTAGTCGTTTAATGTAAAAAGAAAGATCAAGTGCGTTAACAGCTGAAATCGGACAAGGGGGGTTTAGAGGGGGAGAATTTTGAAAATTCATAATATCTCCATTACTATAGGTCGGATCGAAAAAGTGTAAAGAATCATTCTTATTGCAAATTAAATGCACTATAAATAATGTTATATACATTTATTCTCTATCTTGAATATTAAGCGAGATATTTGCATTTTTCAATGCTCAACCAATGCTCTGTTATATACTAAAAGATATTAATTGAAGCCTAAATACCAAATATTGTTTTCATTGAACTTTTACTTTGTGAAATATATGCAAATACGTTCTGTTGACCCCCCCCT